>BLFK01000391.1:3443167-3457122 GCA_014634185.1 Astreopora myriophthalma | reverse complement strand
AAATTCAAACAGTCAGCCGGGAGTCACACAAGATGGTGAACCGAGAAATGGATCGAGTATCAGTTCCTATCGGTTCCGAGGGAACTCCTACATATCACCGGGACGGTTTCCTAACATTGACTACGTTAATACTGGCTTCACCTTAAGCGTCTGGATAAAACAAAAGGCTGGGAATAAGGGGTAAGTGAAATCGCAGACCTGGGTCGTGTTGAGCTGTTTGCTCGACGGCTGTCACTTTGGATGTGCAAGATGCATGATCGTTTTAACAAAAATTAATAACGACTTTGTGCTGCGAAACATAATTGTAGCATTTTGATTTACACATGTTTTACACATCAGGAGAGAGCAGTATTCATAATTTGGAAACTCGAGCAGAAGTTCACGAGCTTTTTCGTAGTAAAGCTTAATATAACAGTTTATCAAAATAGTGATGATAATCAGTTTATTCAACCCATCTAGAGTAGCTACTAAATTACATTGGTGGTCAGCCACAAAAATATAAAACATACAAAAAAAAACCATATACCATTTGAATATAAATAGCTCAAATGCATATTTGTATGTCAGAAAGTTGCTTAGGTGGGTAGTTCTGGCAATTCTCAGGTCATACCTGTGGGTGCCACACCAACACTAACACTTGGGAGATGTGGCAGCAGGTGGGCAAGAAATCCCAAGCACCTGATGTTCTGCACATACTTCTTGCATGCTTGACCTCACGACACGTTGCAACAGTGTCGTTAGGCCACGGATTGTGAGTGCAGCTTTATAATTAAGGGAGCGCAGGAAAAATTATATGCAATGCAGACTTCTATACATGCTCCATAAACTAATCTCAATATACCAGTTTCAGTCTTCTTCCTTCACGATCACCTTGAGGTTTGACAGTCATCAAATCCTGGAATTTTGAGGTGGAGTCATATGGCTTGATTTCTAGGCAAACAGCTGTAAAGTTATAATTTCCCGTTCAAACCCCACACATTTTCTGAGTACTTACGATTAGACTTCTAACTCAAAATTATCTATGTTGAATTTAGATTAATATAACAAACAATTTAGAGAGCTATCAATGTGCAGGTGCTCTCCATAGTTTGGGTTCAAGATCTCTTTAGGTGTATGACAATTGCAGACTGCCTACAAATTGCACCGATAAACAGTATTTAAGTCTAAGCACCCATTTTAAAATGGTTAGCTTTCAGTAACTGTGAGTTAGGGCTAGTCTGCAATCTGCAGTCTGCAAGTGTCGGATACCAGATCCCTTTCTAGCCCACAAAACTGTAATAATATAATAAGGGAAACATTTCATCTGGATCATTGTCATCGTTGTCATCATCATCATCATTCACTTAGCTTTATTTTCCCTCAGATTTTAGAGTAGCTTATGCAGCTAGTATCTCCCGAGTATTTACCCTGGCCCCCCACGGGTAAACAGCCCAATATTAGGTAAGAGTGCTTCTGTGGTTTGGGTGAGCTCCCAGCACAGTCACAAATGAGTCTATTTTTAGAATACCCGTTCCTGCAAAAATTAGTTGTCATGTCCTGGAAAAAAGCAAGGCAGACGTAGTCACACGTAACCTGGCCTCTCCTGATTGGTTAAGGTGGCAGACCCTTTGTTTTCATGTCTAAAGTGTATATAAAAATAAGTCCATTTGTCACTGTGCTGGGTGAAGACTGCAAATTGATGGAGGAACACTCTTATTTAATTCACTCTTGATACATATTGTACAAACTGTGCCATGATCCCAACAGCCCATGGGATGCCTGTGACTCATTATAATTTTATATGACATACCTGATGATATTTTTTATTCCTTTTTTTCCCAAAAGGACAATCATTTCCAAGGACAAGAGCACACCCCCAGATTTCGCCAATATATTTCAGCTTGTCATTGAGGATTACAATCTGATATTTCATTATAAACCTGCCAATGGGAATGCATCGTTTGTATCGTATACCCTTATTGAGAGTCAAGGTGAAAAACTCCGAGCTGATGAATGGCATTTGATAACTGTGGCAGTCATTGATAACGCATTATCATATTACATTGATGGCAAGCTAATGAATTCAAACAATGCCACCTTAGATGGTCCTGTACATGATCAAATTGGACAAACCAAGATAGGACAGAATTCTGCAGGTTAGTACGTAAGCTTGCTGGAAGCATTGATGATAGCACCACATGAAACTCTCGTTTTCACCAGTTCTAATATTGTCAGATAATTAAATCGTGTAAAAGATTTCAAAACATCAATGAGTAAGTTTATTTTAAGTTTTCGCTAATTAATAGCATAGTTTTTTACTACAGAACTAGTAAGTTTATTTTAAGTTTTCGCTAATTAATAGCATAGTAATAATACCATAGCAGATAGTTTTTTACGTGTAAGTACCAACTGTTTATATGGTAATTGTCATAGTCGCTGTATTAATAATTTCATTACCATTTTTACAAACTTGCATATAAGGTAACTCCTTTGCTTTAATTTCTATACTTCATGATTTAGGTAATGATCAATATGAAGGCTTGATGCAAGACATACTGATATATGAAAGAGCATTGACTAATAGGTAAAGTATAATCAAATTGTGGAAATTGCATTTGGAAGAAGGCTAGACAATTTAATTCTTGATTTTCCTCTTTTTAGTTGCTTAATATAATATTTATTGCCTAATTATTGGTATAATTATTTTAATGATTGACATACTGATCTGTACGGACTGAATGACTATTAAACTGACTGAATGACCGGCCATTGTCGGCTGGGCCAGCTTCAATTGACAAACCAATTGATCAATTGCTAGACAGACTGACTGACTTGCTGGCTCAGGCTGCTGGATGATCGGCAAATCAAAGAATGGGAAGCCATTGTTAGAGTCGCGTCCTCTTTACCAACTCATCTTAAAGGAAAGGTGGAAGCAGCTCTATTCTCAGTGTACTTTTTCCCAAGTGATTAAGCAAATAAATTGTTAGCTTGAAGTGATTTTCTTTTCTTTTACCATTTAGGTGGCAATCTCACCCTTGATAACTGACTTGATCTCCTGATAACTGGAACTTTTCTAATTTCTCATGAAGGTTTGAGTTATCGGGAATAAACTATATTACTTAATACCGGTATTTTCTCAGGGAAGTTACAGAAGCATTCACTGGTACTCTGCCATCAGAATATGTTGCAAGTAAATGCCGCTGTCCACCTACACACCCTAAAATAATAAGTTCTGCAGGTCCAGCAAGGTGCCGGAGAAATCTTGAAGGGAATCTTGGTGATACAGTGTCTCGTTTGGCAGACACTGCACATCCGATTGAGTTAGCTACTGATGGAGATGCACTTGGTTTTTGGTTGTCAGAGATAACAGAAAACGTAACGATTGATGTCAATTTGTCTTATACTCATTTACAGGTATGGTGTTTTAGTAAAGTATGCACTGCACTGACCCCTTAACTAATCTCACAACAAGTCATGCACAGGCTCAGCCTCTTTTTTCTCCCTTTAAGTTGAGAAAAAGGCCCAGGTTGCTGCTGTTCATTTGACCACATGCTCACAGCAATACTGCAGCAAGGGTGGGGTGGGTTTTTTCAGCAACAGTTTCATAGCTTTACTGCCCTCCCTATTGTGGTTTGGGTCATTATCTGAACTGCTGCAACTAGGATCCCTCTCTGATGACAACAAGGGAGGAAAAGAGAGGGAGCCCAAGTTTAAGATTACCCACCCAAGATTCTGAAGGGCTAAGAGATGTCTAAAAGGTTGGAGTTTATAATATTTTCACTGGGCTACCTCAGGGAGGCCAGTCTGAATTTACCTTCCATGCCTCCTTTTTCTGTCACCAATAGCAGTCGTTTTGTACCAGAGTACTTCTATTAAAAGGTCAAGGTTAGAATTAAATTGGGTACAAAATGAATGTAGGGGTATGAAAAAAAAGATGTTGTAAGCTGCAAAATAAGGGTTTGAAAGGAAATGATTGAGGTGCAAAACCACTGTAAAGCAACTCTCCATCACGTTAGATTTTGAAAGTCTCTTAAATTTATGGCTTTTTGGGGGGCTTTCTTGTCTCCTTGGCCATTGTATCATGTATTTACAAGCTTACTGTGAATTTGCCTCTTGTAGCACAGCAGATTGCAGACTAACCCCAACTCGCAGTTATTGAAAGCTACACAGAGTCATGCAGATGATCTTACTTTATTAAGTTATAAAAGTTAATATCACTCTAATGATTATGGTCTATTTTTCATAATTCTCAGGTATTCTATATTGTCCTGAGTTTCTACGGGCCTTTGCCGGGTGCAATAAAAATTCAACGATCAACAGATGGGGGGCAAACTTTTCAGCCTTGGCAATATTATGCTGAAGACTGTCAATCGTCATTTCAACTACCAAATAATGGTTCGCTAACTCAACCATCCTCTGTCAATTGTATTCAATACATCAAGTGAGTTTCCTTTCCTTATTGTAAAACCAATAAATGCATGATATTAAATGCAAATCAACTGAACTTGGAGTTTACTTTAAATTGCTAATGGCATTCTTTCCAGGAGAAAATTCACTTAGTTTATACTTACCAATGTCACGCCCAAGGTGTGATTGTCACGCCTGTGGATCAAAAACTGCCATCACACACCTATGCATGTCTGTGTACTAATTTCTCACATTTGGTAAAAAACATTCAGCCATTACAGCCTTAACTGAGACATTTCGAAAAAAATGTAATTTATGGTAAAATAAACCTGAACTAGTGTGAGAAAAGAAAAGTTGTCGTGAATGACGGTACTTTTACTGAAATCTCAGATTTTAGTAGGAAAAGCATGGAGTTGAGGTTGCATTTACAAAGGAAATTTTTTTTCGGGACGGGAGGGGGGGTGGGCTTGGGAACGGGAAAGTCAAAGGAGTAGGACCATTTCCATGTACAGTAATGGTACTTCCTCAGAACGTCTTTGGAAATTTTCAGACATTTGGAAATCTTCCAATATTATCAAGTCCCTACAAAAAAATCCTGGGACTCTCAGCAAAAAAAGTTCACACCTGTTGCTCAAAACAATTTGGCAGGTATACACTTTTGCGATTACAGGGTTCTCTGCTACATTTTAAGACCATCACATTCTGTGATTTAACACTGAACAGATGCGTAGAAAAATGAGATATATTTGATCAGAATTTCATCTGTCATTGAGGTCTCTTCAACTCAAAGGAGAATGCCATTCTTAATAAAAAAAATTTTAAATGTTTTTTGCAGGCCATTGCTGCCTACTGATAAGACAATAACTTTCCAGACAGAGTATCCACCTCTAGCAGGCTCAAGTATTCCTGTGCGTCCATTTGGAAGGGATTGCAACAACCTGTACTGCTCAGAGGAACTGCTGCAGTTTTTGAAAGCTACTAATGTTAGGTTTATTTTCTACAATCACACCTTGGTAGTGAACCCACAGCATCGCTATTTTGGCTTGAAAAGAATACTTGTAACTGGAAGGTAGGAAATGAGTTGAGATTTTTTCAGGGTTGTTACACGTCTTGAAAACCATTGAATTTTGAGGGTGCTCTCTTTTTACTCGTGTGCAAAAACATTTGGCTTGGCTGGACAAACTCATAGAAAAGAAGTACTATAATGCTAGAAACTCCTTGAAAATAAAATTCCTTCAAGTTTTGCCCTGAAAAAGCATACTTAAACTTTGTAGTTTACTCAACTGATACAATCACATTTTTAACTGCATTAAGTATCATTTTTTTATTCTCTTCAAGGTGTGAGTGTTTTGGTCATGCCATTAGTGCTGATAATTATACTGAAGGGATTGGAGGGCAACTTGGACAATGTGTTTGCAATTGCGAAGCAGCAACAAATACTGAAGGAGAAAACGTGAGTTTTAGTTGAGTCATTTTTGTTTTAAGTTTTATGTCCTCATTTCCACTGCATCGTAACCCTTTCACTTCCAAAAATGACTTTATAGATTTTACTCTAGCTAATGCCTGATTTTATTTGTCGCTGGGGGATCTCTCATGCATAAAATGGTTAAAGAACCAACTTGCAATTTGAGAGTCACAAATTCCATGTACGTATAAAGTAATTGAAGGGCTCAGAGCAAAAACATCCTAACTGACATTTTTAGTGCGTTTGGTCATTTTGTGAAATTGGGTCCAGACTTCACCGAATACACAGAAATTAAGTAACGAAATTACCTATCCTAACTGATGTGAACAAAATAACAAAGGAATTTTTTTTCCTGGACCCTGGGGAAGAGGGGGGGAGGGGGGCACAAGAGCAAAAAAATATGTTTGTTCTAATGCTTCTTTTCATTGGATTGCCCTGATTTTTGGCATATAGCATGAGGATGTTCGCCCTGTAATTTTAGTGCAGTTGGCTCGGTGGAAATTGGCCGCATTTTTGAGAAATGACCTAAAAATCATTCAAAAGTCAGTTAAGACGTTTTTGCCTGGAGCCCTTCAATTAGTGTTTTGAGATGTCTAAATGTGACTGATTTACTTTTATGTCTCACAGTGGTAAGTCTACATAAGTTTGGTGTTATAATTAGTAATAATATTTATTATTATTATTATTTTTGTTGCTATTATTATTGACACACCGATCACTGGTCTTGGACACCAGGTTATCTGTATAGGAGCCAGGCAACAACAAGTTGCCTAAGGCAACTTCCGACATTACTTTCAACTTTCAACGTCCCAGCACCTTTCTCAAAATTCTGGCAGTTCCAAGGAGGGCAGTCCTTTGTATAAGCTCCACTGGGGTGTCCACACCAATGTACCGAAGATAGCTTTCCAGCCTTCTTGGGACTGTCCCTAGTGCCCCCATTACATTAAATTAAAAAAAAAAATAAATAAATAATAATAATAATAATTATTATTATTATTTATTATTATTTATTTTATTGTTTTTTTTTGTGATCATGATCATTATGATTGTTAAGATATAGAATGGAGACAGGAATCAATAATAATTGTTTTTATTGACATTGCATATGAACATTTTACTGTTCCAGTGTGACCGTTGCAAGCCATTGTACAACAACAAACCATTCCTACGAGGTAACAGGGACAATGCCTTTCCATGCATCAAGTGCGAGTGTAATGATCATGCCGACAGTTGTGTTTACAATGAAACCCTTGACACCCAACCCAGCTCCCGCACACTTGGGGGAGGGGGTGTGTGCATTGACTGTCAACACAATACAACTGGACGGTTTTGTGAGGTGTGTATGGAGGGGTTTTACAGGGAGGCTGGGAAGAATCAGAGTGCCCAAGATGCATGCTCACCTTGTGGATGTGAGGGGCCTGGAGTTCAGCCTGGAAAGCTGGATTGTGTCAAGGTTTGTGATAATTATCTTACAGGGAATAGGTTGGGGAAAGTGCATCAAACATGGGAGGGTAGTTCATACGTTGTTAGGAGCAGAGAGACTGTGAAACCGAGAGGCTGTTGGGGGTCAGAAATTTATGTAAGATTGTTTTAAGGTGAACAATGGTCAATGGCTACTTCCAAGGGATAGGCATGATTGCCTCATTTCCTTAGAATAGATCGTCAAATGTTAAAATCAAAATCGCACGTTTTTCTGAATTTTTATCAGCACCACCTTGATGATAATCTAGAATTAACATCTTTTTGTAAGTTTCCAGTGCCATAGCATCTTTTGTTTTCGAATGCGTGAGATGAAGATGCATGGTTGAAAAAAACTGTCTCTCCTTATCATTCTCGGCTGTTTAAAAATGTTTCAAATTCATTAGGAGATGTGTTTAGAAGGTCTACTAACATGGCATCTCCATACAAAACTCTGTAAAGTTGCGTGAAATACCTGCAAACAAACGAAACAATGTACCACATGGACCTGAGATTTGGATATGTTGTTGTTTATGTATTGGTCTTCTACAATATTTCATATTCTTGGCTTTTTCCATTGCTGTTTCTTGAATTTACTTTTCTATGGCGTGACAGGGAAGATGACCGATTGTTTGAAAAAGAGGATGCACATACTCTGCCAAGCAACATAATTAATGAAACAATGGATTTATCAGTAGTGACACAGGCATACTGGGGGAAAATATCCAAGTGTTCCTAACAAGAGTCAAATGTATGACATTCCATGTCCACGTTTGGACGCTCTACCAGTGAGCTAAGTGAGACTTGTAGGAGCAACCCGAGCTTGGTCACTAAACTAATCGTCACAACTTTAATTTTGACTGTTAGGATGACTCCAACTCAAGTGTTCTTGCTGGTCAGTGTGACTGTAAAGTTAACACCATTGGTCGCCAGTGTGATAGGTGCAAAGATGGTTTCTTTGATCTCAAGATGAATCACACAACTGGTTGCAAGCCATGTAACTGTGTGTTGGATGGCACCAAGAATAGGAGCAGTTCGTGTCACCCAATCACAGGACAGTGTGACTGCAAGGACCGGGTGACAGGTACAAAATCTGAAACCATTCAGTCTTGGTTCAGTTGTTGCTATATTCCATTTAAAATGCCAAACAATAAACATTCTACCATGATTGGGATGACCCAACAATAATATTTGTTACCCTTTCTTGCTTGTTTTGTTTGCTGATTTTCACGAGAGACAAATTGTACAACAGGCTCTGGCTGCACTGCTTTCTGTTTCTTAGGTACCACATGCGATACCTGTAATTCTAGTTACTGGGGACTTAGCGGGCAAGACCCTTTGGGCTGCAGAGAGTGTAACTGCGACCCATATGGGACTGTGGCTGGAAGTGTTGATACCTGTCATCCAGATACAGGGCAGTGCACTTGTAAACTGGGTGTGACCGGAGAAAGATGCACTCGGTGCACAGATGGCTTTCACAGTCTAACCTCAAATGGTTGCAGCTCCTGCAACTGCTCTGTAGCGGGAACACCATCATCACTCTTGGGAAAGTGTGACACAAACACAGGCAACTGCTCGTGTAAGCCCAATGTGGAAGGCAACAACTGCGATCGATGCAAACCAGGATTTTACAATCTGTTGCAAAGCAATCCTCAGGGGTGTACACAGTGTTCTTGTGATACTAAAGGAACAGTTGGGGGATCAGGGGAATGTGAACAGCAATCTGGAAACTGCACTTGTAAGTCGCTGGTGATTGGCCAACAGTGCAATCAGTGCAAGCTGGGCACATTTGGTCTCAGCCAGTCAGATCCGAATGGATGCCGACTCTGTAATTGTTTCCCTAATGGCACAACTGATGGTGACAAGAAAAGATCAGGCAAGTATTATAAAAGAGTTAAGGGGGCTCAAACCGGTTTCAGCACTTTCAGAGACCTCCCTATTTGAAGCAGTGAAACGGCAAGGCTACATGCAACGTTAGGGTACCATGAAACATGAATTGTTGCTGGGAGTTCTTGCAGCAATTTCAAAAACATCTAGTTCTTCACTAAAAATATATATCTTCAGCATCACTTGGCTCTTGTTTGGTCTGGTTTTATGATTCTTGCATGGTTCGTATATACATCAACTTGGAACTGCACGGAACACACAGGGTAAATGAAGACTACCATTCTAATTGGTTAATAAAAAAATAATGCTCTTCTCAATAACTGGTTTTAGGATTTAACTTCCATCCAGTTGGGCATTTGCACGATAGTGTCATTTGACTACAACTACCAGAACCTTTCAGGTCTTGCTGTTCTAGTGCTAATCAGCCCTTTTGTCGTTTAAACCCCACTGGTATTACACGATTTTGAATAAGAAAGCAAAAACAACATGAATTCTCGTAGTTGAAGTCAATGACGCTGTCATGAAAATCGCCTATTCCTTATTATATGAAATTAACAATGCACGTTGACAACGCGAAGAAAATTAACGTTACACTAAATTAAGGCGAATTTTTCGATAAGCATCTTGCTTTATTTACTGCGATTTTCTTAATTCTGCAAACTCGCACTTTACATTTCTGAATGCCAAACTGCGTTTTGGCTTCCGTCAATAAAACCTTCCAAGACAAGTGCACGGATGTTTCTAAGTTTAACTAGACCTAACTTTAACTTTAAAATAGTTTAACTTGCCTAACTAGACCCTATCAATTCAAAAGACATTTTGAACTCGATTTAGAGACGTCCTGTCAGATAGTGACTCTGAAGAGCCAATAGAGGAGTCATGAACTAATAAGGTTTTGTAATGAAATAAAGGTGCTTTAAAATAACAATGTTGTAAAATAGCGTGCATTAAATTTACATCGACATTAATTAAGATACATTAAATTAACGCGAATTTTGTAAAATCGCGTGTGTTGACAATTCGCTCTCTGCTTTCAGATGAACTTCAGTGTTCTGGGAACAATGGCCAATGTCCCTGTCTGTCCAATGTCTTGGGACTGCGCTGTGACTCTTGTGCTGTCAATTACCATTGGCATCCCTCAGGCCAAGGATGTACCCAATGTCAGTGCAATGCTTTGGGTTCGGTTGGTTTAAACTGTAGTGATACTGGCCAATGCACATGTGGGGCCAACATTGGTGGGCCTAAGTGCGATCGATGTGTTGCTGGGTATTATGGATTCTCAATAAGTGGAAGGTAAGGAGTAGATGAGCAACCCCAGCAAAGGGCCCGGTTCGCGTGGAGACTAACCGTCTTTCTTGTCTATGATCAAATTATGGAATGATACATGTGTCTTATACTCGATTCTTTATTGCTGCCCTAAAAAGAACGTTGTTACATGTACCTGGGAGAAAGAAGAGAAGGTCTGATGTCGCAAACTAAACAATGTAAAATTTATGTCTCCAATTTGTTGTTTATTTGGGATATCGCAATGACTCAAAATAGCGCTGCCCTCAAGTAAGCACTGCACTTGGAGGGAATAAAACTCGTCATCGCGTAATTAACAACTTAGGAAATGCAAATTGCAGTGGTAAAAGGTGCCTCTGTGAGATTATCCCCGTATTAAGTAATTCCGTCCCTCCCCCACACCCCCCCCCCAAAAAAAAACAACAACAGGAATTGCAAACTCAAAACCGACAAAAGTACTTTAAATTTTACTTAAGTTTCATGCAATTCTGTAGTCTGTTTCTAAATATTTACTAAACCAGCATGTACATCACGTTGAAGCAACTTATTCCACTTAAACTAATAAGACTGCGTCATCTCTCAACAACAATGCAGCGCTTATTCCAAAACGGAATGCTTTATTGTTCTAGAGCGGTGCTTATTCGAAGAATCGTTGAAACAAAAATTCAAATTTTAATCAGACGTGATTTGTGGGACTCACACGGTTGGCCGATGTTTGCCATCTGCTCATTGTAATGGGAATTCTTATTCTTATCAAGTATTCTAAATAGTGGAAATTTTGGAGTGTGGTCTTTATCGTTGTGAATTTGTTTCTCACACCAGTTGTACACCTTGCAACTGTGATCCAGGTGGCAGTCGTCAGCACCAATGCGATGAAAGCGGATCATGCTTATGTAAGGAGAACGTGCAGGGAACCAAATGCGACCAGTGCAAGAGCGGAACAGTTGATCTCCAGCAAAACAACGAATTTGGTTGCAGTGGAAGTAAGTGCAATATGCATTCGTTAAACAAAATGGAAGCTTTTATGAAAAGGAAAAGAGTCAGTTGTGCAATGGCGGAAACCTAGAAGTTGTTAGAAAGTTGGTTATCTCGAATCCCTCTTGGGTACCTATTCAGTCAACTGCTTTAAAGGCTGATCGTCTTTCCAACAACTCGACCCTGCTCTCCGTTTCTCACAAAAAAATAAGTTAAATAAACAAGAATAAATAAATAAATAAAACGAAACAAATAAACAAAAAACAGCGCAAACGTTTTCTTTGTTGTGAATTAAAAATTTTCCGTTCTTTTTTATTTTTACATTTTTTTCAGTCCCTTCAGAACAACCTGCACCATTTGGTACTGTTCTGTCCCCGCGCATTATAATGCTGACGTGGTCTCCTCCTGACAACCCGAATGGCATCATATTACGGTATGAGCTTTACAGAAATGGAACTCAGATCTACAGCGGACTAAATCAAACTTTCAACGACACTTCACTGACTCCAGACACCGTGTACCGTTACTATATCGTCACTTTCACAGCTTCAGGCAGCACAAGAAGCTTGGAGGATGGTCAAGTATATCGCACGTTCCAAGATGCGCCTGGCGGGATGTCCGCGCCTGCTATCACGGACATTTTTCCGCGAAATGCAACTGCAACATGGCAGCTTCCCAGCATGCCAAACGGGCGCATTATTGAATATCGCTTAATATCAACCAGTAGCAGGAGTGCGGCTGAAGTTGTCAACTGCAGGGGTATTATTTTCACTTGCGATGTAGACGGTCTCAAACCTTACACCGTGTACAACTTCACTGTCGAAGCGTGCACGAATGGCGGATGCGGTCGAAGTAACGTCAACACCATTATTACACTTGCGACGCTTCCGGACTTTCAGCCGGCACCGAATGTGACGTCACTTCCGGGAGGAACAGCTGTGCTAGTAGAGTGGGATGAGCCTCCGGAACCGAATGGCAGGATTTTTCGATATGAGCTGTACATGCGCTTAAATGGATCTCAAGGCGACGGATCCCAGGTTTATGCCAGCAATCCAGCGCATGATTCTAATCCCTCGAATTTTAGGCGGGCAACTTTGACCGGACTAGCACCATATACAGGTTATGAATTTAGGGTGCGCACATTTACTGCGCAGGTTAGAGGTGACCGTGTTAGTGAGTGGAAACCCCACAGGACTGGGGAAGGAAGTAAGTGGTGTATTTTTTTTTTCAGTGCTTTAACTGCCGACAAGAGACTTCGTTTCCATGATCTGATTCAGTTGATCGAACCCGAAAAAATCTCATATTTTCTGGACAAGGTATAATCTAACCTTGCTCAAATGTCATTCTCCTGGCATGTTGTAGCTGTCAATCATTCCAGCTGCGTGAAGAACAAAGAGTTCACAGGATAAATTAAAAATTTGCTGGATTGGGGAAAGCTTGGGTTATCATTCCTTCGAGAAAGAGGAGTTTCCTTCTCTCCTCCCCTCCCCCCCTCCATAGCTTTTTTGCGCTTGCCCTATTCTCACATGTCCCCCCCCCCCAAATAATTTGCTTTTCGCTCGTTGGAAATGCTTGCCATACAAACTACATTTTTGCATGCAGTGGTGAAGCCTCGATGTAAAGGAATGTAGCTTTAATTAAAGATGTGGCTTCTCAAAATATGGAAGGAATGCCAAAACGAGACTGAACTAGTCACTTAATTGTTTCCTCGTTTAGCTCCCCTTGGTGAAAGTTCCATGAACACTCGTGCCAGTCCCTTGAACAGCAGTGCAGTGACTGTCTCGTGGAGTCCTCCCCAGACCCCACAAGGTGTCATCATTCTTTACGTTATTTACAAGTATCAACCGCCCTCAAATGCAACCGCCGTGAGGTCTACAGAGGTGCCTTGGTCCCAGAGGGAAGGAGTGGTGGCTGACTTAAGACCTTACACGCAATATAAATTCACTGTCCGAGCGTGCAACAGTTTTGACTGTTCAGGGCATAGCCCAGATGCCTTTGCACGCACACTCCCGGCAGGTATGGAACTCATAACACTGTGATATAATCTGTATTGATAAAATTGTCCATTTCCTGTCAATCCACGAAGTAAACACTGACATGAAATAGTTATTGAAAAAGGTGGATTTGCTTCGCTTCTGAATTCTTTGAATTCTTGCGGACAAACGTCTGTCCCTGGTGAAAATCTTTGCAGGATCTTTGAGGATCTTAAAAGATCTGCAAAGATCCACACAGATCTTCAAATATTTGCAAAGATCCTACAAAGATCCTACAAAGATCCTCAAAGACAAGGATCTTTCAAGGATCCTCAAAGATTTCATGAGGATCTTCTCAAGATCTCATGAAGATCTTGGCAAAGATCTTTGCAAAGATCTTTTCAAGGATCCTTAAGGATCCTTAAGGATACTGCTAGGATCTTTAAAGGATCTTTTAAAGATCTTTATAAGGATCTTTGAAAGATCTTTGTCAGGATCCTTGAGGATATTACTAGGATCTTCAAAGG
>BLFK01000391.1:3416304-3436304 GCA_014634185.1 Astreopora myriophthalma | reverse complement strand
TTAAGCATTCAGCAAAACTCTCTGCAAAAAGGGACATGTATTTCATGCATGGAGCATTCAAGTTTTTCATAACTACGTAAGCTAGTTTGAGTGACACATAAAGATTAAAATAAATCATTTAGTGAATTCTATAACTACCCAGACAATCATAGAATATTATTACAAAGATTATTGTATAATAATCGGAATCGCAATACGTAGAAATTAAAGAAAAAAAATTAACCAAAACACTTTGTTAGAATATGTTATGTTTGCATGAAAAAAATTGATTGCATGTGCCTCTTTTTATAGAGCTTCCATTTCTTTGTTTGGAGTATGTCATTGTAAATTATCAATGTTAGTTAAATGTGTGGGAAACATTTGAAAAATTATAACTGGCTCCATTTTTAAGCTTTCTGCAAAATTCTATGCAAAAAGAGACATGTATGTTGTGTTTGAAGCTTTTAAATTTATTGTAAGTAATAACTTGAGTGACAGACACTTACAGTTAAAAAAAAATCATTACTGAATTCTACAAGTTACCCAGACAATCATAGAATATCATTACAAAATTGTATATTATTTAGACGAATTATTTCTGCAATAAAATGTATTGCTGTTTAATCACCTTTTGTCAATCCAGTTTTATTTTAAATGCAAATTTATTTTAGGTCTTTTAGATTTATTTTTGGTCTTTAGATTCAGTAACTTAAGGTTCTTGCACATTTTCAAAATATCTTTTGCAAGAATTTCATCTTTGTAACTGAACTTCCTCAGAGATACAAAAAATATCTCAACAATTGCTGTAAATATCAAGTAAAGATCTTCAAGGATTTTACCAAAATCTTTAAGGCTTATGCAAAGATATATGAGAGGACCTGCAAGGATCTTACAAAGATCTTCAAGATTTTGGCAACGATATGCAAGGATCTTTCAAAGATCTTCAAGATTTTGGCAACATTTTGTGAGAATCTTGCAAAGATCTGTGAGGATATTGCAAAGATCTGTAAGGATCTTGCAAAGAACTGTAAGGATCTTGCAAAGAACTGTAAGGATCTTGCAAAGATCTGTAAGGATCTTGCAAAGATCTGTAAGGATCTTGCAAAGATCTGTAACGATCTTGCAAAGAACTGTAAGGATCTTGCAAAGAACTGTAAGGATCTTGCAAAGATCTGTAAGGATCTTGCAAAGATCTGTAAGGATCTTGCAAAGATCTGTAAGGATCTTGCAAAGATCTGTAAGGATCTTGCAAAGATCTGTAAGGATCTTGCAAAGATCTGTAAGGATCTTGCAAAGAACTGTAAGGATCTTGCAAAGATCTGTAAGGATCTTGCAAAGATCTGTGAGGATCTTGCAAAGATCTGTGAGGATCTTGTCAAAGATCTGTGAGGATCTTCAAGGATCTTGCCAAGATCTTTAAGGATTTTACAAGATTCCTGCAAAGATCTTCAAGATACATGCAAAGACCTTCAAGGATCCTCAAGGATCTGGGCGAGGTCCTTGAGGATCTTGGCAAGAATTTCGAAGATCCTTGAAGATCTTTGAGGATTTTTCATAAAGACCTTCAAAGATCTGCACTAGGATCTTCGTGCAGATCTTCAAGGATCCTACAAAGATTTTCACCAGGGATGCCTGTAGCATCCCACATAATAATATCTCACCCATTTTGACTGAAGAATTGCTTGAAATTGTCATTAATTAATTAGTAGGCCATCTGTGATTTACTTCTCACTGACCCCAATGATGTCCTATCTCTTTGCAAGTATCCTTTTTGTCTTCTATCCTTCAATTGCATTCATCACCTTTACTAACTTGCAAAACAATCTCCTACTCATTCATGACACACTTTATGAACTGCCTTTGGTTCATCCTCTTTCTTTCCTGATTTTCATCAGCTGTTGACTCCAGCTTGTCCTTATTCCCTAAAGGTTCTCAGAATGTTTCCTCTCCCTTCATCACGAATACTTTTAATTCCCACTTTCCCTGACTTTGTGTTTTGTAATTCCCTATGCTCACTCTCTTGCATTTTGTTTAACCTACTCCCTGTGCCTCTCAGATTCCAATCAGTCTCCAATCTATGCCAATACCATCCTTTTGTCCCCTTGATCCTTTTCTCTCCAGAATCTTACTCTTCTCTTGTTCCGACACTAAAACTGTAAACTCACCAACATTCCCTGTGCACCATTCTTGTTGAGAAATCCAGCTGATGACATCCCAACAGTCCTCCTGTTCTTGCTTTTCATATTCATCATAGTAATAACCTTCTGAATCCCCTGATCCACGCATGTCAACACGCACACATGCATAACCATGGCTACAAAAATATGACAGAGATTTCTCATCCCTCATGGCCGTCCAATCCATGCGGCGATATGGCAGGAATTCTGCCATTAGAAACAGAGCAAGAATGTCAATCAAAAAAGTACTGAGGAAAGACAACACAAATCATGTCAAGGCATGTAAACATTCATCCACTCCTAGAGAAAGATTATTGGTTGAGACAGCCTTTCCTTACACTCCTGCACATACTTAAATAAGGATGGAAACTCCAATTATTATTCCGAGCTAAACTCCTGAAAAAATGTTGCTTTTCATATCTCCTTCTCTTCCCTGTTGAAGAGTGCTATTATATAATCACTACTGATTACTACTGTTAAAATTCCATCTGCAGCGAAGAACACCTAATGGTCAATTCTCACCAAGTATGGCAGCGAATTGTTCATTTTTGTCAGATTTGATCACTCCTGGCATCCATAACTTGGCTGCAAGTTTACTTCCATCACGTACTGGGATCCAAACTAAGGGTGTTTTACTAACACTGTACGCCATTCTTTCACCTGAAATCTCGAGGGAGTAAAACTTCCTTGGTGCCACACTTGCTAGTTGGTTATCCTTTCATGTCACGCTTACGCACATAACGGGAAGTCATGTGTATGTCACGTAACGTGTGCAACATGGGGCTCAGTAGCCGAGCCTGTGCGTGGCCTACCAGGTGCACAAGGCCCTCATACAAACTATGTGGACATGATCTCTATATTAAACTTTCATAAATCCATGATATCGTCATGTACTGCTAAGCGTATTTTTACCTGAAAAATAACTGTAACTGAAAACGACGATTTTCAGCTATTTGCGGGGGCTTGTGTTCGATGTTTATCTCAGCGTATAACAAGAAAGACAAGGGGTGGAAAGCTTGATTTCGGACCGGTTTAGCGCCGAGACGATTTTCACCGACAAATTCCCATCGCACAGCTTCCAAGCCGCGTATCGGCCAAGCTGAAAGTCGAATGTTTCTTCTCATACCATTATATTTTAAATCCGTCCAATGCTCGAAACGCTAGACCTCAAATAAAGTTGAGAAATAGGGCAATCGAATCGGTAGCAGTTTATCAATTTTTCCAAATACGCATGAGCTAATTTTTGAAAACCGTCTACTGACACCGTACTTCCGTCTACCCCAATGCATACCACATGAAAGAGAAAAATACTCCACTCTCAAATAAATATCGCTCGAAATCCTATATTGAGTTAACTGGAACTGAGTACGAGTACGAAAGGGATCTGTCACATATGGTCTAGGGGCCGACATTTCTCTCCTTTACTGCCGCGTCGGGGGGAGAGAGGCTGTCGTGGACGGGTATCTGAAAGCGGCGAGGAACTGGGGGTTGGTTAAGCGATCCGCGGGCCGAAATCTCGGAGAGACTCGTCATGGTACACCGCTCAGGCAACATGTCCAGAGGTACCGCCACCGGTCCGCTCCATTGACACACTCTTGAAATGATTTTCTATCCCATATGGCTATCATAGAGCATCAATGACAAAAACACGCGAAATCCTAAATTTTGTTATACTAACATTTATTCGTTAACAGCTTCTCTACATAGCCTAAAGCCCGTAACTGATTTTTCAAAACTAATTGGACGATGCGCTTCATTTAAAACCAAGCTAACAGCCCGTTTTAAACCAGAAAGCCGAGGAAAAGAAACTTCAAAGACCCTCTCTTTAGCTCCCGCCACACTCTACGCAGGTTTTATTTCCCACACCCCAAAATTAACGTTCGTGAGTTTTTCTTCTTTATTACATGTGCACGTTTGTATTTAATCAAACTGATTTTCTGTTCATTTACTTGCTTTTGCATTTTCGAGAGTACAGTGCCAGTCAATAGGCTAGATTTTAATGGATCCAGCTCCGCTGCGGAATCGCGCCACAAACCATTTCCTTTTTTCCTGCATTGATTTCCTTCTACGCTTTATTTTAACGTCTGAATAATCAATCATATGCCACCATGTCTACTTTAAAACGGCGTGTATCGCGAACAAATGATGAGTCTGAGGAGTAGGAATAAAGAATGACCACACACAAGCCAAGGACTTCCCAGAGGGCCCGTAGTCCAGCGATTGGAGGCTACTGTTTATCTGCAATATTACGCCGCGGAAAATTTACGTCACGTTTTTTTTTTAGTTATCACTCTTCTTTGCTGCAAACAAAGATTTAAAGAACAACTTCAGCTGATGGTTACCGCTTTTTTCAAGGCTACGTTGCATGTAAGAAATACAAAACCTGCGAGTTATAAGGGGGCACGAAGGTGGTGCTGAAATGTACGCGATAAGGTCAAAATAACTGCGCTAGATATTCAGTACATTACCGTGAGGAGGCAGTGATTCCGAAACGTCGGTAATTTGTACCGAATATTTTTGGCTTCTCAAAAACGATTCTTCGCTTTATTTGGCAATGAGATGCAAACAGGTACGGACTTGGGCGGAGAGGGGCGACTATTTCCGGTGGGCGCACAAGAGTTTCCAGTGCCTACCTCGATCGCAGGCTACAATTGAACATTTTTTTGGTGGGGGAGGGGGGCAGTTATGGGGACTAGGGAATTCCGCAGTTCTAGTCGCAGCAAAGTTCATTTGTGCTATGATTCAAGAGGAAAATAAATGAACTGCATTGATTGTAGTATGAAGTGAGTCTGAGGATTTCGAACAGTCATCTTTCAGATAAGAAGTGGGTCACAGGTTCTATATTCTATGAAATCACAGCCTTCGTACCTTGATTCTGTTTCCTCACGCATCCTTCGAATTTGTTTCATGCCAACACGTTTAGCAAACCTACAACCAACAAGTTGCCGATTAAACACGATAACCAACGACTTACCCAGTGTATATACCACAGGCTAACCAATGGCTTACCAGTCATACAGCACAGGACAGTACTGACTGATGTACACAAACAGCAGAATTGGGTTGGGAGAAATCCACACTTCATCCAGTCTATTGGCTATTGCTATGGCCATGAGTTGGGCACAGCGAGCTGGTGGCATTCTTTTGCTGTCCTGTCTAACAGTTGCCTTCTCCTTGAATTGCTGCACATATAAACACACACACAAGCATTTCACACCAAACGAAATTAATTGAGCCAAAAGCAAATCAATCATCCTACTTAAGACAATCAGAACAGATGCAGAAAATCAAAATGAATCAGTCATAGTGCAAGGCAAATACATGAAATTGGGAGTACCGATAAGCATGGAAAAAATGCAAGAGAGCAAGTCAGAGTTTTAATTTGCTTTTGTCTCTGATTGGCTGAGTATGACACAAGACTTTTCAGCCAATCACAAAGCGAGGTAATGCAACCGATAGCTACAGATTAATGCAAACACTCTGCTTAAGATTAGTTTCTAAGGACACCTTGCTACTTTTGTACCTTGTTGACATCTTCAGTGAAGGCATTTGCCACAACATCAGTTCGTACAGGCCCCGGACAAACCAATGTCACTCCAATATCATGTTCATTTACCTCCATACGCAGTGTATTAAAGTACCCCTGAAAGTAATCAAGACTTAGTCCAGGAGAAATTCAATAAGAGGCATTTGTTATATGTACCTGATTGACTGATTGTCAAAAGACTTAGAAAAGACCATCGCAGTATCAAATTAACAAATTCTTATTTTGACCCCAGAGGTGTAGTATTTATAGATTTATTTTGGTTCGATATAAACCTGACACGAACCACATGGTAGCTCCAACAACACTTTATTTTTTTACAAAGCACTCTGGGTACCGACAGGGTACCCAACATATTACAAGAGGCTATTAAGGAACCATAAAATGCCTTCTATTTCATGGTTAGGATCAAATATTTCAAATGTAATTCAAAGACAAGATTTACAACAAACCTGAATGGCAAATTTAGTTGCACTGTATGTTGCTTGACCGGGAGAGCCTAGAAACAGATAATAAATACAGCATACCAATAATTTCAATATTATTTGTCTTTCAACACTGTTCAAACATCAGAAAACACAATACTCAGCCAAGATTAAACATTATCATAAGCTGTTATTCTTACCAACTTTGCCAGCTACACTGCTTGTGACAATAATCTGTCCAGATTTCTGTTTTATCATGTGAGGCAAAACTGCTTTGGTCAAAGAAATTGGCCCAATAACATTAATATCCAACATGGCTTTATCAACGTCAATGTTTGGAGCATCAAGAACAAGGCTTCGCTGAGACCGCCCACTGTTGTTCACCAAAATGTCAATCTAAATGACAAAGCTAGGATTTAAGGCTTGCAATTGTGTAAGTGGTAAAACTTGGCAACCGAGTCTCACTATTGATAATTTGATCAATCGTTCATCAAAGTTTAATGATATTTAATTTAAAGCTCATAGGCAGGGAAGTATACATTCAATACCAAATCACAAATACACAAACATCTGAATTATGTATACAGACCCTATGAAAATGATTCACAACAGCTTCAGCATGATCCTGGTGTTGACCATGATCTGTGACATCCAGAGGACGAACTAACACGTCAACGGCAAAAGACCTCTCTTGTGCAAGGGCTGGTACAAAGGCAAAAAAATAATAATCAAAATTACCTTTTGAGATATCAGCATTGTCAGTCACAATATAATCAGTTCTGTGAAGGCCTTCTTAGCAATTTTAATACACCACATTAAAGGAGTTCACATGGTACATTCAAATAACTAATGTTGTCATCATCACTATCATCATCCTCAGGGTCGACATAGCATCCTCTCCTGGGCAGGGCAAGGTTATGCATGGTTCAATTCTACCTGTTACCTGCGCCATAACCACTGCAAGTAATTCCCCACCACTGGGCTGGAAGGGCTAGAATTTGACTGGCCTATGAGGCAGGTGTTCCAAGGGCAAGGGGATAGAGTGCAACGAAATTTGGGCATGCAAAAACACAAAGGGCAAGCCTGGCAGGAACTCAAAGGGGAAAGGGGGATTGGTTGCAAAGAAATTCGGGCACCTGCCATCTGGCTAGAAGTTGTCCTGACGGTGGTCTGGGGGCAGGGTGGTGAACAGGTGAATATTGATATTCAATTTTGCCAACCACAGATCAAAACAACCCTTTGTTACGGCAGCCAATCACATTGATATCAATTGGTAACGTCAACGATATTCTCGCTTCAATTAAATCAGGTATTAAACTGATAAAGGAGTGAAGGGAAGAATGAAAGAATGAGAGTAGAAATGCCACTATAACGTTGCACAATGGCAATTGAAGCTAACCAAGACATCCTTCCTTTACTCTTTCCAATTCTTCTTTTCTTCTCGCAGAGAGCGCCAGATGGCATCCACATTTAGCCAGCTCGTAAGCTAAGTGCTCGCCAATTCCACTTGAAGCACCGGTGATCCAGACCACTTTACCGCGTAGTTTGTCCTCTGGCTTCTCGCCGAACTTTTCTTTGAACTTGAGAATAAAATCACAATCTAAAACAAAGACTATGATCAAAATGAGCGCAAAGATAGCAAGAACGAGAAACATCGTTCTTACAGTAGAGTGCGCACCTATCCTGCCATGAGGTACAAGGGCCAATTGTGTCGTGTAAGATTCACTGAAACATTTTGAAAATATTGTAGTTGGGGTAGGGTGGGCATAGTCATCTGAATTATCACGTTTCCTGAAGTTTTCAAATTAAAAAAAAGGGCAGTTATCCTATTTAAGAACACCCCTCCTATATTTTTAATTTATTAGATTTCTTACTCTTAACAATTACCGAAAGAAAAAGAACATGTGTATTTCTAGCCATCATTTTCACCACAAGAGGGGACGGGTCTTGATTAGTTGCAATACATTTAGTTACATTTACATAACGTATCTTACATTAGATACCTTGTTGGACACCGAAGACAGCTAATTGATGCCCTTGTTGCCTTTGTCATGAGGACTCTGATACGTAGCAGAATCCTCTTTCAAAACCATCGTCTTGCCTTAGCTCAGTGGAAGAAAAGTGCCCTTATTAGAGAAGGATGGCCTTTGAAGCGAACAGTAGCAACGTGGAGTCCTTTAGCTACAGCGTTTAACTCGCCACATCTAAGACAAGATCACTATTTAAAACCCACCGGTCTTTTTGGTGTAGAAGAGTTGACTAGCCCATCGGGGTTCTCCCAGCTTAAATACAAGACTCTGACTGAAGGAGTTAAAATTGTTGATCATGTTTTACAATGTTCTCCCACTCCCCGGCTAGTGGGGCTTTTTGACAAGTTATCAGACACTTTGTGTGCAGCAGCGGACTTATCCGAGTTTGTGAGATTGACACATCCCGATCTCAAGTTCCGAACTGCAGCAGAAGATACCTCAAGGGAAATAAGTAGCTACGTGGAAGAGCTGAACACGAATCCAGGTTTGTACAAAGCACTAGGAGACCTGCTTTCTAGTGATGCAAAACACCAGATGGATGAAGAGACTAAGAGGGTGGCAGAGTTGTTTTTATTTGACTTTGAGCAAAGTGGGATTCACTTGAGTGAGGAGAAACGCAGGCATTTTGTACAACTTCAGGAAGCGATTCTAGTAATTGGTGCCCAGTTCTCTCAAACAGCATCGATGCCTGTGTCAGTACCTTTGTCTGACTTTTCAGTGGCTAACAAACTTTCACGCACTTATCCTGTGAGTAATGGTCACGTGTTAATAGAATCAGCATTTTTGGACTCTGACGATGTACAGTTGCGCAAGCTTGCTTATATTTCATGTTTAAAGCCAGTAGAAAGTCAGCTTGGGACTCTTGATCTTCTTCTCAACGCGCGATATCGACTGGCCCAACTTGTAAACTACCCAAGTTTCTCCCATCGTGCACTCACAGGAACAATGGCCAAAAATCCAGAAAATGTCATGGACTTTTTGAAATGTGCTGCTAGTATACTGCATAATCCAGCAAAGAGGGAACTTGACATTTTGATTGGAATGAAAAAAAGCAGGACAAACAGCTCTGTTGTGGAGAAATTTATGCCTTGGGATCTGCACTATTATTCTGGCCTAGCGAAATATCAGTCTGCAAAACTCAACAGCTTATCCTTATCTGCTTATTTCCCTCTTGGAGCATGTATGGACGGCTTAAACTACTTGTTTCAGAGTCTCTTTGGGATTTCATTGGTAGCTCAAGACCCTGCTAAGGGAGAACTATGGTCCTCTGATGTCCAAAAACTGGGTGTGGTTCATGAAACAGAAGGGCTGTTGGGGTACATCTACTGTGACTTCTTTAGTAGAGAAGAGAAGTTGCAGCAAGACTCACATTGTACGATAAGAGGTGAATCCCCCCCAAAAAGTTGTAGGAATATTAAAACACATCCCAGTAAATATACTGCGCTGTGGCCAAACACTGTTTTTGGTAACAATGACTGGCATTGTGCCAGTTCTCTGTTGATGGTTTTTGCCAGTCCTTCTCAAGCAGCAGCAAGAAGTGCCAATAAAACTCAACTCAATTCAATATTAACTATCGACTGGCCATGTATTTTAGACAAGTAGCCATCGTTTTTCTGGTTGAGAACAATAGCTACAACTTGTCATGTTTCAATGAAAATAAAAAGTAGTCAATAAGCAGTAAACATGAGTGGCACTGCAAAACGAAAACAAAGAGATGCTGGGCAACAACCTGCTACCTTCCAATGCAAAGACAAAAGGTGGTTGTTTTCCAACCACCTTTCCAGCCAAAATACCCCTTCAAATATAGTGTGCCATTAAAAACTCGTTAGACTATTGAAAAATGTTACTCATTTCTTACTTTGTTTTCAACAGGTGGGCGGCTTCTTGACGATGCTTCCTACCAGCTTCCTGTAGTTGTAGTTGTCTGCAATTTTCCACAGCCGGGTGCATCATCTCCCCCTCTCCTCACTCACAGCATGGTGGAAAATCTGTTTCATGAAATGGGCCATGCTATGCATTCAATGCTTGCTCGCACACAGTACCAGCACATAACAGGTACAAGATGCTCGACAGACTTTGCTGAAGTGCCATCTGTGCTCATGGAGTTCTTTGCGTGGGATCCAAGGGTGCTGGGGATGTTTGCTCGCCATTACAAAACTGGGCAACGTCTGCCCGATGAGATGGCTGTTAGGCTTTGTCAGGGACGGACTATGTTTGGAGCTCTGGAGATGCAACGACAAATTCTCTATGCCATGATCGATCAGATTTATCATGGTACACACCCACTTGTTGGATCAACAACTGACATCTTAGCTGAAGTCCAAGAAGAGTACACTGTAATTCCTCATGCTCCAGGTATGTGTGGTAGTTATGCAGGTTTCAACTATTTGAAGCGCAAAGATATGGTGCCCTTGGCAACAGTATTGTTATCATTCTTATAAAAATGTTGCCAACTTCTGCACAAAAATGGACACTTGAGTTCTGTAACGAACTATTTGCAGGTTATGACCCACGAAGGGCAATCAAATGAGAGCAGGGCAAAGCACATTTCACCCTCCCCTCCCCTTCCCCATTTTTGCATTCATTTCTCATGTATTACACTCATTTATTGTATGTGACTAATGCTTGCAAAATTGTAGTGTAGCATCCTGTTGCCATTTACTCTTTAGATTTTGGCTGCATTCCAACTGTTTCCTTATTGTAAAAGGGCTTTCAACAGACGGTGACTACCACCAGAGCTCCAGTAGCTGAGTCATTGAGTTACTGGCTACTTGGCCATGTTGGTTAACAAGTACTGCAAAAATATAACTCTCCACGGCCACCTACTGTTATGTGGCAATACACCTGCTACAAATCTTATTGAAATCCCTGTTGTAACCTCCACTGTGTTTGGAAAAAAATACTGCATATGATAAAAGGTGGAAGCTTTTGTTCAGGTGGAAACATCTTTTCATTTCTAACCCTCCTATAGGCACAGCCTGGCAACAGCGCTTCAGCCACCTCAATGGTTATGGTGCCAAGTATTACTCCTATCTGTGGTCAAGAGCTGTAGCCTCTCGTATTTGGCATCAATGCTTTGCTAAGGATCCCTTCTGCAGAAAAACGGGTGACAGGTATCGCCATACCATGTTAGCTTATGGAGGTGGAAGAGAACCCAACAGCCTTGTTGAAGACATGTTGCAGAAGACACTGACGACATCGGATCTGGTGCAATCTTTATGGGAAGATCTCAAGGCTTCAAGTCCTTTTTATCTATAGATTCAGAATGCCTCGTAGCTCGCTGCGAAGAATTAACTTAATTGCACAAAGCAGATTGTCACATGAACACTGGTACACAGTAGAGTTGAGTCAGAGATCTTTTTGAACATAACAAAGAAACCCCAGAAGGGAATAAAATATTTGTTTTAATGATATTCATACACTAAGCTACAGGTAACATCTCTCTTCCTAATGCTAAAATGTCATTGTGGACTATCCATGACTCCTATGTTTCAACATCAATATGTGCTTGAAATGACCAGATATTCTTAATTGAGCAATATAATTTTACAAATTATGTAACACTAAATTATAAGTCATCGAATGGTTGTCAAATAAAGGCCCCCCAAAACTTTTTTTTTACAAAATGTGATAATAGTTTATTAATTAGGTATTGTCGAAAGTATTGTTCTCTGAACTCTGCCATTACTAAAGAAAAAAAAAACATGATGCAAAGTCTTACGATAAATACTATTCTCTTGCTCAAGAGCTCTGTATGCAAAAGCATGGCTTGAGTCTAAAACCTGGAGGATCTCCACCATTGTGGAGTCAGGTATCCCTCAGGTACAGGGATTCTTTGATCCTTGATACATTTTTCTAGAAAACTCTTCAGTCTGCTAACGGGCCCACTTTTTTCTTTTGCTGTCACCTTCTCAATCTTGGGGACATAATCCAGGACAAGGGTGTTCAGCAGTTTTCCAAACTGTTTCTTGTACTGTCGCATAAGCACGTGCCCCGCTACGAACAGGAATTCATAGAGAGCTGTTGCAGTGTAGTCTTCTCTCGGGTCTAAGTTCAACATTCTTGCAAGCCATGTCCATCCTTCTTTGAGCCCATGGGGGTGTGGTTTTGATTGTGGTCCTGAGGGGGGAGGTACAGAGGACACGATCGCTGCATAAAGCCGCACAATGCCAGTCATCCGCTTAAGGTACTTGTCTTGCTGTTCAATCTGGCCGTCCTTACACAGATAACCAAGAGATGCCAGGTAATCTGCATCTGACATGCCAGCTGCCTTTGGGATGTAAAATGGTACAAGAAAGGGGCATTCTTCATAGAACTGCATCAGAATAAGATCTCCAACTTCAGGAAAAGAGGACCAGATTCCTATGATAACAGCAGCAATAGGAAAAGCAGAGCTAACACTTGACGAAATCTGTTGTGAGCCTTGGTCAACAAGTTTCTTTGCAAGCTGTTGTTTACAGTATGCCTGTAACGTAACATGAAATAATGTACAATAAATGAATGCCATGGAATTAAGTGGCTTTGTATGATAATTATTAATTTTATACACACTTTTGTTTTACAAAATTTACTTGCTCAGTCACTGAGTGAAAACAAACTTAAGCATTCATCTCATACTTCAGTTACTACCCTCTGTGATGAAATCTATACATACTACAGGTTTGAAAAACTCTTTTGAAGTGCACTCTGTACAATAGTAACTGTACAGTGTACTAACCGGAGCTGCTGAATGCATAGCCGTGGAGATCTGCTTACGTCCCGTTTGCACAGATCCTCCTGAGAGGAATTTGGTTAAGTGCTGGATCTTGTCAAGTATTGAATTGTCTGAAATGGAATTGACTGGTGTCGAAACAGACTTCTGGAGTTCGAATTTTAATTGCTTCAAGGACTTGTCCGTATTCAGAGGTTCAGCTGCCTTGACAATCTCACTTTTGAATTGAACTAAACGTGAATACTCCTTCCAAGCTGTTTCTGAAATGCGGGAGGAAAGTTCTTTTGAAAGAGAAGGCTTTGGTTGTGTGGCAGAACTTGAGGTTTGGTCCATTGATGCTGAAGCCTGGCTGTGCTGTTTCTCTTTAAGAGCTCTCTCAATTTTCTCTTTCTCAGCTTTCTCAGCTTTTTCCTTCTCTTTCTTGGCTTCCTCTTCTCTTTCTCTGGCTTGTAGTTGTGCTTCTTCTTTTGCAGCCTTGACGCTAACCTCCTGAACAAGGGTTTTTGCTTTTTGAAGCATGGTTTGAATCAAACCTGAACAGTTTTGCATATAGGTGAAATTTGCATCAGTAACTTGTTCATTCTCACAGGCATTGTCAAATGCATTTTGAGAAATTTTCAAAACTTCCTTGACTTCTTTCAGTATGTCAGGCATAGATGATGCCAGAGCAGACTGATATTTACATTCCTGGAAAACACGTTGAATGTTTAAAGCAGTTTCTCTAATGCTGTTGAATAAAGCTTCTAATTGCATTAACTGTTTCTTGAAAAGCTGTTCTTGTTTGAGAACTTTCAGCCTTAGTTCCTCAACTTCTTTGACTCTCCTCACAGCTTTTTGTGCATATTCTGCATGTGACTGTTCAAGCTTTTGCTGTCTAAGTCTTGCCTCTTCACTTTTTCTCTTCTCGTCGAGTTGTAACTCTTGCACTGAACGAAGAAACTCTTCAACTCTTTCGTTCTCCTTCCGCTGCAAATAACGACACTTCTCTTCTTCTAGTTCCTTCGAACGTTCTTGAAACCTCTCCTTCCTGGATTTAAGTTCTTCTTGAACTTGCATCGACCTTTCTCTTTCTAACTGGTGAAGAGCGATATGAGTTCCATCGTAAGATGCTATAAGTTCCTTTTCCAGTAACTCGTCATTTATTGGGCTTGCAGTTATTGAACTCTCAACTTCCAATCCATTTTCTGTGCTACAGGAAACCACTTCGTCAGAAACAACATCACTATGCTCTTCTTCCTGCTCCTGTTGATTTCCTTTTTCACGGTCCGAAGTAATGAAACTATCTCGTTCGCCCAGAGAAATGCCTTTTAATGGCGAAACGGAAGACAGCTGATCTGCTTGTAACTTCGGAGGTCTTGATAACGCCTCGAGCGCTTCGATAGTAGGCTTCCATTCGAGATCATAATGTAAATTACTCTTCGGGCAAGACGCTAAGCCTTGCAACACAAGTCCTAGCGAGACACCGTTTGTTGGAGAAAAAGTTCTTTGATTTCTCCTCGAAAGCACGCCATTGGAGGCGGCCATGTTGGCGCTCGAATGACCTGGTATCGAATAATGATAATTCCCAAAATTCTTTGGTAGTTGCGTTGATGCGGATACACTTGTGTACGCAGTAATGTGGCCAATTTTTGAATGCCGAAATGTTTACATGCAGACGGGTTTTTTTAACGCTTAAAACTTCTAAGAAGAAAAACTCAGATGTTGTCTGAACTAACGTTTTGATTAAAAAAAAAAAGATGACTGTTTTATTTCTAACGGCGTTCGTTTACCCAATAGCGACTTGGTTGCCTCGGTTACTAAGGTTTATTCACGCGCCTTAACCAATCAAAATGGATACATCTGGCCTCAGGGAAATTTATGCATGTTAATATCGTATTTTCAAATACCTAAACACTTGATTCGAAAGCGTGGCACACACAGCTTGTAGATCGAAACGCAGAGTTTTGTAGCTGCCTCCATTCGCGGTCTCCTGGATAATTTGGCGATGACGCGCTATCGTGATTCGAAAGATCCTTCTAATTGAAGTTCCTTGTTTGTGCGTGCGGTGTATTGTATTCCACTCTGTTTGGATTTCAAGTGTCAGCTGTAATTGACGACCACAGTCTGAATCTCCATGATGAGTCTGCATTGTTGCCTCAAAGACCAGTGGTATTTTTTAACGTGGATCCTGTTATTTCTGTGCCATCAACCGATTTCTCATGGTCAAGGATTTTTTCCAGATTTAAATGATATTTCTAAACTGAAGCCAGTCAGTGCTTCTTCCACTTGTGGAGCAGCTGCTACTGACTATTGCCAGTCCTTGAGTTCAAACGTTTCTTTGCACACTTGTTTCTTGAAAACTTGTGAATTTGCTTGTTGTGCGAACTGCGGTTCTAGTCGACCTGTTGGTACAGATTTGGCGTTAAATTCAAACAGTCAGCCGGGAGTCACACAAGATGGTGAACCGAGAAATGGATCGAGTATCAGTTCCTATCGGTTCCGAGGGAACTCCTACATATCACCGGGACGGTTTCCTAACATTGACTACGTTAATACTGGCTTCACCTTAAGCGTCTGGATAAAACAAAAGGCTGGGAATAAGGGGTAAGTGAAATCGCAGACCTGGGTCGTGTTGAGCTGTTTGCTCGACGGCTGCCACTTTGGATGTGCAAGATGCATGATTGTTTTAACAAAAATTAATAACGACTTTGTGCTGCGGAACATAATTGTAGCATTTTGATTTACACATGTTTTACACATCAGGAGAGAGCAGTATTCATAATTTGGAAACTTGAGCAGAAGTTCACGAGCTTTTTCGTAGTAAAGCTTAATATAACAGTTTATCAAAATAATGATGATAATCAGTTTATTCAACCCATCTATAGTAGCTACTAAATTACATTGGTGGTCAGCCACAAAAATATAAAACATACAAAAAAAAAACCATATACCATTTGAATATAAATAGCTCAAATGCATATTTGTATGTCAGAAAGTTGCTTAGGTGGGTAGTTCTGGCAATTCTCAGGTCATACCTGTGGGTGCCACACCAACGCTAACACTTGGGAGATGTGGCAGCAGGTGGGCAAGAAATCCCAAGCACCTGATGTTCTGCACATACTTCTTGCATGCTTGACCTCACGACACGTTGCAACAGTGTCGTTAGGCCACGGATTGTGAGTGCAGCTTTATAATTAAGGGAGTGCAGGAAAAATTATATGCAATGCAGACTTCTATACATGCTCCGTAAACTAATCTCAATATACCAGTTTGAGTCCTCTTCCTTCACGATCACCTTGAGGTTTCACAGTCACCAAATCCTGGAATTTTGAGGTGGAGTCATATGGCTTGATTTCTAGGCAAACAGCTGTAAAGTTATAGTTTCCCGTTCAAACCCCACACATTTTCCGAGTACTTACGATTAGACTTCTAACTCAAAATTATCTATGTTGAATTTAGATTAATATAACAAACAATTTAGAGAGCTACCAATGTGCAGGTGCTGACTCCATAGTTTGGGTTCAAGATCTCTTTAGGTGTATGACAATTGCAGACTGCCTACAAATTGCACCGATAAACAGTATTTAAGTCTAAGCACCCATTTTAAAATGGTTAGCTTTCAGTAACTGTGAGTTAGGGTTAGTCTGCAATCTGCAGTCTGCAAGTGTCGGATACCAGATCTCTTTCTAGCCCACAAAACTGTAGTAATATAATAAGGGAAACATTTCATCTGGATCATTGTCATCGTTGTCATCATCATCATCATTCACTTAGCTTTATTTTCCCTCAGATTTTAGAGTAGCTTATGCAGCTAGTATCTCCCGAGTATTTACCCCGGCCCCCCACGGGTAAGAGTGCTCCTGTGGTTTGGGTGAGCTCCCAGCACAGTCACAAATGAGTCTATTTTTAGAATACCCGTTCCTGCAAAAATTAGTTGTCATGTCCTGGAAAAAAGCAAGGCAGACGTAGTCACACGTAACCTGGCCTCTCCTGATTGGTTAAGGTGGCAGACCCTTTGTTTTCATGCGTAAAGTGTATATAAGAATAAGTCCATTTGTCACTGTGCTGGGTGAAGACTGCAAATTGATGGAGGAACACTCTTACTTAATTCACTCTTGATACATATTGTACAAACTGTGCCATGATCCCAACAGCCCATGGGATGCCTGTGACTCATTATATATGACGTACCTGATGATATTTTTTATTCCTTTTTTTCCCAAAAGGACAATCATTTCCAAGGACAAGAGCACACCCCCAGATTTCGCCAATATTTTTCAGCTTGTCATTGAGGATTACAATCTGATATTTCATTATAAACCTGCAAATGGGAATGCATCGTTTGTATCGTATACCCTTATCGAGAGTCAAAGTGAAAAACTCCGAGCTGATGAATGGCATTTGATAACTGTGGCAGTCATTGATAATGCATTATCATATTACATCGATGGCAAGCTAATGAATTCAAACAATGCCACCTTAGATGGTCCTGTACATGATCAAATTGGACAAATCAAGATAGGACAGAATTCTGAAGGTTAGTACGTAAGCTTGCTGGAAGCATTGATGATAGCACCACATGAAACTCTCGTTTTCAACAGTTCTAATATTGTCAGATAATTAAATGGTGTAAAAGAGTTCAAAACATCAATGAGTAAGTTTATTTTAAGTTTTCGCTAATTAATAGCATAGTAATAATACCATAGCAGATAGTTTTTTATGTGTAAGTACCAACTGTTTATATGGTAATTGTCATACGCTGTATTAATAATTTCATTACTATTTTTACAAACTTGCATATAAGGTAACTCCTTTGCTTTAATTTCTATACTTCATGATTTAGGTAATGATCAATATGAAGGCTTGATGCAAGACATACTGATATATGAAAGAGCATTGACTAATAGGTAAAGTATAATCAAATTGTGGAAATTGCATTTGGAAGAAGGCTAGACAATTTAATTCTTGATTTTCCTCTTTTTAGTTGCTTAATATAATATTTATTGCCTAATTATTGGTATAATTATTTTAATGATTGACATACTGATCTGTACGGACTGAATGACTATTAAACTGACTGCATGACCGGCCATTGTCGGCTGGGCCAGCTTCAATTGACAGACCAATTGATCAATTGCTAGACAGACTGACTGACTTGCTGGCTCAGGCTGGATGATTGGCAAATCAAAGAAATGGGAAGCCATTGTTAGAGTCGCGTCCTCTTTACCAACTCATCTTAAAGGAAAGGTGGAAGCAGCTCTGTTCTCAGTGTACTTTTTCCCAAGTGATTAAGCAAATAAATTGTTAGCTTGAAGTGATTTTCTTTTCTTTTACCATTTAGGTGGCAATCTCACCCTTGATAACTGACTTGATCTCCTGATAACTGGAACTTTTCTAATTTCTCATGAAGGTTTGAGTAATTGGGAATAAACTATATTACTTAATACCGGTATTTTCTCAGGGAAGTTACAGAAGCATTCACTGGTACTCTGCCATCAGAATATGTTGCAAGTAACTGCCGCTGTCCACCTACACACCCTAAAATAATAAGTTCTGCAGGTCCAGCAAGGTGCCGGAGAAATCTTGAAGGGAATCTTGGTGATACAGTGTCTCGTTTGGCAGACACTGCACATCCGATTGAGTTAGCTACTGATGGAGATGCACTTGGTTTTTGGTTGTCAGAGATAACAGAAAACGTAACGATTGATGTCAATTTGTCTTATACTCATTTACAGGTATGGTGTTTTAGTAAAGTATGCACTGCACTGACCCTTAACTAATCTCACAACAAGTCATGCACAGGCTCAGCCTCTTTTTTCTCCCTTTAAGTTGAGAAAAAGGCCCAGGTTGCTGCTGTTCATTTGAGCACATGCTCACAGCAATACTGCAGCAAGGGTGGGGTGGGTTTTTTCAGCAACAGTTTCATAGCTTTACTGCCCTCCCTTGTTGTGGTTTGGGTCGTTATCTGAACTGCTGCAACTAGGATCCCTCTCTGACGACAACAAGGGAGGAAAAGAGAGGGAGCCCAAGTTTAAGATTACCCACCCAAGATTCTGAAGGGCTAAGAGATGTCTAAAAGGTTGGAGTTTATAATATTTTCACTGGGCTACCTCAGGGAGGCCAGTCTGAATTTACCTTCCATGCCTCCTTTTTCTGTCACCAATAGCAGTCGTTTTGTACCAGAGTACTTCTATTAAAAGGTCAAGGTTAGAATTAAATTGGGTACAAAATGAATGTAGGGGTATGAAAAAAAAGATGTTGTAAGCTGCAAAATAAGGGTTTGAAAGGAAATGATTGAGGTGCAAAACCACTGTAAAGCAACTCTCCATCACGTTAGATTTTGAAAGTCTCTTAAATTTATGGCTTTTTGGGGGGCTTTCTTGTCTCCTTGGCCATTGTATCATGTATTTACAAGCTTACTGTGAATTTGCCTCTTGTAGCACAGCAGATTGCAGACTAACCCCAACTCGCAGTTATTGAAAGCTACACAGAGTCATGCAGATGATCTTACTTTATTAAGTTATAAAAGTTAATATCACTCTAATGATTATGGTCTATTTTTCATAATTCTCAGGTATTCTATATTGTCCTGAGTTTCTACGGGCCTTTGCCGGGTGCAATAAAAATTCAACGATCAACAGATGGGGGGCAAACTTTTCAGCCTTGGCAATATTATGCTGAAGACTGTCAATCGTCATTTCAACTACCAAATAATGGTCCGCTAACTCAACCATCCTCTGTCAATTGTATTCAATACATCAAGTGAGTTTCCTTTCCTTATTGTAAAACCAATAAATGCATGATATTAAATGCAAATCAACTGAACTTGGAGTTTACTTTAAATTGCTAATGGCATTCCAGGAGAAAATTCACTTAGTTTATACTTACCAAGTGTCATGCCCAAGGTGTGATTGTCACGCCTGTGGATCAAAAACTGCCATCACACACCTATGCATGTCTGTGTACTAATTTCTCACATTTGGTAAAAAACATTCAGCCATTACAGCCTTAACTGAGACATTTTGAAAAAAATGTAATTTATGGTAAAATAATCCTGAACTAGTGTGAGAAAAGAAAAGTTGTCGTGAATGACGGTACTTTTACTGAAATTTCAGATTTTAGTAGGAAAAGCATGGAGTTGAGGTTGCATTTTAC
>BLFK01000391.1:3384882-3414965 GCA_014634185.1 Astreopora myriophthalma | reverse complement strand
GGGGGGGGGCACAAGAGCAAAAAAATATGTTTTGTTCTAATGCTTCTTTTCATTGGATTGCCCTAATTTTTGGCATCTAGCATGGGGATGTTCACCCTGTAATTTTAGTGCAGTTGGCTCGGTGGAAATTGGCCGCATTTTTGAGAAATGACCTAAAAATCATGCAAAAGTCAGTTAAGACGTTTTTGCCCGGAGCCCTTCAATTAGTGTTTTGAGATGTCTAAATGTGACTGATTTACTTTTATGTCTCACAGTGGTAAGTCTAAATAAGTTTGGTGTTATAATTAGTAATAATATTTATTATTATTATTATTATTATTATTATTATTGTTGTTGTTATTATTGACACACCGATCACTGGTCTTGGACACCAGGTTATCTGTATAGGAGCCAGGCAACAACAAGTTGCCTAAGGCAACTTCCGACATTACTTTCAACTTTCAACGTCCCAGCACCTTTCTCAAAATTCTGGTGGTTCCAAGGAGGACAGTATTTTGTATAAGCTCCACTGGGGTGTCCACACCAATGTACCGAAGATAGCTTTCCAGCCTTCTTGGGACTGTCCCTAGTGCCCCCATTACATTAAATAATAATAATAATAATAATAATAATTATTATTATTATTATTATTATTATTTTTATTATTATTTATTATTATGTATTTTATTGTTTTTTTTGTGATCATGATCATTATGATTGTTAAGATATAGAATGGAGACAGGAATCAATGTTTTTATTGACATTGCATATGAACATTTTACTGTTCCAGTGTGACCGTTGCAAGCCATTGTACAACAACAAACCATTCCTACGAGGTAACAGGGACAACGCCTTTCCATGCATCAAGTGCGAGTGTAATGATCATGCCGACAGTTGTGTTTACAATGAAACCCTTGACACCCAACCCAGATCCCGCACACTCGGGGGAGGGGGTGTGTGCATTGACTGTCAACACAATACAACTGGACGGTTTTGTGAGGTGTGTATGGAGGGGTTTTACAGGGAGGCTGGGAAGAATCAGAGTGCCCAAGATGCATGCTCACCTTGTGGATGTGAGGGGCCTGGAGTTCAGCCTGGCAAGCTGGATTGTGTCAAGGTTTGTAATAATTATCTTACAGGGAATAGGTTGGGGAAAGTGCATCAAACATGGGAAGGTAGTTCATACGTTGTTAGGAGCAGAGAGACTGTGAAGTCGAGAGGCTGTTGGGGGTCAGAAATTTATGTAAGATTATTTTAAGGTGAACAATGGTCAATGGCTACTTCCAAGTGATTGGCGTGATTGCCTCATTTCCTTAGAATAGACTGTCAAATTTTAAAATCAAAATCCCAAGTTTTTCTGAATTTTTATCAGCACCACCTTGATGATAATCTAGAATTAAAATCTTTTTGTAAGTTTCCAGTGCTATAGCATCTTTTGTTTTCGAATTGTCGCCATGCGTGAGATGAAGATGCGTGGTTGAAAAAAAACTGTCTCTCCTTTTGATTCTCAGCTGTTTAAAAATGTCTCAAATTCATTAGCCGGAGATGTGTTTAGGAGGTCTACTAACATGGCTTCTCCATACAAAACTCTGTAAAGTTGCGTGAAATACCTGCAAATAAACGAAACGATGTACCACATGGACCTGAGATTTGGATATGTTGTTTATGTATTGGTCTTCTACAATATTTCGTATTCTTGGCTTTTTTCATTGCTGTTTTTTGAATTTACTTTTCTATGGCGTGACAGTGAAGATGACCAATTGTTTGAAAAAGAGGATGCACATACTCTGCCAAGCAACATAATTAATGAAACAATGAATTTATCAGTAGTGACACAGGCATACTGGGGAAAATATCCAAGTGTTCCTAACAAGAGTCAAATGTATGACATTCCATGTCCACGTTTGGACGCTCAACCAGTGAGCTAAGTGAGACTTGTAGGAGCAACCCGAGCTTGCTCACTAAATTAATCGTCACAACTTTAATTTTGACTGTTAGGATGACTCCAACTCAAGTGTTCTTGCTGGTCAGTGTGACTGTAAAGTTAACACCATTGGTCGCCAGTGTGATAGGTGCAAAGATGGTTTCTTTGATCTCAAGATGAATCACACAACTGGTTGCAAGCCATGTAACTGTGTGTTGGATGGCACCAAGAATAGGAGCAGTTCGTGTCACCCAATCACAGGACAGTGTGACTGCAAGGACCGGGTGACAGGTACAAAATCTGAAACCATTCAGTCTTGGTTCAGTTGTTGCTATATTCCATTTAAAATGCCAAACAATAAACATTCTACCATGATTGGGATGACCCAACAATAATATTTGTTACCCTTTCTTGCTTGTTTTGTTTGCTGATTTTCACGAGAGACAAATTATACAACAGGCTCTGGCTGCACTGCTTTCTGTTTCTTAGGTACCACATGCGATACCTGTAATTCTAGTTACTGGGGACTTAGCGGGCAAGACCCTTTGGGCTGCAGAGAGTGTAACTGCGACCCATATGGGACTGTGGCTGGAAGTGTTGATACCTGTCATCCAGATACAGGGCAGTGCACTTGTAAACTGGGTGTGACCGGAGAAAGATGCACTCGGTGCACAGATGGCTTTCACAGTCTAACCTCAAATGGTTGCAGCTCCTGCAACTGCTCTGTAGCGGGAACACCATCATCGCTCTTGGGAAAGTGTGACACAAACACAGGCAACTGCTCGTGTAAGCTCAATGTGGAAGGCAACAACTGCGATCGATGCAAACCAGGATTTTACAATCTGTTGCAAAGCAATCCTCAGGGGTGTACACAGTGTTCTTGTGATACTAAAGGAACAGTTGGGGGATCAGGCGAATGTGAACAGCAATCTGGAAACTGCACTTGTAAGTCGCTGGTGATTGGCCAACAGTGCAATCAGTGCAAGCTGGGCACATTTGGTCTCAGCCAGTCAGATCCGAATGGATGCCGACTCTGTAATTGTTTCCCTAATGGCACAACTGATGGTGACAAGAAAAGATCAGGCAAGTATTATAAAAGAGTTAAGGGGGCTCAAACCGGTTTCAGCACTTTCAGGGACTTCCTTATTGCAAGCAGTGAAACGGCAAGGCTACATGCAACGTTAGGGTACCATGAAACATGAATTGTTGCTGGGAGTTCTTGCAGCAATTTCAAAAACATCTAGTTCTTCACTAAAAATATATATCTTCAGCATCACTTGGCTCTTGTTTGGTCTGGTTTTATGATTCTTGCATGGTTCGTATATACATCAACTTGGAACTGCACGGAACACACAGGGTAAATGAAGACTACCATTATAATCGGTTAATAAAAAAATAATGCTCTTCTCAATAACTGGTTTTAGGATTTAACTTCCATCCAGTTGGGCATTTGCACGATAGTGTCATTTGACTACAACTACCAGAATCTTTCAGGTCTTGCTGTTCTAGTGCTAATCAGCCCTTTTGTCGTTTAAACCCCACTGGTATTACACGATTTTGAATAAGAAAGCAAAAACAACATGAATTCTCGTAGTTGAAGTCAATGACGCTGTCATGAAAATCGCCTATTCCTTATTATATGAAATTAACAATGCACGTTGACAACGCGAAGAAAATTAACGTTACACTAAATTAACGCGAATTTTTCGATAAGCATCTTGCTTTATTTACTGCGATTTTCTTAATTCTGCAAACTCGCACTTTACATTTCTGAATGCCAAACTGCGTTTTGGCTTCCGTCAATAAAACCTTCCAAGACAAGTGCACGGATGTTTCTAAGTTTAACTAGACCTAACTTTAACTTTAAAATAGTTTAACTTGCCTAACTAGACCCTATCAATTCAAAAGACATTTTGAACTCGATTTAGAGACGTCCTGTCAGATAGTGACTCTGAAGAGCCAATAGAGGAGTCATGAACTAATAAGGTTTTGTAATGAAATAAAGGTGCTTTAAAATAACAATGTTGTAAAATAGCGTGCATTAAATTTACATCGACATTAATTAAGATACATTAAATTAACGCGAATTTTGTAAAATTGCGTGTGTTGACAATTCGCTCTCTGCTTTCAGATGAACTTCAGTGTTCTGGGAACAATGGCCAATGTCCCTGTCTGTCCAATGTCTTGGGACTGCGCTGTGACTCTTGTGCTGTCAATTACCATTGGCATCCCTCAGGCCAAGGATGTACCCAATGTCAGTGCAATGCTTTGGGTTCGGTTGGTTTAAACTGTAGTGATACTGGCCAATGCACATGTGGGGCCAACATTGGTGGGCCTAAGTGCGATCGATGTGTTGCTGGGTATTATGGATTCTCAATAAGTGGAAGGTAAGGAGTAGATGAGCAACCCCAGCAAAGGGCCCGGTTCGCGTGGAGACTAACCGTCTTTCTTGTCTAGACTTTAAGAGTGACAAAATTATGGAATGATACATGTGTCTTATACTCGATTCTTTATTGCTGCCCTAAAAAGAACGTTGTTACATGTACCTGGGAGAAAGAAGAGAAGGTCTGATGTCGCAAACTAAACAATGTAAAATTTATGTCTCCAATTTGTTGTTTATTTGGGATATCGTAATGACTCAAAATAGCGCTGCCCTCAAGTAAGCACTGCACTTGGAGGGAATAAAACTCGTCATCGCGTAATTAACAACTTAGGAAATGCAAATTGCAGTGGTAAAAGGTGCCTCTGTGAGATTATCCCCGTATTAAGTAATTCCGTCCCTCCCCCACACCCCCCCCCCAAAAAAAAACAACAACAGGAATTGCAAACTCAAAACCGACAAAAGTACTTTAAATTTTACTTAATTTTCATGCAATTCTATAGTCTGTTTCTAAATATTTACTAAACCAGCATGTACATCACGTTGAAGCAACTTATTCCACTTAAACTAATAAGACTGCGTCATCTCTCAACAACAATGCAGCGCTTATTCCAAAACGGAATGCTTTATTGTTCTAGAGCGGTGCTTATTCGAAGAATCGTTGAAACAAAAATTCAAATTTTAATCAGACGTGATTTGTGGGACTCACACGGTTGGCCGATGTTTGCCATCTGCTCATTGTAATGGGAATTCTTATTCTTATCAAGTATTCTAAATAGTGGAAATTTTGGAGTGTGGTCTTTATCGTTGTGAATTTGTTTCTCACACCAGTTGTACACCTTGCAACTGTGATCCAGCTGGCAGTCGTCAGCACCAATGCGATGAAAGCGGATCATGCTTATGTAAGGAGAACGTGCAGGGAACCAAATGCGACCAGTGCAAGAGCGGAACAGTTGATCTCCAGCAAAACAACGAATTTGGTTGCAGTGGAAGTAAGTGCAATATACATTCGTTAATATGAAAAGGAAAAGAGTCAGTTGTGCAATGGCGGAAACCTAGAAGTTGTTAGAAAGTTGGTTATCTCGAATCCTTCTTGGGTACCTATTCAGTCAACTGCTTTAAAGGCTGATCGTCTTTCCAACAACTCGACCCTGCTCTCCGTTTCTCACAAAAAAATAAGTTAAAGAAACAAGAATAAATAAATAAATAAAACGAAACAAATAAACAAAAAACAGCGCAAACGTTTTCTTTGTTGTGAATTAAAAATTTTCCGTTCTTTTTTATTTTTCATTTTTTTTTTCAGTCCCTTCAGAACAACCTGCACCATTTGGTACTGTTCTGTCCCCTCGCATTATAATGCTGACGTGGTCTCCACCTGACAACCCGAATGGCATCATATTACGGTATGAGCTTTACAGAAATGGAACTCAGATCTACAGCGGACTAAATCAAACTTTCAACGACACTTCACTGACTCCAGACACCGTGTACCGTTACTATATCGTCACTTTCACAGCTTCAGGCAGCACAAGAAGCTTGGAGGATGGTCAAGTATATCGCACGTTCCAAGATGCGCCTGGCGGGATGTCCGCGCCTGCTATCACGGAGATTTTTCCGCGAAATGCAACTGCAACATGGCAGCTTCCCAGCATGCCAAACGGGCGCATTATTGAATATCGCTTAATATCAACCAGTAGCAGGAGTGCGGCTGAAGTTGTCAACTGCAGGGGTATTATTTTCACTTGCGATGTAGGCGGTCTCAAACCTTACACCGTGTACAACTTCACTGTCGAAGCGTGCACGAATGGCGGATGCGGTCGAAGTAACGTCACCACCATTATTACACTTGCGACGCTTCCGGACTTTCAGCCGGCACCGAATGTGACGTCACTTCCGGGAGGAACAGCTGTGCTAGTAGAGTGGGATGAGCCTCCGGAACCGAATGGCAGGATTTTTCGATATGAGCTGTACATGCGCTTAAATGGATCTCAAGGCGACGGATCCCAGGTTTATGCCAGCAATCCAGCGCATGATTCTAATCCCTCGAATTTTAGGCGGGCAACTTTGACCGGACTAGCACCATATACGGGTTATGAATTTAGGGTGCGCACATTTACTGCGCAGGTTAGAGGTGACCGTGTTAGTGAGTGGAAACCCCACAGGACTGGGGAAGGAAGTAAGTGGTGTATTTTTTTTTTCAGTGCTTTAACTGCCGACAAGAGATTTCGTTTCCATGATCTGATTCAGTTGATCGAATCAGAAAAAATCTCATATTTTCTGGACAAGGTATAATCTAACCTTGCTCAAATGTCATTCTCCTGGCATGTTGTAGCTGTCAATCATTCCAGCTGCGTGCTGGCTTTCATGCCACACCATCTCGAAGAACAAAGAGTTCACAGGATAAATTAAAAATTTGCTGGAGTGGGGAAAGCTTGGGTTATCATTGCTTCGAGAAAGAGGAGTTTCCTTCTCTCCTCCCCTCCCCCCTCCATAGCTTTTTTGCGCTTGCCCTATTCTCGCATGTCCCCCCCCCACCCCAAATAATTTGCTTTTCGCTTGTTGGAAATGCTTGCCATACAAACTACATTTTTGCATGCAGTGGTGAAGCCTCGATGTAAAGGAATGTAGCTTTAATTAAAAATGTGGCTTCTCAAAATATGGAATGGGAATGCCAAAACGAGACTGAACTAGTCACTTAATTGTTTCCTCTTTTAGCTCCCCTTGGTGAAAGTTCCATGAACACTCGTGCCAGTCCCTTGAACAGCAGTGCAGTGACTGTCTCGTGGAGTCCTCCCCAGACCCCACAAGGTGTCATCATTCTTTACGTTATTTACAAGTATCAACCGCCCTCAAATGCAACCGCCGTGAGGTCTACCGAGGTGCCTTGGTCCCAGAGGGAAGGAGTGGTGCCTGACTTAAGACCTTACACGCAATATAAATTCACTGTCCGAGCGTGCAACAGTTTTGACTGTTCAGGGCATAGCCCAGATGCCTTTGCACGCACACTGCCGGCAGGTATGGAACTCATAACTGTGATATAATCTGCATTGATATTTGTCCATTTCCTGTTAATCCACGAAGTAAACACTGACATGAAATAGTTATTGAAAAAGGTGGATTTGCTTCGCTTCTGAATTCTTTGAATTCTTGCGGACAAACGTCTGTCGCCACTGATATATTACGCACATCATTTTTTCCTCGATTTTCACCACAGTGTTTCGAGACGACAGTGGTGTTATCAGCACGTCACAGCATTTCTCGATTTTACCGCTGCGTGTAGAGTCTTGTTTTACAGGCATGATGAGTGTCACAACTAACTCAATGCGTCTAAACAAATTCACTCGTGCCTGATAAAACCTTATCCTTCAACGTTCTTGTTAATTCAGTGCAATACCGTCACTTATGTGTTTCCTGTCCTTGTGTGTGTGTGTGTGTGTGTGTTTTCAGATGTATTCTTGGACGTGTTTTTTTTGTTGCAGCACCCGAGGGTCAAGATCCACCGCAAGTGGTTTCCGTTGATCCATCAACAGTGTATCTCAAATGGTCCCAACCCCAGACTCCAAACGGTCCACTTCCACCGAGTTACAACTTGAGCCGAGCCTTCTCTGCGTTTCACTACCCTCCCCCCTTAGTAACAGCTGGAGTGCATTTCCCAGGGTTTGGTTACTACAAATTTCCATCAAACTTTGTCAACCCGGGTGCGGCAAACGATATCGATTTCTGGTTTCGCACGCAGCATGCGGTCGGGTTGATACTCTTCCTTGCCTCCGTGGGCGATCAAAGCGACATGTTAGCAATTGAAATGCGTGATGGCAAACCATGGCTGATATTTGACTGTCAAGATGGCGTTGCTGCCTTCACCATCAGCCAGTCCGTTCGTTTTGATGACGGGCAATGGCATTATGTGAAGATAACTCGAAGAAACCGGCGGGGTACTCTTGTTGTAGATAGTTTCAGTGCGAGTCAGGACAGCCCTGGTACAGCCACTTCCATCTCCACCAATACGGGTGTGTTCATCGGAGGGCTTCCGCCTCCTACTTCGTTCACACTCGAACGTTCTGAAATTACGAGAGTTCATTTCATTGGTTGCTTGCGTGAAGTCAAGTTACAGTCCATACAATATAGAAATCTGGACTGGACAACTGCGCTTGAGGCTGTTGGAGTTGAACCGGGGAGGAACGCTTGTCCAGTAAGGGACAACATTAAGGCGGTGTACCTTCGAGGAGGTGGCTATATTGCTATTAAGAACGTGACATTTGAGCTTCACAGTAATTTATTTAGCTTTAATTTGACCTTCCGATCTCAGTTATCCTCTGGGCTGCTCCTGTTTGCGCATGGACCCACAACTACATTTGCGATCCGGTACAATCGAAATCAAGTGGAAGTGAAATACTCCACCATGAATATGCAGGACTCGCTCTCTATACAGCTGTCATCTGGAGAAATTTGCGACGGAAAGTGGCACAGTTTGACTTTGACCAGCTTCCAACCCAGTTTAACCGTGGTCCTTGACGGCAAAAGTGAGACTACATCCAACTTTACCAGCCTTCAATTGCAATCAAGTGTTTACGTGGGAGGGGTCCCGTGGGGTTCCGATGCAGAGACGTTTGCTCGTCAAGCTGGGTTGGATCCGGTCGGTGCCTCGTTTGCTGGTTGCATTAAAGTTTTCATAACCGGTTTAGAGATCGAATATGCTCAAACCGTCACGGAGATTCACAACGCTGATCTTGACGGCTGCCTTCCTGAGTACTCCATTGCGGCCAGCAGTCAGATAGGAAACTGTTTACCTTTTGCTAGCAGCACGGTGTATTCTGGGAAGACAGAGATGTTTAATGATTCCACAGTTGAAAGTTTCACAGGTAAGCAGTGGGGGCCATGTAATTCCTCTTGCATTGCTGATCGTAAGAGGCCGTTAAAGTTCTAGATAATTCTGGGTTTTCACTCACGTATCCAGCAGCCATGTTTTTCGACAGAAACAAAAGGAAACGTTCGCATAAGAAAAGAATTCAATTGCCGGAGGATTAGCTTGAGGCACCAATATGGCTGCCGTGCCGTCATGTGAAAACCGACAATATTTAACCTTGAACGAATCAAGAAGGGCTAATTTGACTGCAAGCAAAAGAATATTAAAATGTAATTATTCTCAGCCATACATGCATTGGACCTTGTTAACGATAGCCGCCATGTTGGTCTTCGTATTACGCAAATTGACTGGGCTTGTCTCACGTCCATTTCATGTTTACCGCCGTAAAAGTAAATTAGAACGATTACACAGGTTACTTTGATGTTTTGGGGAGAATACAGAGATAGCTTATTTTTATAACAGGTATTAAATTTTCAACATTTCACTGTACTTTTGGCATCGTAAGTTTAATATCGTGACAATCTTTCCCTCGTAATTTGCCTTCTACACAGTGTCTAGTTTAGAACAGTCCCAAAGGAATGCACGGTTAATCAGCTCCATGAAAACAAAAAATGACTCTGTCGACTTGTGCAGTTCGTAACCTTAGACGAGTACCTCTGGTATTTCTGTTTCAGATTATCTCTACCGTGTTGAAAGCTACCACGCTGGGAGTTTAGGCTCGGCTAAAAGCAAGTGGATTGTCACTCGCAGTGGACAGGGAGGTAAGTTGGGAGGGAAACCAATTTACAGCGATTAGGCTTTGCATTGTTAGTGATGGAAACGTCTTGAGATATAGGACATTTAAGTTTTGTCTTATTGGTAGAGGAACTTTAATGGCCATAGCTTTGTGCTAACCTTGATACATGTCCTTTTCTACCTAATCAAGCTCCTAGTGGCATCCAGGCCCCTGAACAGCTGACGCCGCTACCAGGTGGAACAACAGTGAGAGTAACCTGGGAACGTCCTCAGCGACCAAATGGAGTCTTGACAGAATACAGGGTCCTTTCGTACCGTGTCCACCCCCCTCAAGCAGTCCCTAGGGAGACAGCTGTGTCAGACGTAAATATTCTGAATACCACCATCACAGGCCTCCAACCTTTCACAACGTACGATGTAAGGATCCAGGCGTTCACGGTTGGGGGAGGTTCGGTGGGACCTGGTAAAAATGTCACGACGGAAGAATCAGGTATGGTAAACTAAACTCACGATCCCTGCCCTCAATTCGGTTTGAGAAGCGAAATATTAAGTTGGTTCAAAATGACGGTGTGAAAGAGTTGTGACAAAAATCGACTACTAACAGCAAAGCAGCATTTGCCGGATTGTAAATGATGGAAAGGTTTTGACAGACATACTGCGCGTTTTCTGCATCTCCTTGAAAGGTCGGTATTGTAGTTTCGGTTAAAAATCGAACAAACAATTGCATTGATGTTATTTTTGAAAGTCGTTTCAGCCATTGTTCGCTCTCTAACTTTCGTTTTGTTGTCAACCAGAGTTGATTAAAAAGTGAAAATGAGACGTATGTCTGGAAGATTATTTACTGTTTAACTGAACCAACCATGTTGTCTCTTTAGTTCCAGACGGTGTCCCAGGCCCCTCTGCAGTTCGTCGTCCAACAGAACTTGAGGTGTACTGGCCCGAGCCTTTACACCCAAATGGCATCATAACTCGGTACAATCTCACTTTGGATGGACAACTGCTGTACAGTGGGAACGATACAAACTTCACAATCGCAAACTTAGAGGTGTACACTGAATATCGACTACAACTCACCGCCTGTACTCGAATTGGTTGCGCTCAAGGGCCCGTTGTCCGTATTAGAACCGGGGAGTTACCACCCGAGGGTGTTGAAGCCCCAACCGTATTTGTGCGTGGCCAAAGAGAGGTGGAGGTATCCTGGACAAGTCCCAGCAAAACCAATGGAGAAATTGTTCGTTATGAGGTTCTGTTTGCAACAATCGATGTCCTCACTGCATATGTATCGAAGTTCAATGCCACACCAAATACATTTACCACTGTTGTCAGAAATCTTACAGCGGGGACGTTGTATTATGTGCGAGTGCGTCCGTTTTCAGGCGGTGGTGGGACCTTTAGCAATGCCTCCCAGGTAACAACACATGAGGATGTCCCTGATGACATTCCAGCCCCTGTAGTGGTGGCGCTTAGTCCGTATACTTTGTTCGTCGTCATTTTACCACCAGAAAACCCCAATGGAATCATTACACGTTATGAGCTGTACCAAAACTACACTCCAGACTCCGGTTTAGACCCTGTATTAAATGAAACACAACTTGCAAACTACACTGCAACTGGGCTCACGCCATATTCTCGCCATACTTTCCGCGTGCGCGCATGCACAATGGTAGGCTGCTCGTTCGGTGCAGAAGGGGTTGCTTTCACTCACGAAATCGCACCTAATGGCACAGTGATTCTTACCGCAAGTATTCGCAATGCTACAGCAGTTAACACCAGTTGGACAGCTGTAGCATTGCCCAATGGACAGTTATTCTACAATCTGATGGTTCTTGGAAAATTCCTTGTGCCTGGTTCGGTCAATCTGAGAACGGAAGATCGTGTAGAAACGGGGATTTCCGTGGAAGAAGCCGGCAATTATTTCATCTACAATGGACTTCTTCCCTTCAGTAACTACACATTTTGGGTGAATGCGTCCAATTCGGTTGGCTTTGTTCTCAGTAATAATGTGACGGGCTCCACACCCGAAGGAGGTAAGTGCCAGCATTGGAAGACGGACAATTCTGCTAAATATTGCTTGCCGTAATGATGGCACAATTCTTACGAGTGGTCCCTTATTCATGGCACTGAGGGGGACAAAATTCGCGAGTGCGCACGAGAATTTCCTCCCCTACGACTTGATGGTTCACTCCTCGCGGGATGTCCCGCGCGCTCGCTTTCCCTTGTTTCACCATGCCCTAAAAGGATTCCCCTGCGTCTCTTTTTACTGCGCAGGAGAAGTCTTACAACGGCTGCTCCGGCACCGTTCCGAAGATGAGTACTCCAGTTTCTCAACATGCGAAACAAAACATTTCTGATTTTGTTTTTTTCTCAGTTCCTGACGGCTTGAAGGCTCCCAATGTGACGGTGCTAAATTCCACTGCAGTTCATGTCACGTGGAATGAGCCCGCGTTGCCTAATGGGATTGTTCGTGGTTATGGACTGAATCAGCGGGATAGTAACGGCATGACCGTGTTGCCGTTCAGCAACTTGGGGTTCAGTTTAACAGTCACTAACCTCCAGCCTTTCACGGAATATGAATTCCGCGTGAACGCTAGTACTTCTGCAGGGTCTGGGTCTAGTGAATGGACTCGGATTAGGACATTTGAAGACGGTGAGTTTAAAGTAGATGTGATCTTGTGGATCGTATTCTATAAAGACCAGGCCAAACAAGGAGAACACTTGCTTATCGTACTCATTCATTTTGTTGTTGTTGTTCGTTTAGTTCCTAGTTCTCCGGACCCACCGCTATTCGTCAACGTCACTGCAACTTCCTTAACACTTGTCTGGGACGCACCCGACCCACCCAATGGAATTCTACTGTATTACGTCATCTATCAAAATAGCACCGAGATCGAGAGAGTCATGGGAAATATCACTAGTTACAAGGTAACTGGTCTCAATCCCTTCACGATCTATGTGTTCAGGCTGAGTGTGTGTACAGCGGTCGGCTGCAGTAACAGCTCCGAGTCAGATCCACAGAGGACTTTGGAATCTGGTAAGAACTGTTTTGACCAGAGCTAAGTTGCTCAAAGTAGAGTTAGCATGTTTCGTCTCCAGGCCCAAGTGGAGCATCACAGAACATCGTCCATTAGCGAGTTGCTCCTTAAATCTTCCGCTTGTAGAAACCATATTACAGTATAACTAATTTTTACCTCGGAAAACCCAGTTCAGTTGAATTAACTTTATTTAGAAAGGGTTACGTATTAACCCGTTAGTTACAGCAATCCGTTTCCATTAATAGCTAAATATAGCACGCGGCAGGCCCCAAATGACATTCGTGACTTGTTTGTGATTGCTTTATAGGTCCCCGCAATCTGTCTGCTCCAGCACTTTCATCCCCTGCAGGCAGAACTGTGATAGTAGAATGGAATGAGCCTTCAGAACCAAGTGGAATTGTACAGAAGTACGTGATTGAGCGGCGGCTTATGACAGGTGGAAATCCTTCCGTAGTTGGAGAAGTGTCTGCATCTCTTCCGCGGCGATACGTGGATAACACGGCACAACCAGTGACTGCTTATCAGTACCGCGTCATAGCATATACCAGTGTTCCGGGCGAGCCAAGTCCCTATAGTAACGTTACAACGGGGCAAGGAGGTATGTGGTGGAATTAAATGAACAGTCACTGTTCATCTAGTGCATGTTTGTACTTCTGAGAATATACGCCTTTTTGTCTTAATACGTGTATGTAACTGTTGGCTTTTTATTCCAAATCATCATGATCAGAATTTGTTCTTCTTAGATCCCGAGGGTATTCCAGCACCATATGTCCAAGCGCTCAGTCCTTACGCAATATATGTGAATTGGAGTGAACCACGCGTACCTAACGGCATCGTGTTACATTACATCATCCGAATCACGCACCAGGAAATGTCACGCAACACCACTGTAAACGCTAACGCGGAATTCCAGCAGAACGTCACGTCATTGGATCCATATACTGAGTACAACGTTATTGTCAGCGCATGTACCATCGGGGGATGCGGAAGCAGCCCGCCGTCTCAAGTGCGCACGCTTCCCGCCAAACCTGAAAGGCAACCTGCGCCCACCGCGGAAGCGATTTCGCAAACGTCGTTGCGCGTGCGCTGGGGTCCACCGGCGAGACCTAATGGGGTGATAATTCGTTACATACTGTTCAGGAGAACCGTGGAAGACCTGGTGACTGGAAACGTCAGTGAACCCACGGAGTACGCTCAAGTGTTTGGAGGCGGAGCTTTGCCGCGGGAATATGTTGATTCAGGGCTTGGAATTTACTCCTCACATCAATACATGGTAGGCTTTGAAATGGATGTGCTGAGTTCATATCAACACGTTTGTTGCACAAGATGAAAATTAGGTGTATTTGAAGTTCTCAAACTTATGATGAGGCTCGAACGCGACTGCTGAAGGTGTTGTAATTTGTGATGCGATATTTCCTACCCACCGGTTTTGTTTTTAATATTTCCACTGTCTTTAGGTCACGGTAGTTACTGGACAAGGTAACACCACGAGTAACTCCTCCATACCCTACAGAACAAACCCCGCTGCACCCCTAGCGGGACCATCTGTCAATGGCACTGCTCTGAATCACACCACTGTTTTGCTGACGTGGTATCCGCCGGAAATTAAGAAGTTGCGAGGTGCCGTGGTGACGTATGTCGTGGGAATGGAAGAAACGTCACTTGGAGGTGGACCTGTGAATCTAGTGGGTCAATTCCAAGGCAGCCAGACTAGTGTGGCAGTTACCAATCTCAGGGCGAATACCTTCTACACATTCTATGTAAGATGCTTTTCCTCGTATATTGTGTAGATTGTCATAATTTAGTCTTTGCCGGCCAGTTGGAACACCCTTGAAGAATTACATCCTCTGTCCTTTACCAGGTTGAATTAAACAATGGAGCAGGCGTATTCAAGAGTGATGGCTTCCGTGTTAGAACTTTAGATGGACGTAAGTAGAACACGAATTTAGTTTTTGTCCTCACGCCCAGGCCAAATTGCAAGAGTCTACTCTGCGATTAGTTCTTGTTTCTGTGACATCGCATAAAAAGCGCACCGTAAAACTGTATTTACTTAAGTCCAGATAACCATATTTTGGAGCGTCAGGAGAAAATGTAAGGTACACTTGTTTTGCGTTGCTGATTATCACTGTCAATCATTCTCTTCGTAATCCTTTGGGGAGAAAACCGCGGCTTCGTTGTGCATTTTCTCAGTAGAAATTGTTGTTTCCATGTTATTATGCTTTTGCGAAGTGAAATCCACCCATTTCACTATCGCACAGATTTAACCATGCAGAACACAGCTTTTGTAATTTTGTGATTGATGGTTCACGCCAATTCTTTGATTTCAATTCCCTCATTGGCACACTTTATTGTTTTTCTCTCAGTGCCTGAAGGACTTGGTCCACTTACGTTGTACATCATTAGCAGCACCGAGATTCGTGTGAGCTGGGACCCACCTGCAAACCCCAATGGAATCATCATATTACACAGCATCTATGTGTAAGTACAGGGCGGGGCAAGTGCACGTAAACAAAGAGGGGAGGGGGTCTTTGGAGCAAGCTTCCGCAAAAAGGTTTGAAATCTAGACTCATGGAAATGTGGTCAGGAGACTATACACTCATTGCGGCTGCTTTTTTATCCACTCTTTGGCGTAGCTGAGACAAAGGACTGCAGTCTGCGTTTTACGCTGGGCGTCAAAACTGTGACTTTCAATGTGTCAATGCAGTATTTCCACCCGAAAATTTGTCAGAATCGAGACGTCATGTTTTCTGCGAAGGTTCAGGCCTTCCGAATCGTACTTTTCTACAGCTTTAATCCCCATCCAAATTCAGTGTTAGCTCATATTAAACTGGCGACCGACTTTTTTTCCTGAGATAAAAAATAAGAAACCATTGCGTATTAAAAAAAAGCATTGAGGTCTCGAAAGCAAATCGAGGAAATGGCCGCAGACCCTTGCGTTCGGAACACTTCATTTAACAACTTTTGTGGGTTGTGCTCAATTGACCGAGCTTAGTAGGAATTAAGCGTGCAGGGAGCTAGCAGATCTTGCCAGGGTTATTTTGTTACGGTCGCGATCTTGTAGATCACTCTGACATTATTTTTACTTGCGCACATTTTTCTATGTTCTGTAGAAATGACACCTTATGGATGAACGTCACTGCAGACGCACGTCAAGCTATTGTATCTGGGCTTCTGCCATATACCTATTACGTCATAAAGGTCTGTACAATGATAGTGCACTAGGAATAAACAGGACAATTGTTTAACGTTCAAAGAATCGTTCGGTTTGTTTCGAAAATAGTCTTAACCTATCCAGTCGACCATCTCTTATCATAAAGCTGTGCATCTTTCTTCCTCCGTAAAATTACTCTGCCTTTAAAGGACCAGCATTCACTTCGCCTGGCATTTTAGTTGCTTATTTGATTGCTGAAAAGAGCGTCTTTCGTTCCATATCGAGGACCCCTTTCCGTATTTCCACCTTCCTTGTGCAATATTTCCGTCCATTTTCCGCCTTGTCCTGAAAGATTCAACTCCACCCTTTTATAATCTTATAACCAACTTAGTCAAGTACCTCAAGATTTTAGTTTTGTAGTCCCAGCTAAAATCATGCCACATCGTAAATGCCTTAATTGTTTTATTTTGTCTGTTTTTGTGTGTTTTATTCGAGTTAACTGCTGTTAGCTCCTTCAACACACGTCCCAATGTATCCCTCACTGATGTCTTGTGGTAATATTAGGTAGCGGTTTGTACAACTCACGGATGCACGTTGAGTGAAGCAAAGGCATCGACGACTAATCCTGCTGGTAAGATTTTGTTGAGTTTCTTCTCTTTTTCCCATCTAAACGAGACAGGGAAGAACGTGTAAACGTTAAAAAAATAAGATAAAAAGGAACAGTGGCCGTTTTCGTTCAACTTTGTGGTTTTTTTCAAGGTCCCCATTGTTTGATATCGGATGTGAAACTTTACAAATAAGGTTCATAGCTTGGCAACTGTTAATGACGTTTTCTTTGTTTTCATTTTTCCAAGCGCCAGAAGATTTCGATCCGCCTAGGCTTACTGCAGGCTCGACGTTTATTGAAGTTCGATGGGGTAAGGATAATGAATATGTATATCTATATGTTTATTAAATATGCAATATGAGTGATAAAAGCAACATCTTTGGAACTTTTTGCTGCATATCAATCCGTCAGCCATTTGTTCCTGCATTTAATAGCAAGATCGTTTAATCGCACGGTTTAAGAGGTGAATGTCGTTTTTACTTCTTTGCAGAGCCTCCGTCGCGTCCAAATGGTATCATGTCAGGTTATCAGATTTTCAGAAGAATGGTGTACCCATGTCCAACAAGGTAATTTACTGGAGCTGTAAGGGAGTTTAAATTGTAAGGTAACGATCCTTTATTTATACACGGTGGTACTAATTCAAAGCTTGAAGCTTGTCGGGCCGTGTATAGCAAGAATCCCTGAGAATTCCAACTTCATGGAGGCAACCAGTTAACTATTTAAAAAAGGTGGTGGAGTTGAATTCAGGTCCAGCGAAGAGAAAACCAGTCGGTAGTCAGAACCGGATTTGAACCAGGAACATCCGCATGCACTCAAACCACAGGGGTACGACACTTCCCAGGGGCCCGTTTCTCGGAAGTCCCGAAGAGTTTAAGGACCCTCAAAGCAATTTGTAAAACTGCGATCCGCTTATTCTGAAGGAAGAGAATAAAGACGAAAACTAATGTAATCACATAAGCCAATCGGAAGTCAAAGCATATACGTGCCGTCGACGTGAAGCGTGGGAAAAATGCATAGGCGAACAGGTTACTGTTGGTTTTGGATTGGCTTCTGATTGGTCGAGAAAGGAGTGCGAGCTTTTTTATCCCTGTCACGATAAAGTAGCAGTTAAGTAGAACCAAAGGAATTTGGAAATTTCTGTCAACATTTAACGGAAAAGTTGGCTCTGTTGTCTTCTTCTTTCCTGTTCTGGCTCACGCAAGTTGTGCGGTTTGTTTTCAGTCCTCCTCCAAGAGCTAAATGCACTTTTATTGAGTGTCGGCTGTCGGAGCAGTTGTGCGGTGTCACGTGTTACGATCCAGCAAATCAGGTTAGTCGAATATGTAACTGGTATATGGGAAACTTCCTCTTATATCTTCGTTTAACCCTGTTTTCGTCGGCTAAAGATGACACTCGCTAAAGCAATTTGAAGTTTCTCCGCTAACGGAAGAACTTTTGTTCCAAAGGGAAACGTCTATTAGGGTTAGAGTTACAGTAGGTCTAATCGTGAATAATACTTTATTCGTTGAAATGTTGATTTCGCTTTAAGATATCCTTTATCTTGCCTTCAGATGTGTTGTAATGGCGTCCTTCATCCGCGTGACGCATCTAAAACCTGCTGCGGTACGCGTTACCTTCGTAAGAACGATCCTTCGGACGTTTGCTGTGGCAACGCGTTCCACATCCAGCGGCCTGAGTACAGGTGTTGCTATGGAGATTACGTCCGATTTCCTTCAGGCAGTGTTTGTTGCCCAACACCCCAGGGGGGTAGAGTGGTAGGGCCAGGCAATACCTGCTGTGGAGACACGCCTTATAGTGATATCACTGGAAACCAAGTGTGCGTGTGCGGTGCATTGTATAATCCCATACCTCCTAGGAAGTGCTGTGGCGGGAACGTTGTAGCCGCTGGGCAGGTCTGCTGCGGCAACGATGCCCATGGGAGTGCGTATGATTGGGAACCTAGTAAACAATGTTGTGGCACACAGTACGTACCTAAAGATACGAGCCTTTGTTGCGAGGGGTCAGCGGGTGATGTTGTGGTAAGTGCGCTGTTTTCATTGTATCCGTGACCTTGTCCACAACACCATAAAATACCAAGCTAACTGATGATATAATTATCATAAAGGAGTTACTATTATACAAACTTTTTTTTTGTTGAGCGCGGTTCTGGTATTAACGCTGAGAACCCTTCTTTGAGCTCGATATCAAAGGGAAAAGACAGTTGATAATTTTTCTTACATGGAAATAACGCATCTCTCTCCTGTGATTTGTCGGTGACATATGGGCAGAGCTTGGTTTGCATTTCTGTGCCTAGTCATTGTGCGAAAGACCCTTTGCCAGTTTCTGAAACCAGTCGTGATGTTACCCCCATACATCAGTTTCCCGCCCTTAACGTCGGCAACATGTATTTAATCGTCGTTCATGTCTCCTGCGATGATACAAATCACTTTGGTTTTGGTTCAACAATACTCGGTTGAAAACCACTCGCTGAACCATATAGATCGTTTTCACTCACGTGACCAGAGGCCATATTGATCTACTGAAACAAAAGGAAATATTTGCATGAATGAATTCAGTTCCCCGAAGATTGTTTAGGTACACCAATATGGCCGCCGTTTCTTTGTTTAGGTACGCCAATATGGCCACAAAACGATCTATAGGGGAATCTTTGTTTGCATCTTTTGCTGCATTAGCTTATGCTTATCACTCTCTGATCAAGCTCAGCGATAATATAATATAAATAATATCTATGAATATTTAACGAAAATAACAATACTAGTCGTCTCTGAAAATTTGGGCCCGATATTATTATACCGAGTAGTTTCGAAAAACTTCTCTCTTAAACCCTCGCAAATTTACTTAGAATGTATGGCTCGTTGACGTTCTTGCTACCCAGCAATTTTCCAATTTTTGATGGTTGATATTTTGTATTTTGCAAAGAGCTCAAAATTGTACAGATTTTTCAGGTTGACCTGCTCTTTCAACTTTTGAACTTAAGGCAATGTAAGGCAAGCCCGTCTAAGGTTATCTCGTGTGCTAATGAGCAAAAAATCTAAACAATGACATCAGCAAAGATCGCTCTATAAAGGCCTATCTTTCACAAATCCCCCGACTGTTTTAAAATCTCGGATGGAAACCTTTATCTTCCAGGTATATAATTACACCAGCGCAGCCGACAAATCAAGCTCCAATCATAAGTGTTGTGGTAAGGGACGAGTCAACAGCAGTTTAAGCTGTTGCAATGATCGCGGATACAACTCTAGTTACCAGACATGCGCGTCTATATCAAGCAACGGAACCGTAGGATGTGGCCTGGGCACGATTTGCAACAAGACGGACGCGAACGTGGCCATGTGTGGTCGATGTGATTTTGATAACATCACTCTTAACTGCGGTTATGTACCAGGCTATTATGACACTTCGCCGACAACTGCTGTACCGCAGATTTGCGCGACAAATTATCGAGAAGTTCTCGGAAATCAGTACAATCGGAACTTGCGGTTTTACAACGACACTAACCTGTCACCTCATACGCTTTACGATTATTATCTCGTGGCTATAAACAGCGTAGCTAACGTTTCAAGCGTCGTTGCACAGAACCGCACCTTAATGGGACACCCCGAAGGTCTGGTGCCGCCAGTTGCAGTCCCTATATCTTCATCTGAGGTTCGAGTGACTTGGCGCGAGCCGTCAAAACCAAACGGCATCATCCAGGAATACAGGCTCATTCGAATTGACGAGCAGCGTCGTTTGGTATACACTGGACTTAATATGACATATACAGACCGTGGGCTTGAGCCCTTTACTGGTTATCGTTACGTGATCGAAGCTTGCACCACGCATTGCACCTCTTCAAATGAGACGGAGAGTATCTACACTGACCAGGCTGCTCCTGCGTATGTAAATGCTCCCATTTTACTTGCGGTAAACTACAGTGCAATAAACGTGACGTGGACGAGGCCTCCCAAGCCAAATGGGGAGATCATCCGTTACAATGTGAGCCGTGTTATAAACGAAACTTTCGATATTCATTTAAATCCCAATGACATCGGACTGGGTATGAATCTAGTGATCAGTGGATTGCAGCCGTACACGAATTACACCTTTAAAGTTATCGCTTGCACGAAAGTTGGCTGCACAGCAAGTCCGCCGGCGTCTACCCTGACACTGGAAGCGCCACCTGAAGGTGTTCACCCACCAAACCTTACTGTCGCCGGCGCGCGGGAGATCGAAGCTACGTGGACGGAACCAGACATTTTGAATGGAGTGATAGTGAAATACTCGCTTTATCGAGGCAACCTGCTTGTTTATAACGGCACAGGTGTCTGTTATAAGAACAGCAAAGGTAAAGACGTTTGCATTTTCCAAGATAAAGGCAACGGTTTGCAGCCGGTGACTACTTACAACTACTCAGTGGCTGCCACTACTGGCGGGGGTACCACCCGTAGTGATGTCACTACTGTCACCACCCCTGAGAGTTCCCCTGAGGCCATTCCCAAACCGCGCCTTTTCGCCCCAAGTGCCCATAGTCTTCTTGCGCAGTGGGACGTGCCTGGTCGGCCTAATGGCAACATAACGAGTTATGCGGTGATCGTCAACGGTACTGAACTCAATGCGGGTCTGGACAGAAACAAACTTATCCCAGAGTTGAATCCTTTTACTGTGTACTCCGTGCGTGTCAAGGCTTGCACGGCTAAAGGCTGCGGGCTAGGGGAGAGGGAACATGCCCGAACCCAAGAAGGCTCTCCTGCGGGTCAGGGAGAACCCAGTTTATGGGCTCGGGAGTGGGATGTTGTTCAGATCTCGTGGTCACCACCCAGCTCTCCCAACGGAATCATCACACAGTACGAGATTTATCGCAAGACTGGAAACAGTGCTCCGCTTCAAGTTTGCATCACTTCACAGCTAACTTGCTTGAACAGCGGTTTGTTAGGGTACACCGAGTACTTTTACAGAGTGCGAGCTAGAAACAGCGCTGGGTATGCGGATAGCGTTTATAGCAACGTGACGACCCTGGAGGGACCACCGCAGGGAATCAATCCACCTTCACTTAACGTACTTAACTCTTCAGCCATTTATGCATCATGGTCTGCACCTTCTCAGCCGAACGGTGTTGTCACGCATTACGAAGTGCGTTACCGGGAGGAGTTGCAAGTTCCTGCAGATAGTAACACCACTGTGGCTGCGCGCGTGACAAGCAATGTCTTAAACGCGACCGTAAATGGATTAAAGCCCTTCACGGATTATCGGTTTCTTGTCGCTGCCATTAACAGGAGACGTGAAGGCACAAGCCCATGGGCGTTAGCAAAGACGAAACAAGCTCCCCCAGCAAACCTACGCCCTCTGCAAGCTGACAAAGCGGCCGATGGTAAAAGCATTCGCATCTTCTGGGACGAGCCCGGAAGTCCCAACGGTGTCATCACTCACTATAATCTGTACAAAGATGGCGTACAGATCTACAACGGCGCTCTCCGTGAGTACAGGGTCTCAAGGCTTGTTCCTTACACTGCTTACGAGTTTCAGTTAGAAGCATGCAGCGCTGCTGGCTGTACACGGGGGACTGTGCAGGTTATTTTCTCTGCTGAGGTGGATCCGCAAGGCCAAGCTCCACCTGCAATTGGCTTTAGAAACTCAACAACTATTGAGCTCAGTTGGAAGCCACCAGTTATTCCAAGTGGGGTCATAATCCGTTACGAACTTTTTAGAACAGAAACGCCACTTCAGCAGCGAAGAAGGCGCTCCGTCCCCTTATCTTCCATTATTTATTCCACTACTGATACCAACAGGACAGATTATCAGTACTTGGATGCTGGACTTAAGCCATACACTCGCTATGGCTATACTGTGCGAGCAGTAAATGGGGGAGGACATGTTGATAGTGACCCGGTTGCCGTGATAACAGACCAAGCGGCTCCCACTTCAATGGATGCACCGCTTGTCACGCTCGTAAACGCGTCTTCTTTGAACCTATCATGGAATAAACCGCTGGAACCTAATGGAGTGATTCAGTATTACTTTGTGTTCCGTAATGGTTCCATCGAGCACAAGACAAACGGTTTTAATTTCTTGGATCAAGGTTTGGATCCTTATACCGTTTATAGCTACACCGTTGAAGTATGTACGGCAGGCGGGTGTAGGGTGAGCTCCCCATCAAGTCTTCGCACTTCTCAGGCCGCTCCCTCAGGAGTACATTCCCCTGTTTTGGAGGCACTCAGTGCGGTTGCGATCGGGATATCGTGGCGAGAGCCCGACAAACCTAATGGGATTATAGTAAAATACGAGCTGTACGAGGTCGGGGTAGATCGACCTCGTTACAGTGGAGTTGCTATGTCCTTTACTATCAGCGAGAAACAGCCATACACGAAGTATTCATTCTACCTGAAAGCTTGTACTAATATTTCCGATGGGTGTTCGCAAAGTCCCACTGCTGAAGTTCGTACCAAAGAGGCGGCGCCCCGCGATCTTGATGCTCCCACGGCCACAGTTGGCGGATCGGCACTTGTGCGCTTGGAATGGAACGCTCCTCAAAGACCAAACGGTTTAATATTGTACTATATTCTTACCCGCAACGGAACTAAAATTTATAACGGCACGGATTTACGATTTAATGACAACACCGTGGCCGCCTTCACTGTGTATGCGTATGTTGTCACAGCAGTAAATTCTGCAGGCCACGTGGCAAGCCCGCCGGGATTCAACCCTCCCACAAACCCGGGTGTCCCTGACAACGTTAGCGAGCCAACTTTAGAGGTTCTTAGTGCGACGACCATGAAGGTTACGTGGTCTGCTCCAGGGAAACCAAATGGAGTTATTACAAAATACGAAGTGTGGTATAATTTCATTGGATTGCAAAGAAATCCACAGATCAGAGATGCCGGCCTTGTAAAGGAAGTGACTTTGACTCGTCTTCTTCCTCACACGCAGTATGAGGTCAGGATTAATGCCTGTACAATGAGAGGGTGTAGCACTGGAAAGTTTAAGACCGCTCGAACATTCGAAGCACCACCAGAGGAACAGAATCCCCCGCATTTCCCCCCCTTGGATACCACTGCCCAGGCGGTGTTGGTCATTTGGAGTGAGCCTCGAAAGCCTAATGGATTCATAGTAGCGTACAGATTGTACCGTCGCAGAGTTTATCGCTTTGAGAACCAGCCGCTAGTATACGGCCCTGAAGTTTCCGTGAAGAACGTAACAAATGGCTCCGCGTTGGAGTTCAATGATGTAACAGTGAAACCGTATTCTAAATACGAATACCGCGTGATCTCTGCAAACGGCGCAGGCGAGACTGCTAGCGATTGGGCACAAGTGCAAACAGATAGCGCTCCCCCAGAGCAACTGAAAGCTCCGCATGTAAACGAAACAAGTCCTTACAGCTTGAAGGTGTTCATTTTCCCTCCCGGAATTCCAAACGGTGAAATACGGAGCTATGCACTTGAAGTCTCGTCCAAGGGAAACATATCACGTGGCTTGGACAATGTTCTTTGGATCCAAGATCTGGAGCCGTTCACGGAATACGATTTGCGTGCCTACGTATGCACTGATGGGGGTTGTGCAAGGGGGCCTACGGCTACATGGAGGACGTCCGAGGGAGTTCCTGCCCAGTTCTCTGCTCCACGCCCGGTCGAAATTAATGCAACCACGATTGCGTTGGAATGGGAGAGGCCTGGGAAAGCCAATGGAAATATTCAAAGGTTAGTTGCTATTATTCCCTTGTTCATTTGCTTTTTACGGGGACAGATAACAGGTTAGACTATAGCAATGCAGTATTTCCACTGGTATAAAGCCTATGGAAATCGTTGCCTTTTCCATTTAAATTTGCTGTTCTGGCCCAATGAAACCCGGGGAAGCTAATCTTGGTGTAAAGCCGGTTAACTATGTTTGCGGTTTGTTTACCAATCAATAACGCTTTTGACAAGAGACCGCTTTTGTCCTTCCGTTTTGATAAACTTTTTTTGAAGGCATTTCAAAACTCGGGCAAGTTTTTATCAAGGGCGTGGCCTTAACGGGTTTTCCAACGAGTGAGCCAAGGTTTTTTTCTCATGTTCATTCTCATAAACCGCACTTCACAATCCTTTCTTTCGTTCATAATTCCCTTCACGGGAAAACATGCATGATCCCAACAAATTGACCTGCTCTCAACTTTGAGGCTTCATAGCTCAATTGGTAAGAGCACTGCACCGGCATTGCAGAGGTCGTAGGTTCGAATCCCGCTGAAGTCACTTGAATTTTTCAAGCGCATATATGAGACAATAGCTTTTAAAAATTGTCCACAAAGTGCGAAGATCATGTCTTCAATTCGATTGACCTGGAGTTTTACATGTAAAACATGTTTTAAAATCCTACGACATTGTGACGTCGACGACAGTCGTAAGCGAGTTGTAGGTTTGATTGCACGAAACAATTCGTGTCGGAGGCCTGTCGTAAGCTTGTCGCATGCAACAAGGTCTTACCGTGTAAATCGGCCCTAAAACCGTCACATGGTGGGGCCGAACTGTTTCGCATTGGCCTGTTGGTTTTATTTTGTTTATAAATGGATTGGTAATTAGTTTTCCTTTTGCTTTCAGTTACGAGGTCCTCTATCACGAAGTCTGTGAAGTTGGCTGTCCTACAGCAATGCCTGAGAGCGGAATAAACGTGAACTTTTCACGGCATTATGTTGCAAAAAACCTGTCTCCTTATTCCTTGTACAGCTTCAGAATCAGGGTGTACAACACGCGATACTCGGGTTTGTCGGACATAAATGTTATACAGACTAAGGCTACAGGTAACGTGATTTGCTTTGGTATCTTTCCATTTAGTCTGTTGGAATATAAGATGAGAACAATTGGCAAGCCAGTTAGTGATTTCTGTCGTAAGGACAGTGGATGGAAGCAATCTACTTTTCTTTCGGGGTGGATTTAGGGATTCGGGAGTGCTTTGAAAAAGAAACATTTTTGGACCCAACGAGTTCGTTAACGCACCTAAAACGGTGTTTGAGCAACATTCCAACTTTTTCCCAACATTCAACGACACCTAAAACACCGTTTTCAATTCGTTGGATGTTGGGAAAAACCATTGCACCATTGCTGCAAAGTTTAGTGTCTTGTGACTGTTGTAGCCTCAAGCACCGGTAAAGCTCAGTTCCCACTTGTGCGATAAGTATAAGCACAGGAAATATACGTAGACGCATTAACTTGTCGTTGACTAGTGCCTTTTGTATTAACAAAAGCTGCTAATGAGCAAAACGCTACTGCGTTTGCGTATATTGCTAGCTTGTGCTTATCGCACAAGTGGGAACCAGGCTCAAAGGGACTATGTTAGCTTGGGCGCATCCGCGAGTTCATGAGAACCGCTTTGAAAACGTTCGCCCAGCTTTTTTCATTGCCCGTCGGAGAATTGCTGTGGCCCCTGTTTCCATCGCTTTGAATTGCATTCAATAGTCAAAATTTTGGCAAAATTTTTGGCAAAATTTTCGTGGGAACGGTCTTTGGTCATCGCAGAAGCTGTTTGTTGCGATATTTTTGAACGTTTTGCTCCTGGAGCACCATTCCGTCGATTTATGATGTCCGTGTTAGCCCAAACCGTCACGTAAACCTGGACTCCAATGCGCATGCGCCCAAGTCCCTTTAACATGTTCCCAACAAGGTTAGCCTTGGTGATGTCGATGTCATCAGTTTTGCCCAAGAAACCATTTCAATTCCAGTGCATATTATTGGGGCGTATGATTCTCAGCATTGCTTTCAAGATAAGTGCATTCATCACTGGGCTACTAACAATTACAGTGTCAACACAAATATCTCTCGTTCATTTTAGCACCAAAACTCACAGAGCGCAGGCCACAAGTCAACGTGAGCGGATTGCGCGTTTTTGTGGACTGGAGCGAGTGCTTTGTACTGAACGGACCATTAGATACGTATAAAGTGTTTGAAAACGGTCTACTGGTTTATGAAGCAAGGCAGAATAAGAGAGACTTTGGAGCTCGATCAGTCGGTAATTACACGTACGTAGCTCAAGCTACCACCGCATTCGATGGACGTATATACACAGTGGAAGCCCCGCCAAGCTTACCAGTGAGGCTGGTCGAAGGTAGGGCAAATATCACTTCTCGTGCTGCTTTGGAAATCCTACTAAGTCTTGATCAAGTCTTCTAGAAATAATAGCAAATAATTTCCGTACATTCCTTTGCCGTCCCATGCAAAACAACAACGCCAGTACGTGACGATGAATTTTTCGTTTTCTCCAAATTTTAAGGCTGGATCATACCAGTTTGTTTTCTAGATGACTCGCGCACATTTTACAAGCTGAAACCGTTGGAATAATAGCAAAAGGGTTACAATGACGGGAATTTATGTTTTGAAATGATGTTTTTGCAACCGTCGCCTTGCTCGCTGCCGAAGTTTCTTCAACGGTCATTACCAAGTCCAGCAAGTATCAAAAGAGTGGCACAGATCGTCAACCTTATCGGAGGGTTAAAGGAGAGTTAAGGAGAAGTTTGAACATGGTGTCAACATGAAGTGGCTGAGAGAATAAGCAAGCCGTCTGAACTAAACCGAGAATGTTAGATTTGGTAACTCTCGGTGCACGGCTCTTATTGGCCTCAAAAGTCATCTCAAAAATTAAAATATGTGTAAAACGGGAGCTATAACTTTTTCGTCCCAATTGTTTTCAGGTGAAGTTGTCCCAGTAACGCCCGCACCCCGCACGGCCTCCGATGAGTGGTATCATAGCGCGTGGTTCATAGCTGTCATGGCGCTAGTGGGCATCATAATCTTGTTTATCTTGATTGCGCTTTGTCTTTGGCGAACAAGCGGAAATAGAACTGTATATGTGCGTGACAGAGAGCCACTTCCGCCGCGGACAAAACTCAGGTCCAGGCCTCCATCTATGTCAAGTCTTTACACGTCCAGCGACTGGAAAAACGGAAGCATGATTGTAAGTTGTTGTTTATGACAGTTGTTCACAATTCGGGGTATAAACCCTCGCCACTAATTTCGGTGAAAAGGCCGTTCTAGAGGCTGGTTTTCTTTCTGTCCATATGGAATTGTGCACTCAGTCGAAAACAGCTGTTCCTGCTGTTAAGGAGCTTTCTAAGCGGAGTCCGCACTAGCCTTTGTCAGTCGCGCTTGATTTTCATATCTCGTTTCAATTTACTTAACGACTGGTTGTGGCTGGAACTTCTTTTTCCTTTGACGTTGTCTCTTAGGGAAGAATTTGTCTTTTGTATTTCATGATAGTACACGCTATTGTCTTGTTGTTTACGTTACGTTATTGTCTTGTCGTATACGTTATTGTCTTGCTATTTACTTTTAATTCAGGATGTTTGTTTAACTTGGGGTTTATTCACTTGCCTGTCTTACGTTTCACATTGTTCTGCACCAGGACATCCAGTCCACACAAGTTCCATACCACAGCAGTACCACAGCCTTGGTTGACAGCTCAGAGCGCCTAAACAGGAATTATAACCCTTATGAGCCCTCTTTCCACCCTAACGGCAGCGGTCGCAAGGTCCCGCTTGATCTTAGCCAGGCAGACTGGGATGGATACATGAAGCCCTACAGCAGGGACAGAGATTCGGGCCTGGTAAGGACAAGTTTGTTTTAATAGATTCAATTAATAGGTTTATTCAGTTGGTTTAGTACAACTGGCTCGGCTGTGGCCGACGTAGTTTTTTATTACAACTCCAAAAATGAATGTTATAGGAACGAATTAGTTCCTTGCTCATTTTGATGCTTTAAAAGTGCTATCGAGTTAACTGTTTCGTTTTTGTTTCTTTCCCGACAGTTTGACGACGAAAGATATGATTTTTCAGACAGCGAGCCAAGTACACCATACCAGAGCTCTAAAAGAGAGCATTATTTTAAAGATACGCACCTATAGTAGTCCTTTTTTAAGTAGTGGACTGTATAATATTTTAAAATTGTAAAATTTGTTACCATGTCTACCTGGTGACTAATATAATTAGCAGATTTCGCTGTGGCTTTTTTGAAGCCCAACTAGTTGCTATTCATCGTCCTTGTGTGATATGGAATGGCCACTCAAACCGCAATTTCCCCTCATGAAAGTTAGGCCCGTATATGATAAAACTGAACTAATCTATTACAGAGAGAGAGGCCTGTTGCTCGCCGAAAACAAATCTTGCAATATTTGTCTTTCAACGATGAAGCTTGATACACCGACCATTGTATTATATTAGTACTTATGATAAGCAATGAAACTTGCCTGCACAAATTTTTTAGATGACCAAATCTTCCTGTCCTAATTTGTCGATGGTCAGCTTTGGTGAAAGCTTTTTTCAAGTGTTTCGTATTATTTTTGATACGTTTTAGTCACACTTTTGTTTATAAGAGATGCGTAAATATTTTTCGCTTTTTTTTTCAAAGCTTGGAGCGTGCAAATCGTAGACATAACTGTATTCTAGATGTTTAAATAGAAGATTGACCATGAGTCAGAGCTAAAACCACATTAAAATATGTTTTGTATTGAAACAATCTTGGATTCGCTATCTATCTACCTATCTATCTTTATTTACTTTGTCACTCTGTTTTGGCGATCTGGGATACATACATCACTTTGCCACATTTTGAACAGGAATGCACTATCACTAATACTATCGCCGCGTGTAGGGGAATATTTATATCACTGTGACGACTGATACTAGGGTTTGGCATCGGCCAGAGTGATAGGAAGAAAAATAGCCGCTGCAACTGGCGAGAATCAGATGCTGACTTTAGGCCCCGATCGAAAGCTGGTGAACCGCCTCTGTCTGGTGAATCGCCTCCATAAAAGATCTAATGCACCTATGTTAAGCCCGAGGGGGAAGGGGGTCGGGCATGGGGTGGGGATTTTGACATTTTCTTCAAAAAAAATTCAGAATCCCCCCCGGACAAAATAATTGGTCAAAATCACCACCCGGGGGCAAGTTAAGGTGGTCAAATGTCCTTCAAACCTTGTAGTACACAAGAGCGTAATAATTAACCTACAACAGAATCAGAAAAAAATATATTCATAACAGCAAAAAATAGTTTATTTCTTTTCTTTTTTTCAGGATCTTTCCAGGAAAGAAAACTAGCTTTTCAACGAACCGTTAGGTTTTCAGCTTATATTGCACAATTTTGTGGGCTTTAAAGTGTGGTCATATATGGTCATTTCTGGCTTAACTATTTAAGGATAGTCGCTATCAGAGAAAAACTTAAAATACTGCAAAAACATTCAACATTAATAGCAACAAAATACATGTATCACTCAACTTTCGTTCAGCCATTGCTCCAACACGAACGCGGGAAGCTCATCCAAATGGCCTCTGGGTATTTTCCAAGATAGCGGAAAGCTAGTTTCCAGGCCAAGATGGCGACCATGTCATATTACCCCACCCTGGGGACATAACGTACGATCAAAATCCCTACCCCCATGGGGACAGAGCTCACGATCAAATTCCCGTGGTTAGCCCGAACCC
>BLFK01000391.1:3329107-3379107 GCA_014634185.1 Astreopora myriophthalma | reverse complement strand
AGTCGAATTTGAATGCGCTCAAAACTACGCGGAGAACAACAACATGGAATACATTGAAGTAAGCGCCAAGACCCTAGACAAGGTTGACGAGATGTTTGAACGTCTAGCGCAAAACATTTTAGAATCCTTGGACGAAAGTGATGCACACATCCTTGAGAGATCATTGTATCGACAGCACTCTCGGTTACAATTGACTGACGAACACGAGCCAACAAGCTGTAAATGCTAATACGTCACGTGTTGGAGAGGTTGCCATGGCTTTAGCGGAAGTTGGTTGTAACTCATTTTGTGTTTTTGTTGTTGTTTTTTTAATAAAATTAGATTTACCGATATTTAGCGCGTTTTGTTCGATAAAACGATTACGCCACCACGTTTGGCTATAATTATTCCATGAGCCCGCTTTGGATACGAGGTGGTAAACAGCAACCGACGCGGGTAGCATCGGATTGCTTTAACCAATTTCGTATCCAACAAGGGCGAATGGAATAAATGTCTTATTAAATTCTCAACCTTCCTTAAAGCGACATTCGCCGGACTCATTTTCCTTATATGGTCAAACGTGGGTATAATGGCTGTTATTAAATTTTCAACCTCGGATATTGCGTTTGTAGCGTTGTCATTGGTTCACTTAATCTCGCCTATTAGCTCATATACCGTACGACCTTATATGGAAACTGATTGCACCAAGTAATACCAAGTTGAAAAAATTGTGCGGGAAGCAAGACTTTCCGCACAAATTTTCCATTCGTTTTCCATTCATTCGTTGGATATGAGATTAGGTTACAGCCAACTCATATCCAACGCGCGCTCATGGAATAATTACGTGGGATGACAGAGGCAGACCCACGCCTAAAAATCGGTCGCGTTCCTCTTTTTTTTTTCATCGTAGTGTCATATGGTAATTAGCCACGTGCTTGTGCTTCTCACTGAAGTTAAGCCCTGATGGCTGGGGTTACTACTTGGATGGGTTGACTATGCATAATATCCCGTGTTGTCGACTTTTTCGTCGTACAAGCAACACCACCGGCAACACCGTTTGTTGATGCTGTACTGAGTGTTGACATAATCATTTCTTTTTAAGTTTACTTTTGTTAGTGTAAACACTGACTGTCGAGAGCCATTCATCGATCAACACACCCAACGTGTACGCCTCCAGGTGTCTTGTTGTTAAATAACCGAGATCCCGTGCGCCAATGAGAAGCGGCTAGAAATGAATTATCCAAGGTTGAGAACTTAATAATGTGATGTATCCAATGGCATGCAAATAGCTGTCACTTATAACACATCATCTTTTGCTCTTTCCCGCAAAATGAAATCATTAAAATCGAGAATAGAATTGTGTCGGGTAGAAACGAGAACCCCATGGAAAGCCCGAGGGAGAAAACACCTGAATTGAATTGAATGACTACTGGGGAGAAGCCTCAAATCTCCTACATGAAGTGTTGCAGTTAACTCTTTCCCTAGCACATTTATTTTTTGATCGGCTTTCCTAATGGTTCAGCACGCCCCCATTAGAATTCTCCAATAAAAAAAAACAGCTTCCATGATAGCCTTGATTCAAGCTTCTTCAGGATGATGCACCAAGAGTCAGGCCTTCAATTCAGGCTGCCAGGTTTAATTTAGGATTTTTTCATTGTTTTTGTTCTCAAAATTGAAGTGAATTATCCAAAACGCAGTTGCCTCAATCAAAGTAAAGAACAGCAAGACCTTTTCTTGCCCCGCTTATTCCCAGCGGCTGAAAAATTTATGCTGCCATAGATGGAGGCTCTGTCATCCTGTTCCGCATCTTCTCTCGCGGGCTTCAGACTAATGCTATCAGGGTCTTTACGTATTCTTCTCCGCGGAGTTTGTTCTTTTGCGGTGAACTTAGCTGGAGGCCGATAATCCCGCGAAGAAGTTGAAGGCTGTGGACACAGAGCTAGAGAGGAGCCGACACCTGAAGCTTGCAGGTCTTTCTGCTGCATCAGCTGTTCAGTCAGTACAGAAAAAGCCTCGTCGATATTGACCCCCGTTTTAGCGCTTACTTCAATGTAAAACAGATTGAACTCATCGCGCACATGTTCGGCTGTTTCGGTGTTTACCTCCCTGGTTTCGCAATCCGTTTTGTTTCCCACAAGAATGATGGGCATATCGCGGCTGCCTTTGTCGCGCACCATAGACACCCATTGACGCACGTTCACAAGTGAATCCCACGAAGACACGTCAAAAACAACAGCCGCACCATGAACACCGCGGTAAAACTGCGGCAGAGCGCTGGTAGTGTCAAACTGCCCTGATGTGTCGACGATTTGAAGAAACACCGACTTTCCCTTGAGCTGAAGCCGTTCGTTGAATTCTCCATAAAAAATGGTAGGGGGTCGTCGGTCCTGAAACGACAAAATGGGCTGAACGAATTTTGTCGCGATGCTTGTCTTTCCGACGCCCGTATCACCAACCAGTACAATTTTGAACTCGTAGTCGTACTTGTTTACGGGCATTCGATGGATGTTGTGTCTCCTATGAGTGCTGTCTTGCGAACGATGGAAATCGTTGTTGTTCCTGTGCTCGATGAGTTCGTCTACCAATTCCAAGGCTGTGGGACGGTCTTCTGGATTGTCTTCGAGGCAACGAAGGACAAGCGGACGTAAAGGGTGTTCTGTCTTGATTTCATGAAGGTCCTCGCTCCGGCGATAACATTCAGGGACTATTTTTCCTTCTGCCAACAAAACGAAGGAACGAATATTAAGTCGTGCAAACTTTCGGATTTGTATAACCCATTGTGGCTCTTGTTTTCTGATATCACTTGAGCAAACGAAGAGAGCGACTGATGGAAAAAAAAGGGAGAGAGAAAATGCGTAGAAAAAAGGAAAAATAATTAAACAGAGGGCCTGCGAGTAACAGCGGGACGATCCAACCTGTGCTTTGACCGCGCAACTGTTTTCACCCTCTTCAATCTCCGCTGGAGAAACGAGAAGCTTGAGAGCGCGGAGAAGATTAGAGGCCTCCATACCCCGTGGACGAGAAAATACCAGCCATATTGGATGACTCTCCCGGAACGTATTGGACGATTCTCCCGGAACGTATTGTATTTCGAGTCACGGCATGGGTTCCTTATTTCATCGATGAATAACTACCTTGAACGAGAGATCAAATACCTCACCTTGAGCTCAACGCTGAAGCACAGTGTTGATGGTCGAGTGGATTATTCGGATTATTTCGCGTTGATGAGAATCTCTCTCCGTCGCCGAGTGACACAGATACAATATATATACAAAGCATTGCGTTACGACAAAGCGAGTAAGGAAGAGAGAAACTTGCATGCAGGCCATATATATTACATTTTAAAATCATGCGAATAGAGCCGTTCACGGTTAATGACGTCATATTGAGTGGGGGCCGACACGGTTAAAATTATGGCGAATGTATGGGATTTTGGCCTTCCTTCCCGCTTGTGACAGCCAGAGTGTCTTTTAAAATGCAATTGTACTGACATTATTTTCAGGGAATATATAGGACAGATTCAGGCTACAACGACCGTGAACGTGTTTTTAAGATTTCCTGCAAATCCTTCTAATCAAAATTATGCAAATTGCCGCGAAATTAGAAACGACATGAGATTTCTAATTCCAATTTACAGAGGTCATACATACCTCCTTTACTGGCCTAAGTTTCGTTGGATGAATGATATAAATAAAACTGTTAAAAATATAGGCAACTGTTGGAAATCCGCCTCTATGTAGTGGCGTTCTAGCGGTTCGAAGTCGGCCAAAATGCTATACACTCCGTACTACAATTTTTAGGCTTGTTTGCCCCCTCCCCCACCCCCCAACCAATATGGTGTCATTAACCATGAAAAGGTCGGTTGTATTACACTCCTACCTTCGGTACGCAACTCCGATATTCGTATTGAAGGATGCCCAACAATAACTTCCAACATAACAACGCCGAAAGAAAAGACATCTGCTTTTGGGCCGTAATTGATCCTTTTCGAACTAAAACGGTGTTTTCCGAAAGTTTCTGGAGCTCGACTAGCCAGCGTCCCCGGGTTTGCGGACGCAGCCATTTCGCCGTCGGGAAAACACTTTGCAAATCCAAAGTCAGCGATCTTTGCTCGCTTATCAACAGTTAGCAGAACATTTTTGCAAGCGAGATCACGATGAACAATTAACCTCGACGGCTCGTGGAGATAACTGAGTCCTTCGGCGACATCGAGCATAATACTGACCGTATCGCGAAAGGAGACCTTTGGTGTAGATTTCTCGATGAATCTCTTTAGATCTTGATCCAAGAGCTCGGTAACAATTATGATCGACTCGTTCGACTTCCTTGACCTCTCAGGCAAGACAACAGTTAAATACCGCAATACATTTGGGTGATCGAGTTTGCTCAAAAGTTTCCAATCCTCGGAATATCTCATGGCTTCCGGCTTTTGCAAAATAAATGGATGAATCTTCTTCGCAGCCACATATCTGTTTCTCCACACTGCCCGATGCACAACTGCATAGGATCCTCCGCCTATTTCTTCCAGGAACTTCACTTCATCCTTGGAAGAAGTGTTCCCCATTTGCAATTCCACATTGGATTCAAAGTGATGCGTTCTTACAAGGAACTTTATTAGAACATACGGATGATTGCGTTACGAAGACTACCTCGTCTCTATGTTACAATGAGCGCGTCGAAGTTTTGCCACAGGACCGCCGAAAACATGTCACGCGAATACCTTACGCTTACTTGTTACAAGCCGTGTCAAATCCCAGCCCCTTCCCCCGGGTGGGGTGAGTATGGGTTCTCCTACATACAAGCTACATGCGGACGAAGGCCCTGTGGAAGGACAGGGTTCTCAAGCTGTTTTAGTTTGAGATAGGGCATAGAAATCAGAGTTTTGCCAAAATGACGTCTAGAATAGTTCATAACAGAAGCTCGGAAGTTCAGAATTTCAAGCTTAAAAGTGGAAACTGCATCTCATGGAAACATTATTGACAGATGCTTTGGGTTCTTTGCTGTTGAAAACATTGTGTCCCTGTGAAGTGTATAAACGCGAGAAGTACCACACAGGCGAAGTACAACAACTGTTCGAGACCGGCCATATGCTCAACTTAACATTTTTAATGCCATAATATTCTGCATAATTAATGCACATACATTACACCCTGGCAAACACACTGTGAAGGTTCTTCTGTTGGAACCAAAATATGACAGCTTTCGGGTGAGCTCCGAAAGTTTGGTAGAATAGGGCCGCTATCATTTTCCGAGTCATTAATACGATTGGGCGAATGCCATTTATTAAATAATTAGGATAGTACGCGCTCTCTCATTGGTCAATAGGTGTCTTTAGATGAAAGTGTGTAAACACGGTTGTGACATCACACGAATTTTGATTGGTTGCGTGTTGTCAGATGCGCGTTTTGATTGGCTAGTGGGAAATGTGAGCCCGATCAAGAAAAGCTATTGAAGTCAAGAAGTAAATAAAGAGCATTTCCCTTTAATTGTCGAATCATTTTTGAGAAATATTTTATAAAAGCAATAGAAGACTTGCTTGTTCCGTGTTTACATAGGCTCATATATAAACACGAGGAAGGTTGGGAGAATCTGAGACAGTTATGTAAACCCGAGACGCACTCCTGTTTGGAGCACTGGGATTATTTTCCGAGTATGCGCGCGTCACTATACTGATGAATTGATTGTTTCATTCATTTACCGTGCTCAAAATTCACCATTTCCTTCAATACCAAGTTTACTGGACATTAGAGCGGTTTTCAGTTGTGTGTCGTAAGACTAATACCAAAGTAATTACTTCGACCAATCACAGCAGGTGCAAACAGCAAAGTGAGCCAATCAAAATTCGTAGCAATTCCATGCAACTTGCTCCAGCAAAGCCCGCGAAAAATAGCGCGTGAAGGTCGCGATTGGTTTTCCTTCTCATTGGCTGATAAACTGGCGCGAGATTTTTAAGCCAATCACAAAGCGTAGCAATCGTAATCGCGTAATTGTTTTCGACAGTCATCTGAAAACCGCTCTAAACGAGCTCCATTCATGATTTTTAACCGCATTTAATGGTCTTTAATGCGGAGCTTTCTTTAGAGTCCTGGTAATACGAACTTTCCAAATTGTTATAGGATCCAGGCAACATAAAATACCTAAGAAATGAAAAAGCTTAACACTCTTCTAATGTTCTTAAGGAAAGTCTTCTGATATGCTGTTAGAGCAGGAAGCAACACCTATGTTTCCCTTCCTTGTCAGTTCCATCTTGCTTAGTACTTTGTGACGTCTTTTCATCTTTAAATTTTTGGTCTGTACTACCACTCGGTCCCTCCAAAACGATAACCCCTGGATCAACAGCCTCGTGACGAGGGGACTGCTGGCGTTCAGCAATTAAGCTCTTCTCTATCGCGTTCCCATCAGAAAGAGTGCTTCGAATAGAGGCCAAAAGTGTGCTCGCCTCCGGCGAAGATTCCTGTAGGCTTTCACGCTCAATCATTAAATCCATGAGAACAGAAAATATTTCGTCGATATTCTGTCGGGATTTAGCGCTAGCCTCAAGGTAGAACAAGCTTTCCTTGGAAGCAAAGTCTTCCACTTGTCTCGAATCAACCCACCTCTCCAGCTCGTCGCTTTTGTTACCTACGAGCAAGACAGGCAATCCTTCATGGCACCTCTCCCTCACAGCCTCCAGCCACTTTGGCACTTCTAAGAAAGATACTTGGGAGCCGAGCTCAAACACAATGACCGCCCCCTGGACACTGCGGAATATTTGTGGCGCGAAGTTGGCCGCCGGGCTAAACTTGTGGCCACCAACATCAACTAGGTGAAGATGGACAGATTTGTCGCGAAAGCGTAGCCGCTCAAAGTGGTCTTCAGATTCGATGGTGCTCGGGAATGGCATATCAGGGAACCGACTATCAGGGTATAGGAAACGAGAAACAATGGAGGTCTTTCCAACGCCAGACTCGCCCAGAACCAAAATCTTGAACTTGTGATCAAAATGAATAGCCGACATAGGCCCAACGCCCTTTTCGCCAGCAGGGCTTCCAGAAATCCTTCCTTCATTGGTCTTGGAGAATTCGAGCAGAGTTTCTACAACCTCAGCAGCACTGGGTCTTTTCTCGGGAATGTTTTCAAAGCACTGGAAAACAAGACCGTGGAGAGGGTGATCAGGGCCCATTTCTTCAAGGTCCTCGCTCCGTCGAATGTACTCCGGGACAATTTCCCCGTCTGAAAGAAATGACAGAAATTCGTCGAGTTCAGTTGACATTATGTTTTAGGATTGTAATACGGAGCTAACTGCAGTCTAGATGACTTCCAGCCGAATTTCATTTCCCTTTGCCATTTAAAGGCTGTGGCTATCTCAAACAACTGAGATCCCATAACGTGGGAACGTGTTCCCCACAGCGCTACCTACCCTAAGTCGTTGATTTGGGGATGAATTCTTAACAGGGAAAACTCCAACCTCAATAACTCTAATAGCACACAGAAACAAGAACTACTTCCTACTTTTAAAGGCGGATAGTTAGCACTGTGAATCTGTCAAAGGTAGCTATTGGAATTAACACATACAATGATCCTGATCTCTTTCCGTGAGCGTGACAATTTGTTTACTATAACTTGCGTGACTTAATCGCAATAGCACATTAAATGCATATTCGTCCAGTCAACATTTTCAAAGCAAACAAAGTTAACACATTTTCGCCATTAAAAACGTTTTATACGCGCTTCCTTGTCCTATAATGACCCACTGAAATACCCTACTGACAACATTTCAAGGAAACATTTGTCAAGGCATCCGATAAATGAAAAGGATGGAATCTTTCATAAAACGTACCTTCGAGAAGTGGATCTGGCAAAATCCGTTCAGGAAGATGACCAATAATTGTCTCAAGCATCAGAGCGCCGAAGGAAAATATGTCAATTTTCTCCGTGTAAATCACTTTATCAGTCCCCTTGGGGTAGGTTTCTGGGGCTGCGTATACCGGTGTACCGGGAATAGCTGTGGCAAACATTGCACCATTAGGGAACACCTTCGCCAAACCCAAGTCTGCGATCTTCGCGTGCAATGCTTTCGTTAGCAGTACATTCTTGCTCGCCAGATCGCGGTGAACGATCGGAGGTTTAAGAGAATGCATATATTGTAGGCCTTCCGCTACACCTAGCATGATTTTTACAACGTCCGAGAAAGGCACTTTCGGTTTGCTTTGCGATTGTTGAATGTGTTTTGTTAAGTCACATTCTAGCAGCTCGGTTACAATAATCGGTGTCTCTGGAATAGGAGGCAAGATCATCGTGTAATATTTCACAATGTTGGGGTGTTTGAGGCTGCTGAGTATCTCCCATTCTGATTTAAACTTTTGTAGGAAAGCTTCTCTGATGCTTCCATCGTAATCGCTCTCGAAGAAGACTGCACGAATTCGTTTGGCAGCGACATTCTTTCCACACCAGACCGCTTTGTAAACTTCTCCATACGAACCCTCACCAATTTTATCTCCGAATTTGATCTCTTCCACTGAAGAAGTGTTGCCCATAGCACTCTATCAGCAAACTCGATGCGCACTACAGACATGCACAAGCAGCTAAGTGAACTGTTTTTTCTTCCCCGGAAGTACCTCTCGATTCCAAACGAAGCAAAAGGGGAGGGGAGGTTGGGGTCAAGGCTCTGACCGGTGGTGGAGTCGGAAAGGGGAATGAAGTACCTCATCGGTGCGGTAAAAAGAAAGGTTACCTGATCGAAAGGTACTTTCTAACCTCTTGCACGCAGACGACCAAACTACGCACAAAACTGTTCTGAAAGCTTTTTGCTGTCGCATCTCGTGTTGTAGGGATTCACGTACCAGACTTCACTTTGAGAGGAAATCATTTCAGTTTCCTTTGCCGTGCAATCAGTTTGGTACTGCTACATGCATGTATAAATTGAAAAAGTTATTTTACACATTTCTTCTTTTTTTTAATATGATAGGTACCTTACTTGAACTTTCCAATTTGGGGCCATGTTGCCAGTTTGGCAAGTTGTCAAAATATAATCACAGACTGTAAAAAAACTAAGCAGTTTAAAATATGAATGATGTGAACAAATTTCTTGCTCGCAGCTAAGGGTCCCGTACCCTGGCCAATGGTTTACTACTGTCGTGAAGATGCCACTACCCGAAGAGGCTGTTCCACCCCCACGTAAGCAACGTTACATTATTTTAACTCGCACCCTTTTCCAATTTGTTTTAGTTTTATGATTTTGTTTGACAAACGTAACTTTTAGTTTTGTCGCTGCTTACAGATAATGAGTGATCAATGCCTACACACGTTAACTGTATCGGCCTTTAGGCCATCTCCGAAATCACGTTAGCCTCTTTTTCAAAGGGAATCTAAGGCTCCATGCAAACGGACGCAACAACTCCCAACAACGTTGGGAGTTGTTGGCCAACAATGTTGCGTCCGTTTTGTTGGCCAACAATCAGGGGCACCCAACGAGCAAAATGAGCAAAAAAAACTTTTAGGGATATTTCTAGGCCCCTTGTAATGTTTAAAGGCTGTTTACAGACATGTTTTTATCAGTTAAAAAAAAATGATCTGTTCGGATTTCTTAGCTGAAAATTGAAGTGCCCGAAAATTCTAGGGAATGAAATCTTCATTTCAGAAATTGCCCGATATTTTTCAAGATTACCTAAATGCAATCCGTTTCAATCTTGTCCTTTTCTGCCCATCCATGCACTTCTTTGGCTTTGTCTTATTTCTTCTATGTTGTTCTACAGTTCTAAGTGGTTATTGTGATCTTATTTTATTTTATGAGCAGCTGATGTGTCAAGAAATTTCATTGTTTGCTGCGGTTCAAAGAATAGCAGCGAACTATTGTTTTCACGGTTCGCCTAATATGGTAGGAGTTGTTATGGTGTTTGTGTGCTATTCATTGATGACGTAGTTTGTTAGAGGTTGCTGTGGTAGTGATCACGTCAGTACACGTTTAAAGTCGGGATTTTGAGAGGCGGGTCATTCTAGGCTGACCACTCATGCGAGTACAAAAGCTTTTATTCCACGACGCTTTACTAGCTGTATTATCCGCGAATTCAGCCTGTTTCAGTCGTTTTGACATTAATTTAATGCCTTACTCCCTCAAGGTTTGTTCACGCCTGAATCTGCATGCGGGAGGGACCAGGTTTTCCCAGAAAAAGGGGTTTTTCCTGGCGGACAGCAGGCGCGATTTTCTCGAGATCATACATTTCCCCTTGTGGCAGTATTTCAATAAACGGAACTGGCGTCATGGCCTTAGCAGCGAAGGCACATCAGGTCTAATCGCATGCCAGCAGTCAGCTTCCTATTTAACCAGAATATAGTTGTCTAAGTCGTTGAGTTATTTGTATGCAGGGAATAGGGGAAACGTACTAAACTGCGTGACACAGCCCTTTTAAGGGTAGACTCTTCCGAACAGATACTTCAATAACCGAAGTTTCTCGTTGGGTGCCCTTGAACAATGTTGCGCCGTTTGCACTCAGATTAAGTGCAAAAGTTTCGTGATGGTAGCGATTATTATTAAAAACTAATTTAAGAAAGACTCTGCACTGAGACTCGCTTTGAAAAAGAGGCTGAAGGGAAGTTGAGTGACGTCAGTATTCATTCTTAGTAGTACTTTCGATTTCTGAACTAAACACCAGAACGTCTTGTTAGCTGCAACATGGAAAAAGGCTACACTTATCACCACGCGTATTGAGAACGATGGGGAAAAATAAACGAAACCCGAGGTATGTTGGTCAAATTTTAGTTGGATATATTTCGGTGTCAAAAGCCTTCGTGTTGGTTTCGGAATTGAAATTAAATCAAGCGAATGCCTTCGACTCGCGACAAATGAAACGAGACAAATTCCATTCACAATCAAACAGGCGATTAATTCTAGTTGTTTACACAGCTTAAGTAAAGCATCGCTTGAAAGTAAACACTAGCTGAAAGGAATTTTTGAGTCATTTCAGAACAAATGGTAACCGATAAACCGGACTGTCGCTGCAGAAACATGAATGGCGTTTGACAAGATCATATTTCACACAAGCAGTTTTGCAGCGTCAAGCGATTGCCTGGTAGCACGAAGGTCACGCGAAATCGTTTTATCCTCGCCACTCGTATTTGGCACTAACGAGACCTTAACTTTTCTCTAGAGGTTTCCTTTAGCGCAACTGATTTTAACTCGTGTGATTCTGACTCAATTTCAGCAACGTTGCGGCTTTTTTTCCCTTTATCTACTAGTTCTGCTTTAGGTCAGTGAAGTTATCGAGCTAAACCACGAGGTGTTGTAGTTTGTGAACAAGTTTCAAGTGTCACCGTTTGTAAATGTATGTCTTACCTAGAGAGGTTGTTTAAATTAATTATGTATTATTTAAGGAAGTCATTATTTTGAGATGGGGGTCTGGTGCAAATGGGGCGAGGGTCACTGCATGTAGGGGAAATGAAAGGGCACATAAATTTGTGGTCTCTAATAACAGAAATACGAACTTTGCGTGCGTGTATGACGCGCCATGTCTTTCAAATTCACACTTTTTCTCACTTGAGCTGTTTCAATGAACACATCTAACCTGAAATGAGAACAAAATGTATTGAAATGCGGATAATTGCCATGAAAAATACGTGTTCATGGTAAATCACGTACATCGTTGTATGAAAGTTGTAAGACATATTTAAAGTCCTCTATTGCATTTATAACATATTTCTAAAAAATAATTCGTCAAATGAAGGAAAACACTGCTTTTTTACTCCTTGATTGAAACAGATTTTCTTGATACACGCTCATCTCCTACCAGCCAATCAAAACGCGCGTCTGACAGCACATAACCAATCAAAATTCGTTTGATGTCACAGCCGTGTTTACATATTCGCATCTAAACACAGCTATTGACCAATGAGAGAGTGCGTACTATCCTAATATTATGTTATAAAATGAAATCTCTAGTCATGAGCGTGAAATACATTTAACAACGATTACCACTTAACATAAGGAGTCTCTGTTGTCTCTATGTTCTCAACGCAAATTTCGTAAACGTTTTACTATGCTTGTCGCACTAAATGTCAAGGTATGTTGCACATTTTCTCAGTACGCTTGGTGAACACGTTTTCAGTGTACCTTGCGAACGAATCTCAGCATGACAATACTTCATTTCATGTTAACCTACCCAAAACGCCCCTGGAATTCCTGCGAATGTCACATGTTAAGCGGTAAATGGCAGGGAATTCGGACATAAAACGCAACAAAGAATAGATGGCGTCTGACAGTGGGAATGTGTCAGATATGGTGGAAGCTATCCTTTTCATCCCCCAGGTTAGGACTAGCCTCGCCAGAGTTGTTGTTGTCAATCGTGATACTCATGAAACCCCTCAAGTTCATCAATCTGTTGAAGAAGAAACGGCATCTACTTTTCGAAGTCCCAACACTTCCCGAAATTCAGCTTCAGTGACGTCGAATTCTGCTGAATTTATGATGCGGAGGAACTATAATAGTAACTATCCATTTCCCAAAAGGTATGTGACATTCGGAGGAATTCAAGGGACTCTTTGGGTAGGTTAACTTAAAGGAGCTCTGTCACGATATTTTGAGGTATTTTGAGCATCGATAAATTTACCTTTAAATTGAAGGAAACCTGAAAATAATGCTTTACAAAGGTGGAAAAACACCAAAGAGAGAATAATAAACCAGAAAGGAACAATGATGGTTAAGGATGGAGAAGATTGACACGGATTACAAACAACAAAATTGAAAAGTTTAGCTAAACTTTTCAAACCCATTTAACCGTGACATAGCTCCTTTAAAGTATTATCACTGCACCGGCATCGCAGAGGTCGTGGGTTCGAATCCCGTTGAAGTCACTTGAATTTTTCCAGTGCATTTAAGAGACAATTGCTTAAGTTGTCCAGAAAGTGTGAGGATCATTTCTTCAGGTCATTTCTAAACCGCACTTCATAATCATTTCTTTCATGAAGTACTATCATGCTGAGATTTGCTCGCAAGGTACACTGAAAATGTGTCCACTAAGCGTAATGAGAAAATGTGCAACATTACGGAGCCCAGTAAGTACCACCGATAGTTTACTCCCAGTTTTCAATATCCCGACTTTTTTCCTTGCCTTTTCTCCAAAATTCCGACTTTTTTCCGACTTTTTTCCCGACCCTTTCCCAACCTTTTTCCCGATACATGCAATGGCAGCAAACATATGGCAGGAATGGGCCATTTCCGAGTTGCTGTTTTCCTCTGGTTCAAAGCGAGTCTTGGTGCTCAACCATTCAAATGATAATGAGTTTGATTTGCATGAAAATACCCAACTCATTTCCATTTGAATGGTTGTGCACCAAGACTCGCTTTCAACCAGAGGCAAACATCAATTCGGAAATGGGCTATTACCCCCCGACTTTAAACGCTTAACTACTTACAGTTTCAACAAAAGAACTAGACAATATTACTACTTCAGCAAAACGATTCTCCTAACATAAAATGGATTCTTTTTCTGTGTATATGCTTTACGCTTCTGCTTCATGTTTCGCTTTAACGCTTTTAGTGACCTTTGCTATTCTATTGCTGGTAGTTTTCTTATCTTCTCGTGATATCTTTCTCAGTTTTTATGTACGATGTGTGATTTGTGCCTTGCGCTTCGCTTTGGCGCTTCTCTTTCTCTTTCTGTGCCCTTCTTCTATCTGCTTGTCTACCTGTGGTTTCTTTGTGAGTGAAGGTACACGAACAATATATACGTTACAAGTGTAAAGACTAAATCGAAAACCCCACGGTTCATTTACGCTCTAGGCATTTCCTTCACTTACCATTATATATTTTTCGCAAATACTAAAAGACAGATTCAATTAAACTTATATATGTATATTCTCTGTGACAAGAATTACTAAGTGAAATGCAAATAAGATTGTTGTTGTTGTTGTTGTTGAGAAAAGTCGAAAAAGAAGTCGGGAAAAGAGTCGCGAAAGAAGTCGAGAAAAAAGTCGGAAAAAAAAGTCGACAAAAAGTTGGGGAAAAGGTCGACAGAAAAGTCGGGGGGAAAAGTCGGGAAAGAAGTCGGGGAAAAAGGTCGAGAAAAAAGACGGAAAAGAAGTCGAGAAAAAAGCCGGAAAAACGTCGAGAAAAAAGTCGCGAAAAAAGTCGTGAAAAGTCGAGAAAAAAGTCTGGAAAAGAAGTCGAGAAAAAAGGACGAGAAAAAGGTGGAAAGAAAAGTCGAAAAGAAGTCGAACAAAAAGTCGAGAAACAAGTCGCGAAAAAAGTCGGGAAAAAAGTTCACAAAAAAGTCGGGAAAAAAGTCGAGAAAGAAAAAGTAGGACTTTTGAAACACATGGCGCATCATATCCGTGTAGCTAGAATTTTTTCACTGTACGCATAAAAGTGGGAAAATTCAGTGCAAAAGACCCTAACCACTTAGGGAGTCTGGGGGCATGTTCCCCCCCCCCCCTCCAAAAAAAAAAACAACAACAACAACATCAACAACATAACGTGCACGAAATTTGTCAGGAGTCCAGATTTTAAACAAGTAACTGTCATCTCCTTGTGCAGCCATACAATTCATCAATACGGGCAAAGACGCAAACGCCTTTTTTTCCTTTTTACATAACCCTTGGTATGGCGGCAACTTTTTTAAAATTCTTGCCGTTGGCTTCTAGTTCAATCCTTTTTTTTCCTGTAGTTTTTGTGTAACTCGTTTGTAACGTAACATAATTAGTTTGCAACATAACGTAACTATACTTGTAACATAACGTAACTACATGTAGCTGTAACTAGTTGTAAAGTAACTACGTGTAACAAAGTTTACTTTTTTTGTTAAAAAATTAATATTTGTGTCGCATACAATTATTAATTTGTAACTTTTTAGTACCTGCATTAACCTCCCTGGAAACACGACATCACTTTTCAGGTCGTTCATTAACGCGCAAGATTCATTTTTTACTTTCATTTATATTTATGCATTTTAATCATTTTCTAGGATTTCAAGTGTATGCACTTGCATATCTGCATATTTGGTACCCACACCCCTGCTTTAGTGGGTAGCAGGGTGTCAGAAAAAAAAATAGCCCATTTCCGAGTTGCTGATGGCCTCGCTTTCAAAGCACGACCTGGTGTACAACCATTCAAATGGAAATGAGTTGTGTATTTTCATGCAAATCATACTCATTGTCATTTGAATGCCGGTTTAGCAACAAGTTTTGCTTTGAAGCAGAGGCAAACAGCAACTCAGAAATGGCCTATTAATGTGATTCACAGAGGGGAAGCTCAGGAAAATTTGAACATGACCTCCCTTTACTTGCACCAGCCACCCCCCTCTACGTAATAAAAGAAAGAGTTACCTTTTGCATAGTAGTTAAGTGAGAATGTTAATAAAAAAATAATAATAATTGGGGGTCATAATAATTATTCACTGAGCAAAGATGAGGTTGATTACAAGCTGCTGCTGTGAAAACCACCACATGGAAACCAATTTCTGAAAGACATAAATCTCGACAAGAACAACACCTGATCAAAAAGTGATGGAAGACAGAGGCCTATGGAGAAGGCTGGTAAATGGCAGGTTTCAAGTGCACTCGACCTGATGACAACAATGACAGTTTTTTGACTTGTTGTAGGCCTGGTCCCTCAAGGCTGCATCATAAAATAGTTTGTTGTTTCAACATTTGTAGAAGTCACACTAAAGAAGTTAAGGGGTCTGAGAAAACTGTAGGCCTGTGCCTATATAAAGTGTTTTCGTTCAGTGACCAGCAATGAGATTTGCATACTGAAACGAAAGGAAGAATTTGCATAAAAATAGAGTTCGATTCCCAAAGGAATATTTCACTCCTCCAACATGGCTGCCATTTCTTTGCTTTACTCCCCCAACATGGCCGCCGTGACGTCATGTGAAAACACTCTATAGATTTATAGGCTGGCTACACCCCTGATGATGATGATTGACTGAAAGTCATGAAATTTACAGGGTTACCAGAGAAAAACGTCCACTCTTCTCTCCAGCTCAACATCTTGTTGGTTACTCTGGAAAAGTGGTGTTCAAAAAGTTAAAGCCCCTTAGGAGATCTCGTGCTGACAAAGTTCGAGAAAAGGTTCTGGAACAAGAGTATCTTGACAAGGTAGGATAGCTTGAACAAGTCTGTTGTTATGTTTTTTGAAGTGTATATTTACTACAATTTATGTGCTAGAATTAATATTATTTTCTCGTATAATTTGCATACATGGGTGCAGCTAAATCCTGCATGGCTCCTGTTCAGGAATGATTTTGCTTGGCTTTATCAATATGAGATCAACTCGTAGCGAACAATGAAATGTTGTACTATTAAAATAGCATGTCAGCTTTCAATAGGATTCAACTACTGTACTTCCTACATTTTTTCCAATCCTTCCAATTAATATATAAATGATTCCAGCTTCATCAAGTTCACATCGTGATGCCATTTCAACAGATTGAGAGATGAAGTCTTAAATACTGTTCATGTAAAGATAATTTTGCAGGAATTTTTTGAGATGACGGCTCCTCGTTTTCCACGAGTTCCATGTCTACATTTAACTCTTGCTTTTTCCCATTCTATAATTTTCATATTTTCCCTGCATTCTATTTCACCCTTTGAGTTTTGGGTTCTAGTTTCCTTCAATCATCTGAATTTGAGAATTGACATGAAACTCGTTGAGTTAGGGCAGGGACCAATTGCCTGTCCTTTTGTCTTTGCAGTGCAGCAGCCTTACTCGTCAAATTAACAGCCATGGACGGTTATTGGAGTTAATGTCTGAACTAACATGCTGCAATGGAAAGGAAATTTGTGACTCAGATCTGTGTCAGGTAATTGATGTTTGAAATCATACTGTACCTTAAAAACGTTGAATAAATATTGCATGAGACATACAGACTGCATAATTAAAGATAATAAGCAATTTAGGATGTGGTCACAAAGTAACTTTGGGAATCTTGGCACACTTGAGCACCTCTGTTCTGGTGTCTCTAAAGTGTCCTGAAAGTGCCATAATAACAGGAAATTAATTGCCAATGATGCACTTTCATCATTTTCAGGAACTTAAAGACAGGCATACCACCAGCACAACTTTAATCAAATTGTTTCTTGAGAATTTAGGATCAACCGCAGATGCACTCCCTGTGCAAATTCAAGGTGGTTTTTATAACTATCATAAATTTATTGATTGATTTATTTTTATGTGGGTGCATTTATCTGACCATATATCATGTGTTTCACTTACAGCTGTACCAAACACTTTTTGTAAATGTACAAAGTCATAACTTTGATAAGAACAGAACCATTACAACAACTGAACAAATTAGAAAATAAATGAAAGAAGGACCTTCAAGACAGAGATATTTTGGCAAAGGTTTTTTTTTTTTTTGTTCTCTACAGCTGAATGGACTAAACAAAAGAAAATTAAAAATATAAATCAAAATTGTTTACAAGAATACCTTTAGCACCTTTTCACAACTTACTCTGGTTGAATATAAATAATAACACAAGGGAAATGCCAGAAATGTGTTGGGCTAATTTCCTCCTCATACAGTTTTTAATAATTATCAGCTTCCCTACATGAAATGATGTGCAAAGACAAAAAGCTTACAGCCAGATTGGGGAAGGTGTTTTGGACTGACAAAAAAGGAAGAAAGGCAACGGTAAGATTTAAGATTTATATTCACGAGTTTTTATTTCAGTCTTACTCACACACTGGAATAAAAATACAAAATGAAGAGTGTGAGTTCTCAAGCACTTGCTATGTAGACTGGAAATTAAGTTGCGTTAAGATTTTTATTAGTATACTTACAAAACATATCATTTCCCCTAGACTCCTAATTTAAGGCAATGGGGCAAAAACACTGAAATATATTTCAGATTTTGTGGACTTTTATCAGGTTTAACAGTTCCATACGTATGTCTTGGTCTAGATTCATGGTTGTGTTTGTATGTACTTTTTTAAATTTTTCATAATGATGTTATGAGCATTCTGTGATCATTATAGCCCGGGCACCACTTGAGTTTGATTGACTTGTGCTTAAATATTCTTATTTTTTACGTATAAAACAGGTCAAGCATTCCTGACAGTGGATTAATGCATTCATTATTGCAAATTTGGTTTCATTAATCATTCAAATAATCCGGTCCTTTGCCTTTCTTTTTGAATTTGATCTTCTCTTTGAACTTTGGAAGAGTGCTTAAATTTGAGGAAATATGTTTTGGAATTCCAATAATTGGAAAAAGAAATGAATTTTTGAAAAAGGCAAATGACCATTGTTATACAGATTACACAGATTAGAAACCTGTCAAATTTTCACACAGGCCCGGCACCAGAAGCCAGCAATAATCCATTCAAAATTCCAATTTTGACTTGAAGCTTGTTTTGAATTTTGAATTATTCATCTGAGGACAGGATTATTCAAATGACTAATGAAAATCCAATTTGCAACCATGAATGTGTTAATCCACTTGTGTCGGGAACGCTTGACCTGTTTTGAATGTAATTATTTTAAGTATAATCTAAAAAAATTACTATATAATCAGTTGCAGCTAGGCGTAAAAATGTGACAAAAAAACATCTAATTAAGAGAATTTTCACACCACTGTTACGAAAAGCAGACGCATAACAAATTATTTTAACAAATTAATTATTCTAACAAGTCAATTTGCTCAGAGAAGTCTTCACTATCCAAATCTCACCACCATTTTGTGAAACACTTGCTTTCACAGTCCCTCAAACTTTGTTAGAGTGCCACTAAACTTTGCTTAATGGGCTGTCAAGCTTTGAGTGTTTGATGAGCAAACTTGCCACATGTGATAACAGTTAGGCCATGTTTTTATATCACTTGTTTACACATAGCTGCAACTGACAGCATTGATAATTCCAGCCAGATAGCACTTTCTAATTAAATAGCTTCCTCTTACTTGGTACTCAATGACCAGCGAGTCATGTACTTTTGAAACTGCTTAACTTTGAGTTCATCTTCACATGTTTTTTTTGTCCCCAATCTCCTCGACCTGATGGAATTATAAAAATCTAATGTTTAGTTGCATTGCTCCTAATCTCAACTGTAAAAATATAAAGTTACTTTGATTAATTTTACTACATTCTATCTGCAAAACCTTTATTATGCACAGCTGTATCATAGACCATGTGTCCCTTTTCTGTTTTTTTTTGGGTATGAATACAATACATCTTTGCTCTTGAAAGGGGTTTTACAAGTATCTTCCCACTGCTCTCTCCAAGGTTGGGACAAAATGAAAGTCCCTTATGATGAGGATGGGGGCAATTTCAGAATACCCAGCCACTTAAGAGAAGTACTAAAAGCTACTGCTCCCACAGTCTTGTGGTCCTGCATTCCTGTAGTCCAAGAATGAAAGTATGCAAGGCTGATAAAAACAACTGCTTCTGCAGTTCTGCACTCCTGTAGTGGAAAAATTAAAGTATGCAAGGCTAATAAAATGACTGCTCCCACACACCCGGAGTCGAAGGATAAACAGAATGAGGAATACATTGACCATGTAATCATTTCATGCAAGGCTAATAAAACAACGGCTCCCGCAGTCCTGCACTCCTGTAGTTGAATGATGTGCTGATGACTGTGGGAGCAGTGCTTGAAGGCGTATATTTAGGTGGCCGGGTATTCTAAGTTTAGCCCGAGATTGTCAACTTACACTGCATATAATATGCTGTAATGACACATCTCTTCCAGTTACATTCTAACTCTTTGACCATCGATCGATGTGGATCATCAGTCTGTCTCAGAGAGAGAAATTAGTTTCAGGAGTGATCAAATTTAGGTGTCCAGTTTCTACATGTAGAGGTGTTCGCACAGCGATGAACCTACCTGTATTTATAGCTAAATTATCTAAAATCATACTTAAGCTCGTGTGATTTCACCAATCGGTTTTCAGGACAAGACTACAAAATTAGGTCAAGTAGATACTATCCCAAGGCAGGAGTCTACACAAAAGTAAGTTTACTTCAAATGAGAACTGGCCAAGCAGAACACCAAGTTGATGAATTTGGGCTTAGATATTAATCTCTCAAGTAAGAAACAAGCTTACCTGAACGATGAAACAAACTGTTTTGCCCTGCAGCTGGCCTGGCTCAACTGGGGTCAGCCCATGGTCCAACGGTGAAGACTGTTTAACCTGTTTCTGCCCTCAATATTCAGCTTCGTGGCCAGCTCTGTAAACTTTATTGGAATGCTTAAAGCAGATTTGTAGAACAAACACAGTAATATGCATTATTGTGATAACCAGAAGTGCAAAACCAGAACCTGAAATGGAACATCCTGGAACCATCGATCGATCTCGAACCCATGCTGTCTCTCCTTTCTTAACCGTGAAGAGATAGCATGGATACGAGATCGATCGAAGATTTTTTAGAAGGCTGGTTCTTTAACATGTTTTCAAGTTAGAAAAGGAAAAAAAATGACAAGGTTTCATGATTAGAACCCTTTGGTTTAACCTGCGCTCCTCCGCTCGCTAAGTCACTTAGCGAGCGCAGGAAGCAGCTGAAATTCAGGTTACCAAGAAAGAAGCCAAATTGATTTTTTTTGTTTTGCTTTGTTTTTGTTTTTGTCTTTTTTTTTTCATGAGAAACGAACAAGCTTTACAGCCCATTTGACATACATGTATGTTGCCTTGTAGTGGCGAGGAAGCCGCGTCGAATTTGGATGCACGTAGAAAATATCAGCGAAAGAGAGAGAGAGAGCCAACATTCCCTGTATTTGTTGCATGCTTCTATGTCTGGAGTTAACGGTTATCTTTCTTCTCTGCCAAAAAAAGGAGGATTTAACGAAAAACTTGACCTTCTCAGGAATTTTCGTCCCATTTTCTTGGCAAATCAGTCATGTGAGAGGGCGTTGCAGAAGGTCGAAAAATGGCTTGGACACTTACCACAGAACAAAGGCCACAAAAGAAGAATGGCTGTAATTCCTCTGTTAAGGCCCTTCGTTATCAGTTGTTCGCCGGCCAAATATGCAAGTCAGGCTTCTTGAGTTAAAAAACGGCTTTACGACAGCATGGTTTTTGTTTTTTCCTTGTCAGAGATGAATATTATCAGATATTTGTACACGGTGTCAATCCAGACCAGCCACTGGTATTGATGGTAAAGCAGGAAGAACTAGGCCGTGCCTTGAGGGACGCTGTTCTGAAGAAATGCCCAAGCTTACCATCCTCTTTCATTCTGCTGAATCAGGGGCGAAAGGTAACCGACTTGGTCTGACGGAAGCGTATATACCTTATTCCAAAATGGCTGCCATTTTAAGATCCTTTTGTTTTTATTCAAATTAGCCCTCGATGCCTCTTTCTCAAGCTCAAAATTCAAAAGAATAATTTACCTTGAACGAGGAAACAAGGGCTAATTTGAATAAAAAACAAAAGAATATTAAAATTGCGGCCATTTTGGAATAGGGTGTATTGCTTTGACTAGGTTTCGCTTACGCGAAAAAGTATTTCTCAAATGAGTTTGTTTTGACATAATTTTGTTTCTCGTTTTGATTAGACAGAGTCATTCTCCAGATTAGACAGGCTGAGCCCGCATGAAGCAGCGCTGGGCTGAGTACTTCCCTTAGGCTTGCTAGTTTAAAAATATGACAAACAACAACATGACAAAATATGACAAACAACAAAATCATATGCCATTCACTTGTCTGATTACAGATATTCACGGAGAAGACGCTTAAAGAACAAGAATTGACCCAAGACTGTAATATTCATGTTCATTTCGGATTGTGTGGAGGTGAATACCGTTAAAGCCCGCTTGCTTTATTAATCTTTATTGATTATTAATTGCTAATTAATCTTTATTTATTATTTTTTCTTTTTTTTTTCTTCTGCGAACTGTTTCCGTTGGAGTATCAAGGCTGTGCACATTGTGCTAGTGAACTTACTTAAATTACTAGTTTGTCTTTCGTCTTTCTTTTCCATTATTAACACGTCCTTTGCTATTTTTCTTTAGGAATGGAGAAAGAGAAGAACTCTTCGGCTAGAAAGGGCGCAGAGAAGGGCACAAAGGGTATACATCGGTTTTCGAGTCATTTGTCGTAACTGTGGAGTTTCTTACACCACCTATTTAGCTGCATGCTAATGCATGAGCCCAACAAATGGACCTGCTCTCAACTGTGTGGCTTCATAGCTCAGTTGGTAAGAGCACTGCACCGGCATCGCAGAGGTCGTGGGTTCGAATCCCGTTGAAGTCACTTGAATTTTTCAAGTGCATATATGAGGCAATTGCTTAAATTGTCCAGAAAGTCATTTCATTCACTGTTTAGCTGTGTTACTACTCCTGACGCGATGTGTGGCCTCAGTGGTTATTTGAAGAGACCCCTTGCAGTCTCTCTTTTTCTTGACGTCATACGATAACGCGATAACTGAAGCAGTGAGCGCCAGTCGAATGGCCGAGACCTCTCGGCTCAATCCCCTATTGTTTATACTCGGCTGCCGAGTGACTCATCCCCCTCGTAGGACAAGGAAGACAGGCCAGCGCCTTCAATCGCCCTTTTTTCTTTGTTTTCTTTATTTCTATTTTTTTTAACCTTCGCACTGTGTATCATTTTAACTTATCTCAGATCAGGTAAATCACTCCAGCCTTGATTAGAAGGTCCTTCTTCATGCTGAAGTGGGAGAAAAACAACTCAGTTGATTCCACTCAAAAATGTTGTGGCCCTTGTGGTAAAACTCACTGACAGAAATAACCCATCGATCTTATTGATTACTTATTAATTAAGAAAACCTTTTTAACAACATGTGCTCAGTCGGTGGGCGTAAAGCATTCTAAATACGTAGAAAGCTTAGGAGAAGTATCTCAAACGGCTAAACAAATTAGGAAAGGGTGGTCTTGACGTTGTTTGGTAGTTGATTATAACCAATGTTTCTTTAATCTTCATGCCCTCTATCCTAGTCAGTTTACACTGGAAATTTTGGCAATAGCCTTCGACATGATTTGCATCAAATTCCTTCATCAGCATGTTTTACGGCGATGCACAAAATCTTCCAGATAACGTTTTTGACTCTTTCACTATATTGACGTACCCACAACACGTTTGTCAAAGTAACCGTACTGTCTTGGCTGCACAACGTTTTCTCAGTTAAGTCTCCACCATTTGTCCAGGTATTTCGTAAAGATGCTCATGTGTTTATCATGACATTCCCCCTTTTACTTTTTCATCGCTAAGGCCCGAAGAAGTGGAAGAAGGCGCAAGTAGTACAATGGATTGATGAAGTCTGTGACGAGTACGAGATTGACAAAGCCGATGTTTCCCAGCTGAAGACCCTTTCAGGCGCTGGTCTCATGAAATTAAATCGTCAAGACTGGAAGGAAAGATCCCCCAATCAAGGTGATTTGTTCTACAACCTGTGGAGGGAACTGCTTCAGGCGTCACTGGAGACTGAAGATGATACCACGAAAAGCCCTCCTACCTCCCCAAGAAAAGGTAGTTTCTTGTTTCGGTGTTTATTTCATCCAGAAGGAGAACGTCTTTGCTATCAAGTTCTTAATTCGTTTAGACCATTTTTTTGAGGGGTGCGGATAACGGTTTAACACAAGTGAATGGAGAGGATCCCGCATAGCTGTGTATGTTTTCATCTTTACTATGTATTTATACATTTTTACATCCTCTTTGAATTTACGAACCAGAGAATTTAAGCCATGTGCCAGAAGAAGCGGAACTGAAACGGAGAGGCATGTCACCTGACCGTGAGGAACTTCTTTCGAGCTTCGTCTCATGCAGTTCTCCAACGAGGTACTGCCAGATTGTATCACCATGACGTTTCTCACCCATCATTTCTCGTTGCTGAATTGACTTTATTCCTGGCTTCTTTTGCAGCGCTTCAAGCCACGTGGGTGAGCAGGGCCCATTTGGACCGGTTGAAAAACTTGAAAAGACTGAAGATTATGTTACTATAGACGAGCTTTCCAAGCAGAGTCCCTCTGCTGACCAGCTGGTAACGGTTAAAGGAATATGTTCATCCAGGCCACACAATGCCGGTGGAGCAGGAAGTGTTCTACTCAGGACTGATGACCCCGTTCAAGGCAAAGAATTCTTAGAGCTTAAGATAGATATCAGAGCTTGCCCTGATTCAGAAGCTCTGACCAAGTACGTAATCTCGACAATATTGAATCTGAAACTCGGTGAGCAGATGTTCGTTAGAGGGAAAATAACGCACCCTGACAAAAGCCTAAAGTCCATGAAAAAAGGCTTTCAGATACTTCCATTTACAGTTGTTGTAGATTGTGATCAACATGCAGCGTTCAGACAGGACATTAAAGTACAAAGGTCTTATCTACGCCAGGTATCCATTCCATGGCCGACCGCATGCGGGTTGTTTCTGGCAGAGGGATCTACTCAAGAACCGCTTTACCGAAATGAGTCCTTAGAGAACACCTATGGAATTGTGTTCTGTCCTCCAGATGCACCTCAAGAAACAATAAAACAGAGTGCCGTGGCCCTAAGAAATAGCGACACTGGAGATATTTTTGTTGGTGTGAACGAAGATGGAACTATTGTCGGCTCAAAGATATCACGAGACAAAGTCATTCAGAAAAGAGAGAATTTGGTCAGACTTTTGAGCGGCATATTGCCGAACTCGGATGAAAGCGTGTCTATCTGTGAAAGTGCCGACCAGGCACGCGAGTTTGTCGAAAAGAAGAAAGATTTCGTCGCGGCCATGTGGCTTCAAAGTGAAACTCCTTTTATGGAAAACGTAGAAGAAAATGAAGACCTCTCTATCATATTTCGCCTTCACGTAGAGAAGGGTTCGTCCGCAATTCATTTTGCAAAACCGGAAGATACCCACGCCTATGTACGGGTGGGTGCAGAAACTAAACTGATAAGTGACTATGGAGAGTTATTCAGCCGCCTTGAATCGCTTGCATGTCGAAATATCCCCGAGAAAACACAGACCAGCATTAACCACGAGGTAAACAAGGCTGGGTGCACTTATGAGCCAAGTGACAAAAAATATAGCTTGTTGACACGAGTTAAATTTGAAACAGAGCAAACTGAATTTAAAGTAATATATGGTGAACCGGTAAAGACTATTTTGAAAGATTACGTCAAAAAGTACGCTGCTTCGTTTATGAACTGTGATGGAGGTGACATTCATTTTGGAATAGACGAAGAGCAGAAGACAAAAATTGGCTATGTTGTGGGGGTATCTATACCGGTCAGTGATAGAACAAAACTGTTACATGAAAGCAGCGAGATGATATGCAACTTCTGGCCACCGGTCGACAGCGGCCAGTTCTTCATGAAATTCGTCGAGGTGACATGGAATGCGTCTAAGAACGTGGTAAAATACCCGAAGACGTATGTGGAAAGGGCTGGAAGCGTTGTCGCAGTACTTTGTCGAAACAGCTCAGACGTTCCGAAGTTCGTAAATTTGGCTAGAGCAATGGGCAACGGCTACCTTTCTGTTCTTCGCCTGAAAAGCGATCGCTTTGGCCTACTTGTGAAAGATGTCACGAAATTAAACGTCGAGGACTTTCTCTCTAAAATGGAGAACGCAAGCAATAAGTCGAAATATTTTGAAATGGAGGTTGCATCGAATGAAGAGGTCGAGGCCACACTCAGAGACTTATGTGTTGTTCATCTCCATGTTAGAGTATCGCCTTACCCTATACATCTGACAAGTCCATTTCGTACTTATTGCCTGGACCAGCGAGGGTTGGTGTCTGAAATGAAACCTAAGCAACTTCGTGAGCGTTTTGCCAAAAGGGACTATCAGTACGATCCAGAGAAATTGCTGAACGTTGCAAACAGATTTGAGAAACAAAACACTTCGTATGTTTTAGTTTGTTCTCCATTTTCCCTTTCAAAAACGGACCGTGATTTGTACGGATTAGTGGTGCCTGAATGGGCTTTGGTACTCGATTTTGATCAAGCACCAAAGCAGGAGGGTCATCTTTTGCATGTATTCAAGCCTCTTCATGATCGCCATCAGGTAGAGCGAAACCTTTCCGTGAAAACTCCTCTTGATAGAAGGCTTGACTTGAATCCCAGAAATGGAGTTTGTTGGTGTGCGGTGAGAGGGTATGAGGACATAGATAAAACTCTCTCCGAAGAAGGTCATGCATCATGGATGAAATCTCATGGTCACAAGATGAGAGCTCTTATAGAACAGCTAATTGTTCATATAAACCCAAACCAGCTGGTTGTAGTTTGTCTGTGGGATGATGGCCATGAGAAGCTGCTGCCTTCCTTGGATATGCTTTTACAACTCTTGTTTTCCTTCTGGGGACCAACGAAGGCCATTTTTGTTTGTTCCAGTTCTTCCTCTAAATCTGCAGTGTTATCATTACTTGTTGAACCTCTTGAGAAAGCTGGTTTTCCAGTAAGACGAGACAACATATTTGTTGCGCTCCCCCATGAAATGTCGCGACACATTGGGGCTGAACTCCCCCCGCCGTACCGTTCAGAAGATGCATTCCAGATTCCTAGGAAATTCAATCTTCCAGAGCTGGGCGAGAGAACAATTCCGGATACGTTACCTCAAACGATACGCCAGGCAATTAAGGGTCATTTGAAAATCATGTATCAAAATACTAGCAGTAGTTTTCAGTCAAAGCCAGAAGATGAAGACGGGCTTAGAGTGAAGTTTTATTCTGGGTCTGAAATTGACGAGATTGGCCTTGCCAGTGGAATTGCAATTGAACGCAACAAGATGAAAGACTTAAAGAAAGAAGTGAAATCACTTTTGAATGACAAACGATCGCACGTGTGCCTTACTATTGTAAAAGCTGAGAGGGGAGCCGGTGCAACAACCTTGTGCATGCAGCTTTTGTACGAATTCCACAAGCAGTACGTTTGCGCTCAATTACTTGAATTTCATGACAGCCTGGGCACTAACATCGAGAAGATAAATCAACACTCGCGGCTACCAATGATTCTCTTTGTGGACAGCGAGATGGCATACGTTCCAGAGTTCAATGACTTCAAGAACGATGCAGAGAGGCGAAATTTGAACTTGAAATTGCTAGTTGTTGAATCCGACCTCTTGTACAGTCAACAGCTGACGCCATCCAAGAAGAAACAACCCAAACCATACTTTGTGGGGACAACAGCCTACAGGACAGTCGAATTAAGCCGGGAATTGACCGCAGATGAAGCATCACAGTTGGTAGATCAATTTCTCAAGATCCAGGGTATCTCTGAAGAAAAAAAGAATAAGCTTAAAGGACTAAAAGAACGAGCATCGACAAAGTGTTCATTGCGAAAATTTGCAATTGTCAGTCTTACAGTTTTCGGAAGAAAGTTTACTGGCTTGCAAAATTACGTGGAGTATCGCTTGGATCAAGCAAATGATTTGCAGCTCCAGATTTTAGAGTTTTTGGCTCTCATTCATGTGTACACGGACTTTTTATTTCCTGTGAATGCACTAGCTCGATTGGCGAAAAGGGAAGTTGTTTTCCTGGAAACAATTTTCAACAACGACGATGTGAGGGAACTGTTGAGTCCTCCCTCTACGGATGGAAAAAATTTGAGGAGGATGTCTTTCGTCGAAGTGGCAGAAGAGGTTCTGGTGCAGCGAGCGAAGAAGCTTGCGAAAATAGACACATTGTATTTGAAAGATGTTGCCATTCGCCTTGCAAATTGTGCTCTATCAGACCCACGACCAAGTAAAAGGATTGATCGCATTACGAGGCGATTGTACGTCACCAGCGAGTATGGAAGTGAGAAGTTCTCCCCACTTGTGCGTTACATGAAAGATAAGGACCAAGACGTGGCGCGTGACATGCTGCATGAGTTGAGTGAAATATTTGAAAAAGGCTCGAGCGTGTGGGCGCATCTTTTGGCTCACTTGGCAAAGTACTACATGAGTGTGTATGAAGATTTTACAAATGCAGTTCCTCTCATTGAAGAAGCTGTCAGGGAAAACAAAGAAGATGTGCTTTTGCATCACATTCATGGAGATGTGATTCGTCTTCATGTGCAAAACTTAAAAGATCAACAGGAATTCTCTTTGGATGAGGTCCTACGTTACGCAATTCAGTGCAGTCATTGTTTTGTCACAGTCAAAGAAAAGAGGCCGCTGATGGAACATGGGTACTCTTCTGATGCCCTTATCAGAAAGGTTGTTATATTAGCAGCTATAAAATCCGTGGGTGGATCAAAGTTCGTTGATTTCTTGAAGGTATTTGTAAACCAACGGAAAACAGATCAGACCTTGACTTCATTTCGTCTAGAAGATAAGTACGTCTTGTCCTTGGTTACAGAGTCCTTTGCTAATCTTCGAGTTGTGCCAATCAATGAGTACAATGCAAAGCTTAAAGACAGTTTGCTGGACAATCTGGGCGATCTCAATGAACTAAAATCAATCCTTGAAGATCTAAAAGAAGTCATGAAAGGTACTAATGACGAAGAATGGGTGAATGTCGTCGCCCTCCAGACGATGTCGTTGGTGTACTCACTGGAAGTTGAAAGAAAGCAGCTTGAACCTGGAGAAGCTGACGAAAAAATTGAAAGGCTCGAGGAGCTGCTGCAAAAAACCAATTATGACGAGGAGTCCATGAAAATCTGGATTCGGTGTGTAAGGTTAGGCTCAAAAGTGCCTAATTTGAAAACAGTGCGTCGCAAAATGGACGGATGGCTTAAGGAAACTAACAGGAAGTCGCCAAATGCTCTGTTTTACAAGTGAGAACTTTCTGCCTGCCTATGAAGCATTGTGACGCGGGTTTTTTCTTTATTGTCAACACAAAATTACTACTCACGCACAAAAGACATTTCAGAAGACGTTCCTTGAATTTTGTGGCAACGTGTAGCCTTAGAACTTGAACAAGACAGTCACCCAGGTTTTCTAATTTTCAATTCACTTGCAGAAGACAGTGAATACAGTAGGACCCCGTTATCTCGACGTCCCAAGGGAAACTAAAAGTTGTTCGAGAGAGGGAAGGGGGAGGGGTTGGTCTTTATTTAAAAACAAAAAACTACGGAATGAAAATTCCGTGTGTTCTAAGGTTTATACTGGGCATATGCGATATATAGAAATTATTTGAAGACAAGTGGAACAACAGTAACAAAAAATAACTTTAAAGATGCTGTACAGTACCAACTTTGTCAGTGTGCAAGAAGCTGAACTGGCGACAACTGAAACACTTTGTAAGACAAGAGAAAGAACCCCTTGTTTGCTTGGTACGATGAAAATTAACCCTTTTTCGCTATCATTGATACGTTTGACCGCAGTCAATTAATAGCGCTATCGCAGTTTGAGGTAACGCGGTCAATTTTAGATCAAAGTTAGGTCGGGGAAAACTGATAAATCCAAAGGAATTGGTTATAGCGGGAAGTTCGAGCTAAACAAGTTTGGCAACAGACTAAGGCGGGATGTTGGAAAACACTAGAAGAATTCGTAAATCACAAACCGATTAACGAATTCTTTGAGTGTTTAGTGGTTTATAGTGGTTTATCATGCATTTAATTAAACAACAGAAATGCGTGGGCTATTAATTCAGAAGACGCGCGAAATTCCTGTGAGTTTACTGGCACATAAACCATATGTGACTGACCAGTGAGAGGGCGCGCACTGATTTGCTTGTTATAATTCGAGACAACGGGGTCCTGCTGTAGTATATAGAATTTGGTAACGAAGCTACATCCTATTTTCAATTGTCAATGAATGCAATACTCATGACCCATTTGGCTCTCAATGATGTTTTCTTTTTTTTTTTTTGCCTGAAATAGCGTGATGGCTCTTAAATAATTATCGACATTTAAATAAACTGAATAACAAAGCCAGTGAGCAGAATTCCTGAGCGCGGACTTCAGGTTTTCGTTGAGGTGCATGGCGCTCTTCTATCTGCTATAAATGGATCACTTACCGTCGCATTCACTCATATTTGTTTTGTTTTGTTTTGTTGTTCAATTTTAGTTACGTTATTGCAATATTGGAGGCTCTGAGTGACCCGAATGACACAGAGAAAATGAAGAGAGCAAACGAATGCGTGAAAGAGGTGCTGCGTAAGAGGAAGTTACCAAAGTCCAGAGGGGTGTCACAGGATACCTCTCTCCCAGTTGAGTGGCTTCATCCAAAAGAAGGCCGTCACATCAACTCGCTGGATTCTTTGCTATACCACGAGGATTTAGTGAGAGATTACCTGAAAGGGGCAAACCCCCAACATCAGAAACGTACTGGCAAAGAAATAATTGATAAAGCGTTATTTCAGAAAAACGTAACTCAGTGGGAAGGCGTGGTCAGCGAAATAATATCCGATTGGAAAGGAATCATTAGTTTAAAAAAGCGCATCAACGTTTCCTTTGTACCGATCAACGTCCAGCCCTTCATGCCAAATCATGGAGATGAAGTACGCTTCTGTCTTGCGTTCCACTGGACCGGTCCGCATGCGTGGTATGTCGTTTGCCAGCCAGGGGTAGCCAAATCCCAAAAAGCAGGCGCACGTTCGTCAATTGCCTTGCCGATATACCCATGTGGCGAAGATTCCGGTAGTGACGCTAGTGAGAACAGTGATGACGAGGGTCTTTCACCGATGGTTGGACAATCCATGCATACTAAGACAGTTACAAAGAGTGCCGCGAGTACCTTAACTGAAGATGAAGAGGGTCAGAAATGGCGCCACTGCTCAGACCAGGAAATGCAAGGGATTATTTCGAAATGTTTTCCCGACAAGGGATTTGGATCGATCTATCATCCAAAATTTCAAAGTACTCTCTTTTTTCATGCAAAACAGATTGTGCCACCCGTTGACAGTCTTAAAGCGATTGAGCTGTATTCGGTGGTCTCCTTTATGGTTGGGAGAACAGAAAGAGGACTCAGAGCAATGAACATCAGAACAGTGGTAGGTTATGAGGCCTTGCTTTACTTGGGTTTACGAATACAACCATGGCGCGAATAATTTTTGACCAATAACGGGTCCGTTCTTGAGTCAAGATTGAACTTTCCACACATTGCTGTGGAAAACGTATACTCCTTATTTTCTCTGAACTCTCTGAACTCTGGCTGTTCTTTCTTTCGTTCTTCCTTTTTTCTCAGTAATGCCACGACATTACGACACTGCTTGCTTGCGCAGTGTCGATGCACAGAAACAAGTAGCGGAATTTTTTTTTTTTGAGCAGTGACACCACAGGATTAAACATCATTCATCCTGAGGTCTTAAGTTCTTGTCTAGTAAGCAGTGATTTACGAACACGAACAATGGGAAAGATTGCGGGCAAAGCCAGGGAAATACTTGTGTTTTATCTGATGGTTAGGCTAACGATCTCTCTGACAATTAACTTTTGTTGTTTTAGGAGGAGAAAAACATAAACTCGCAGTTAAGGGAATGCCGTGAAGAACTTCTGAATGAAGAACGTGCGAAGTCTACAGCTGGAGCCGGGCAAGTTGCTCCCCGCCAGTATGTCATGTTCTGATCAATGAATATTTTACTATCCCCTTGAAAGCAATAAGCAGCCCGAAAAAGTTCTCCGCCAATGTTTGATCACTTCTCGACGCGAGATAACAATTTCGCGATTGCTTTGGTTTTGCAGTACTACCCTTTTTCGCCATATTCTCAGCCAGTGGCACAAACAAAACTAATTGTGGCTTGCTCCCACGCTTTTTTCCGCGCTTACGTCCGGCTGCATGTATTTGCTTTGCGTTATGATTGGCTCATTTGATTGTCTGAGTCTCTCCTGGTTGGCCAAAGCAATTATTTTGGCTTAGGTTTCACCGCACTTGAAAACAGTCTATCACAATCAATCACGGAGAAAGTCACAGGCGAGGACATTCAACCTGAGTCATACCATGTACCATTGTCATTTTGCTTAAATTTTATATTCGTCTCCTATATTCAACTACAGAGCACTGAGGCCAGTTACATTACCAAAGACACTGAAAGACCTTTATGACATGAAATCCCGTCAAGAAGGTCACATATGTGAACTAAGATGTCCTCCAAAGCACAAATCAGTTAAAGGGCTAATTAAAGTGCCGTCCATTGGCGAAAGGCTGTTCTTTCAAGAATCTCTGTCTGGTATTCAGAAAAGAGAAATTGTTAACTATCACCTGAATGCTAAGGTTCAGTTTAGTGTGGACAAAAATGAGAAGGGATTCTATGCAAAGAACCTCTACATTAAGGTAAAGAAGAATGCTTTCATTCAACTCACAAAACAGCCTTTTAATACTTGGGAGTCTTATCTAAACGACCCTTGCCTCAGATGAACACCCTAGGTCACTGATGTGATTTTGTTCCTTCTTCTAAGTTTTGCATGCTTTAGTTGCGTTTCACGTTCAGTTCATTCAAGTTGAAGTTCTTGTTTGACGTCCGCCTCAATCCTTTACAGTATTTTACCTTACTATTGCTTGCATTTTACGGCAAATGCTTGCACCACACGGTCGTAGCATGCATCGCGTTCACGGCAAACTGCAAACGTCAGGCTGAAATTTGCTGTTTACAAAAAACTCATGAAATTTATTTGATTTTGGCTCATATTTTGCCTGTTAGCTACAGCTATCAAGCAAGTACTAAAAACAGAGAAATAAGCTAGAATAAGAGAATTTTCATGGTTTTATGACAAACAGCTGCCTGCCGTTTGCCGTTGGCCGTAAATGGGATGCTAAATCTCTCTACTGCCTTTCAAATGGAATTGCGGGAAGAAGCGGGAGAAAAAAAATATTGCCAGTTAGTTTGTCTATTAAAGTTATATAGTTATATTTAATATATATTATATATATATTATATATATATTATATATATATATTATATATATATTATATATATTATATATATAATTAATGTATAATTAATATATAGATAAAGACTATAGTTAAGTTTGACCATAGTAGATAATTATAAAAAGCCGATAATCCAAATTCATCAATCTTCTGTAATAGAGTCTAAGAGTTGAATGACACTTGCTTGTCCGTAAAACAAAAGATCAATGTAAGGAACTTCCTTATAAGAATGACAAAGATGCTAGTTCCACTGATATGTCCCGCGGGTTCAATTCCCGGACTCAGGGTCATAGAAATTGAGTACAGTCTATTGGTTCTCTACTCAAACCGTGTCTCAAACCGCTCAACTTAAGCTTCAACAGGTGGTTTGCAACCAATCTCGGGGGGCAGGGATTACAATGGTGAAACGTACAACTGCTGGTGGACGATCAAAGAAAGCTAATGAAACATCCATTGTTTTCGTCCACCAACATGGCGGCCATGACGTAACGTGAAAACCACCTATATGTTCCAGAACATTTGATTATTATCTGTTGCGGAGTTCAGCATTAAAAAGTGATGCAATTGGCTCCTTATTCAACAGCCTCCTGAGTCTAAGCAAGTCAGCTGCAGGTGCGGCTGGGAGAACTCAGTCGATAAAGGGATACAGGAAGGCTTTGTTGGTAAAATTCAAGGGCGTTATGGTTTCATTACGAAACAGTACCCAACGGAAAGAAATCCCATAGGAGTTTACTTTCACGAGTCAGAATTAAGAGGAACCTCCATCATGCATTTGACCATCGGTGACAGAGTACACTTCGTCGTTGGCCGAAACGATGGAGGAGGATGTGTTGCACGGAAAATTGATGTTCAAAGACAAAATCAATTTGCCCCGCAGGTACCGTTACCTTTTTTTATTTTTTAACAGAAACTCATTAAGATAGGCTGCTTAAAACAACCAACCAAAAACAAGACTGGCGGCGCCTCAGTAATAGCAGCTTGACAGCGATATACGCAAATTAATGAGTATCAAGGATGCTTCTGGCCTACAACAACTCATAACTGAACCAAGAATAGCTGAAATTTCTTTAACTTTGAATGATTTAATCTTTACTAACTGTCCTGACAAGGTCGTTGTAATGATGGCCTGTTAGTACTCCGGTAATTCAGATAAACTCAACCGGTAATCTTTAATTTACTTTCCCGCGCACGCCATGTTACAAAACCGTCTAACATTCTTTGCGAACCGATAACTATATATAAGACTCACGGAATGTCTAAACACTACATTCCCTTTCTTTGTGAAAAGAAAGAAACTAACGACAAATAAACAGTCTAAACGGAATATTGTCTTTCAGAACTGTTCACTTATCTAACGCAAAGTCCTTAAACTTGGCTGGCATCCGTACAGTTCGAGACGGTCTACTCTTTGGCTCAGTCGTGGTTGCCGTGTCAGCAACTGAGGGTGGGACCACACGATCCTCTAAGGTTTCAGCTCCCGTAGAGATGTCCGGTTCCTGTGGGGTTCTGTAAGGCTTAACAAATGAGCTGTTTCTCCGCTGCACTGTACCGTCCGTCGATCTCAAGGTTAGTTCTTGCCCTTCCTTTGTCTGAACAGTGTAAGGATTGGGCTCAAAATTAGCAGCTAACTTTCCAGATTGCTTGGTGTTCTTGAGAATAACTTTGTCTCCAGGTGTAATTGGGTTGTCGACAGCATGCCGTTGTTTGTCACTATACATTTTGCCTGCAAGCTTTTGATTCCAGTCACGATCTCTTGTGCTCTCATCCAGGACACTTTTGTTCGGACGCAGTTCTGGAAGCTTTGTCTTCAATTCTCTTCCAAACATAATCTTTGCTGGGGTTGCCCTTGTGCTACTGTGGGGGGTGGTTCTATAGGCCAACAAGAATAGTCCAGTTTCGAATTCACCAAAACCGCTGGATAAAAGTACAAAAGGCACATCTGCACAGGGTTAACCTCGACCTGAAGCATACCGGTGAGAAATGTCACACTTCTGTGTGTTGTTTTCTTTTATTATTCAACGCTTTCTTGCTGGTATTTGTGAATATTTTTCTTCAGGTTGAGGCTAACCCTGTACAAAGGCGCCTTTGATTTTTTTATCCAGCGGTCTAGGTGATTCGAAACTGGGCTATTTATCCAATTCATCTTTCCACTTCTTCCCTTCTACTTCAGCTACCTTGAGTGATTTTAGCAAAGTTCTGTTCTGGCGCTCTACTTCGCCATTAGCCTGAGGCCAAAGGGGTGGAGATTTCCGGTGCTGGATGCCATGTGTAGACAGGAAGTTTTCAAATTCCTCTGACACAAACTGCGGTGCATTGTCAAACTTAAGGCTGAATGGGTATCCATACCGTGTAAAGATTGGCGTTAACGCTTCTATCATCTTCCGGGAAGTGGTTGAATGCATGATAACTACTTCAAAGAAACGGCTGTAGTTGTCAACTACTACAAGCAAGTTCTCTTCAGAAGGAAGAGGACCCAGGACATCAATTGCTACATCTTGCCATGGCCCAGAGGGTGGTTCTACCCGCTGCATAGGTTCAGGTGTATAAAATTCTCCTATTACTTGACATCCATGACAACTCTTGCAGACTTGTTCAGCATCATGGTCTATTTTGGGCCACCAAACTTTGGCTCGCAACCGATTTTTCATCTTCACAATGCCTTGATGGCCTTCATGTGGTAAGCGCAGTACTTCACCTCTGAGGCTTTGGGGAATTACAATCCTTGTTCCGCGCATCACTAATTTTCCTAGCACACAAAGTTCATTCTTCACAGTCAAGTAGTGAGGCATTTTACACTGTGACCAATCACCACTTTGTATGTAGTGCCTAACACTACACAGTTCAGGATCGTTCTCGGATTCTCTTTCTACCTCCTTTGCAGTCATAGCCACTGGTGTACTTTCTTGTGCAAGTACTCTAACGAAGTCGGCTTCCTCACCACTGCAATCTTTCTGATTCACAGAATTTAATCTTGAAAGAGCATCTGCGATGTTGGTCTTACCAGGGCGATAGATCACTTTGAAGTTGTAACCCTGTAGGCGAAGGACTCATCGTTCTATTCGTGCAGATGGCTTTGAAGACTTGTTGTAAGTGCACTGCAAAGGCTTGTGGTCAGTCTCCAACTCAAACTCTCGACCGAAGACATACAGCTTGAATCTCTCACAGGCCCATACTAAGGCAAGGCCTTCTTTTTCCGTCTGGGAATATCTTCTTTCCACATCAGTAAGATTTCTCGATGGATAGGAAATTACTCTCCACAGGCCATCTTGTAGCTGAGTGAGGACAGCTCCTATGCCTGTGGGACCAGCGTCAGCAACAATGCGTGTCCTGCATTCGTTCTTGAAGTAAGCAAGTGTTTCTGCTCGGGTGAGCAGATCTTTCAGTTTCTGGAAGGATTTCTGCTGAGCATCTTTCCACACAAACTGTTGGTCTTTTCTCGTCAGCATTCTGAGCGGTTCGGCAACTTGGGAAAAATCTGGCAAGAACTTGGCACAATACTGTACAAGGCCTAAGAAAGATCTGACCTCTGCGGTACTCTGTGGAGGCTTGGCATTTTGAACTGCAGACACTTTCTCTTCACTAGGAGAGATTCCTTTACTGCTCAAGTCATGCCCAAAGAATGTTAATTTTGGAAGTCTGAACTGACACTTTTTCTCATTTAGAGTCAATCCACGTTCTCTGAGACGGCGCAGAACAGCTAGCAGATTCTCATCATGCTCCTTGATTCCACATCCATGGATGATCAGGTCGTCAGCAATATTTGCAACTCCTTTACAGCCAATCAACACATCTTTGACAATTTTCTGACATTTCTCAGGAGCTGAGGTAATTCCGAACATTAACCTCTTGTACTGAAAAAGACCTCGGTGTGTAATGAAGGTCGTAATACGACGTGATTCAGCTTCAAGTTCCACCTGGTGAAAGCCCCACTTCAAATCTAGTTTACTGAACACTGTTGACCCATTTAAGTCATGTAGAACCTCTTCAATAGTGGGAATAGGGTGCCTTTCTCTTTCAATTGCCTCGTTGGCTCTTCTCATGTCCACACAGACCCTGATGTCCCCGTCAGGTTTTGGTACTACCACCAGAGGTGAGACCCACTCTGTTGGACCACTAGGCACTCCCTCGATGATGTCTTCTTTAAGCAATTCATCTAGTTTCTTGTCAACTTTGTCTCTTAAACCAAAAGGTAACCTTCTCACAGGCTGTGCAACAGGCTTAACATCTTTGTTCACATGCAACTTGAGCTGAAAAATTTTCAACTTACCCACTCCACAAAAAACATCAGCAAAGTTCTTAACAATGTCCACAGAAGTTCCTTCACTTGTGATTGAGTATGCTTGTGGTGAGTTTGGAGGTCCAACTCTCAACACATTCAGCTTCTCAGCTGTATCCTTTCCCAGCAAAGCTTTACCACGACCTTCAACAACAGTAAACTCATCCACACACTTTTCTCCAGACTCTTCACAATGAATTTCACTTTCAAAAGTTCCAACAACATCGATTGGTTTGGTTTGGCCATAAGCAAACAGCTTCTTTTGACACTTTCGGGATTTGCACTTCACTCCTTTCTGTTTAAGACTCTCCCATGTAGCACGATCCACAATGTTACATGTTGCCCCCGAGTCAATAAGGACATTCTTTAACTGAACACCTCCAACAGACAAATCAACAACACCACTCGAGCCACTACTACTCTTCGTATCCAACACAAAAGCATACTTATCTTCTTCTTCTTTCTCTTCTGAGACTTTATTAGCTCCTTCTGAACGGTATCTTCCACTAGGTTTCTTGGTTGACTTTGTCTTGCAACAAGCCGCAAAGTGACCACTTTTACCACATTTATTACAAGTCTTGTCTAATGCTGGACAGCTCTGGTCCTGTGCAAGATGACCAGTTCCTCCACACCGGTAGCATTTCCTTTCTTTTCCAGGTTTCTTTCCTTTTGTCCCCTTTTCCTTTGCTTGTCGATCATTCGGAGACAATTTGTTAACCTGCTCAGGTCTTGCCATAGACTGCATTTGAGTGTTAACAGCTTCATGGACTCTTGCAGTTTCTCGCAGCACAGTCAAGGTTGCTTCACTGTGAAACTCACAGGATATAGCCTTCTGGCGCAGACGGCACACAAATTGATCGATAGTTTCCCTCTCCATCTGTTGCATTTGGCGGAAAACATGTCGCTCAAATGGAACATTAACTTTTGGTGTAAAATAGTTATCCAGGACTGCAACGCAATCGTTAAATGAAGTATCTTGATCTTCTGGCACCAGAGTGTAATAAATTTCTTGTAACTCAATACCTCCTGAATGTAACAGCAACGCTACTTTCTGCCCTTCATTGGTTACTCCTTTCGAGGCCACATACAGGTTAAAAGCACGTTTCCACCGTTTCCATCGAACAGACAACGAATTCGGCTCTCCCTTCGGGTCAAAACAGGGAAGGCCACGGACCTCCAGGATCTGTTTTGCACTCGCCCCGCCTGAGTTGGTGGACGACGATGTGCTTGGGTTGCTTTCGTGTTCGTCGGGTGTTCCAGTCGCGGGCATGATTTCCTTCTCGATAAAATTATGTCACGAATTTAATCTTTGAACACTTGGAAAGTCATCCTCGTCGCCAAATGTAATGATGGCCTGTTAGTACTCCGGTAATTCAGATAAACTCAACCGGTAACCTTTAATTTACTTTCCCGCGCACGCCATTTTACAAAACCGTCTAACATTCTTTGCGAACCGATAAGTGTATATAAGACTCACGGAATGTCTAAACACTACAGTCGTATGTTCAGGCGTGTGTCGTATTGGTATCAGCGATCAAAGCACTATGTCTATTCAAAATTAGCCATTAATGGACTGAGTAATGCACACAATAGTATATCCTACAGAAATTTTCGAAATTTTAATTAACCGAGATAATTTTCGTAATGACAATGCATGTCAAGACTGGGATCTCATAAATAATTCTGATATGATATGTGGAACGAGTGGAAGGAGTTATTTTTGGCTGTTGCTAACAAGCACGCTCCATTGAGAACCACGCGTATTCGCGCATGTGGTTCCCCAAGCAATTAGATCAAAGACAGCATACAATAATTTCCTACAGTGCAAAGATTTTTTTTACCTTTTGAGAAGGTTAATTCTACAATTCAGCTTACTGGTAACATAATCAATATGCAAATTCCAAGTGAGATTTTTGTCGATCCTAATCCCAAGGAGCTTTTCCCCTATTGCCTCCTCTAGCTTAGCGTCATTCAAAAGTAAATTCATGCATGCCTTGTCTGCACAACGAAGCTTTTGAGCAGTTCCAATTAAGATTTGTTTTGTTTTTTTGGCATTGGGCTTCATCCCGTTAAGGCTGAACCAACAATTTGCATTATTGATCGTAAGCGACGGAATAAGAAGCAAAAACAGAAGAAAATGGAAACGTTTTAGTACTTGCGACTCCGCTTCCGATTACGATTCCACTTACGTCTCTGTCTGGTTTTCACCAGCCTTGCCATCAAACTCTAGTAACGTTAATCGGACGGCGAAGTCGTCTCCGATATTCAACCTGAAATTGGCAGGCGACAAGATCGATTGACATCAGACCTATTTTGTTATTGCTGTTGTTGTTGTTGTGTGCAAGACTAACTCTTGCTGATTAAGATTTGTAACACCTTTTCAAAATTAATATTAATTACGGTCGTTATTATTACTATTTTTAAAACAGCGAAGCTACCCACGCGCTTCGGCTCCAATTGTTACGCAGGTGAGGTTTTACTTGAAAATATTAAACAACTCGAGAGAGCACATATTTTAAAATTGCTTGTTAAAAGATTTGATACTCGACTCGAAGGCAGTATTGCTTTAGTAGTTTCTTATGCAGGGTGAGTCAGTTCCCAAACAATAACTTACATTTACAGTAAAGGCTGAATTATCAAATGGCGGTCAATAAATTATTCTATCTTCATGTCATGCTAATTAACTAACCACCCTCATTTTACATGGCTATAAACGAGAGCAAATTCTTTTCAAGTTTGCACATGGCTATAAACGAGGCTGGCGAGGACAGAAAAAAATAATTTATTTGCGACCGTTCGTGGACCGAAGGAAAGCTTAATATACAACTCGGGGCGATAAAAGGCCGAAAAGGACTTAAGGTTAAGAGCGGCTTGAAATAATCGATTTCTCACCTTGAAGTGTGAAAACACGCGTTACACCGCATATGTACGCAGTCTGTTTGCTTATGTGACACACGCAAAAGCCTCAGAAAGGGTGAAGCTCCGGGCAGGGATCAAGAAACAAAACGGATGCACTGCGTGGAGAAAAGATATTAAAAATAATTTAGTTCGTCTTATTATATTTATTATTTTTATTTACTTCTTGCCTCTTAAAGAACCCTTGATTAAATAAATAAACAATTCATTCAGTAATTACTTGATTAGTTAAATTATAAAAAAAGAAATAAAATGAATAGACACAAAGGCAGGAGGGTAGCATATTTCAGGTTGAATGGGAAGACGAAGACATCGGCCTATTTGCTGATCAAAATTTTGAAAGGACTTCACATGTTTCTTTTCAGGGAAGCTACTTGCCTCCTTCAAATCCAACTGCAGCTAATCGAAGGCTCTTCCTTGGAACTCCTCGTGAAATGTTTTTAGATGCTCATCATACTCTTGGACACTACGCCTGCCTAGCGAGTCCTTCAAACGTCTCTCCACCACACGTCTCTCCAACCCACCTCTCTCCACAGGTCTCTCCACAGAGATATCGGTAGGTGTCCCCGCTGACTCACCCACTGTTCAACCGACGACCGGTCAACTCAGTGGGTAGAGCACCGGACTGCTGTGCTGGGGGTCTTTGGTTCAAACCCCGGCCGGACCAAAACCGTAGGTCCCGTCTCCCAGGCGTAATGAACCCTGGCTGTGATCGCCTCTAGTGTCTGCCCTGTGAAAGGTCACACTGTCAATTAGCCATGTTCTAAGCGAGCAAACGACTGGGTACTAATGTTGAAAATCAATTTGATTCAATTAGGCTGAAAATTGAAGCTCACCACTTGAAAGAGCGGCAAGGCATTAGTGAGATTATGAAATATAGGCACGATGGGCTGAAGGGAACTCAGTGGTGGCCTTTTAAAAATCACTCAAACAAAAGAGCTTAGTATGGATTGGACGGACGCCTGTCCCTCCAACCATACAAATCTCTCTTAAATTACACATTTTCAAAAGTGTACCATGTCTTTGGATTTTAAGCAATTAGGCTCAATTTTGGTACACTGACTAATGTTTGGTTGCTCTTTTCAGTGACGCGCTTAATTTTTCGGTTCAATCGATTTTTAATACTCTTTCCCATTCCTCTGCTCGTTTAGAACATGGGTAATTGGAGTCCCGCTCCGTCCCGTGACCCACACCACCTCTTCCTTACCATCTTATACCGATACACATCTAACCTTTTTGTTGTTGTTGTTGTTGTTGTTTGGGGAAATTTTGACCTTATGCATGGCTAAAAGCCCATGACGACGTTTGCCAGGATCTGGTGCTAAAACAATTGGTTAATTAACACTCAACTTACCCAAACCAGCTTAAGCCCCCTTGGAATTGCAGATGAGTTAACTCTTTTATTTCTGTTGTTTTCCAGAGAGGCAGACGACGGAGCCTGGAGTCGTGTTAGGCGAAAAAGATAATAGACTTTCAGCCACCCAACGTGGTTCTAAAGGACGCATGGATCTACAACTCCTGAGGGAAGCCTGAATTACCAAAATCAAGCGTTGTCGAGTACAAGTTGAAAAAGCCCCTCAGTGTTCTTTCCTGCCGAAATATTTGGATCAGGCATCACAGAATTGTATGAACATTCAGTATAATATAATGCAGAACTTAGTCATAAGTCGGATAGATGAAACCTCATGAAACCTGGCAGTGAGAGCGCCTCCTGCAAGGCTACAATTTTGTACAGTCATTATCAGAAGTTATAGATACAGAGAGAGGATATTAAGAATAGTTAATATAAACCAGGAAACCAAGCTAGTGGTAGGTTCAAGAAATGCTTTTTTCCCATGTCAATATTTGAAATTACAGAAATGTGAAGTTTTTGACGATTTCCACAAAAATCGGCTCATTTTGAAGCCCACCACGAGTGAATGCTGCCATGCCTTACATGGCATGAAACTGCATTTAATGAAGGTTTATTCTTGCACATAGTCTAACGCAAACGAATGCCTTTGTAGAATAACTGGTTTCAATTAACCAAGGTGGAGAACTATCAGTGAAATGGTAAGAGAATATGCCTTCGTTGTCCACTTTGTAAATGCACAACTAAATATAAGATCACATTTGAAATTCTGCACGGTGGATGTCTATACCTCTAGAGCAATAAAGAAATGCAATAAAAAGACGGGGGCCCATGCCCGCTTTTACGCTCCAACCTACTTTAAGGCGGGGGTACATTCGAATTTGAATGACATTTTAAAAGGTTTAAAGAAGGGATAAAAGGAAGAAAATTAGTTTTGAAACACTAACACACAGTTGACCCCCACCCAAGAGCACCCCAGCATGGTTGGGGGACTGGTTGTGTGTGCACATACTAATTTTAAACTTCAAATTCTAATTTCTTAACTACATTAAATCTTCACTATTTCTTATCTGTCAAAATTTTACTTCTCTTTTGAGAAAAACTACCTCTTTCCAAATATACCCCCAAATCATCCAAAATTTTACAAAACACCGCAAAACATCGATTGGTGTAATGAGTTGAGGGTTTTAGCATTGCTTGAAACGCGAACGAATTAAACCAATTTTAACTGGCTTCAAAACGGCTTGCAGGTTTACCCCCGCTTCAATGAAACAAAAGGCAATGAAGTTCAATACCCCAAGGATTGTTTTGGTCCACCAACATGGCCGCTGTTTCTTTTTTTAGGTCCACCAATATGGCTGTCATGACGTCATTTGAAAACGATCTATTCTCTTGACCAATCAGGTCAGAGGCAAACGATCAATTGAGCCAATCGCAATGCAAAAGAAATACATGCAGCCGGCGTTAAGCGCGGGAAAACGCGTGAGAGCAAGTCACAATTGGTTTTGCTTTTGGCTATCATTTGCTGAGAATGTGGCGCACGATTTTTCAGCCAATCGCGAAGCGTAGTAATACACAAATTACTTGTAATGTACGAAATCACTTTCCACACACAACGGAAAACCACTCTATTGCACGAGGTTATTATTATTATTATTATTATTATTATTATTATCTATTGCACGAGCAAGTCTAATGATTCTAGCCTCTTGTTGCGACTAGGATGAAATCGTTGTACTAGGGTGGGTTAGGAGCCCATAAGTAGAAGCGTCCATACCTTATAGTCCGGGCCACCAGCACAGGAGTAGGTGAGGTTATTTTCAGTTTTTGTAATTCCCGTGAAAAGTGGTCGCCATGGTTGCAAGCGCTCTCCTCTGCGCAAAAAAGTACGTTGCATAAAAAAAAATGAGCTGTCAATGGCTGTCATGCTAAGCCATTTGACTGGATGTATTGGATGAACGTGCTTCTCTCTGGCTTTTAGCGCTCGAAATGTCGTTCCAAGAATAGCTCTCTCTACTCATATCTTGGCGTACGAATCCAGTGGTGGAGTTCGACGCTCCTGCTTATGGTCTCCTGGGTGGGTAACATTTTACCCTTTACCAGCGTTTACTGATGACGTACTCAACCGGGCTGGTAGAAATTTCATCACAAAACAGTTTGTCGTGTCTCGTCGACTGTGCCCAAAGTTATAGAATTTTGCTGAAAATGACACAAGTGCCACATCAGATTTTGATAGACAACTGACAACTTCGCAGTTGACATCTCGGGATCATTGTCCCAAATAGCTGCCTGATAATTTCATGGTTAATTTGAAAATATCTTTCGGTGGGTTGCATGTTTCTTCCGGCGACTGTCAGAAATGGAGGACTGAACAAACCAGATGAGAGGTTAGCTCGGAACAATAGCTTCAGAGGACGATTACAAAACCATTTTATGAGTGAGAAAATTTTGTTTCTGTACAATGCCATGCAGTTTAATATTCGTTTTAAGTACTAAATCTGTTTCTTCTCTCTTTACACATCTGGAAGTCTTGCGCAATGCCTCGTGCTATTCTGTGTAGTTCCCATACAAATCCCGAAGGTTTCGCCGAAGAAAGCTTGCAGACTTCTGCTCTCTAAATAAACAAAGAGCCGTCTGGTGACTGCTCGGTGAGCGCCATCTTGAACTGCAGCTGTTTGAGCCACTTTGCCAGCGCTGATTTCGTGTCTTTGTTGATCCGCCGCCGAGACTGAGCTTTGCGTAAACGCGCATGCGCTGCTTCGGATAGCTAGGACAAGAGAATGAAAGGAAGGCGTCGGTTTTGAAGTACGGTGCTGTGTCAGTTGGAGAGTCATATTAAAATACTAAAGTATGGCATCAATAGAATTGATTTGATAAATTCGCCACGGTGAAGAGGATCAAAAGCTGACGTTTCGGGCGTTAAATTCGACATCGTAGTGAACCGACCAGATGAGTCGCTGGGAGAAACGGTACGAAGTATCCAAGAAATGGGGTAAGATAAGAAGAAACTAGTTTCAAACGCAAATAAAGTTGAACAGCAACCCACGGCTATGTCCAAATAAGGATAATTACATAAAGAACGCAATAATGTCAAATTTAATTCCAATAATTCGTTTGATCTTACCCCTTGCGAGAAGCAATAGGTCAAGATTGGGTACCACATTGGATAGAGCTGTCAAGAATACAAAAGGAAAGTAAGATTTCAATCATCGCAAATCAAATACTAGTAGGGAGCTTAGGCACTGAGGTTTTTAAGCAACCAACGGACGACAGCCGGAAGTGAAGCGTTTCTTATTTTAACCTCCCTTACGCTACGCATTTGTACTGCTAAGCGCCTTTACTCTTATCGAGACGATCTGTACGAAAATGTGGGCGAAACTACTCCCCATGAACACGAAAAGTCCACTTCCAGTCGACGTCTGTCTCTCCAGAACAAGTTTGCTTAAGTTCACTATGATACGGCCGCAAGGTTTTTCCAAGAAACTCCTCCTCCGAACTTCGTCTCATGGTAAACCTCTTCAACTTTTAGCGTTGAGTACTGCTTGATACACAGCCAAAGCTGAGTTGTAAAAACAACATTTACTTATGCGACCGAATTGCAAGATACTAGGTGCCAAATGCTTGTTCGCCTGAGTACCCACATGCACCGCGCAATCTCACCTTGGGCAGCGGGGTAGAGTTGCACTCCTGCAGGGCTTCAATTAAATTCAGAAAGTGATGACTAACGCTCATCGTTAGCTGAAAGAAAACAAGGGCACCATTCTATCTTCAATTTCAATTCAACCTGTATTTACCACACGTAGTTACAATAAAAAAGCTCATATATAACAAAAAACAGGAGGTGAGGAGAAAGGCTTTGCTACGTTCCCCTTGGAGATACTTAATTGAAATTTATTTCAATGTATCTATTTACTGTGCGATCGTTAATTTCTCAGCTTGATTACTTCATTGTTTGTTTTTCGTCTTTCTTTTCATTTGATTTCTGTTTTAAACTGATTTATTATTGTCATTATTTGTTTTAATCAGTTTTATTTATAGTAACTACTTATTGAGACAACTTTCCTTTGGAAGGAAGATAAAGTAAGAGAAGAGGTAATTGAAAGCAGTAATGCACTCGACAATATTGGTCCTTGGCGAAGTACGGTAAACCTTTCACATTTTAACAAAAAAAAAGTTTTTCATGGTCAGAACCCTTTTGAAGTACCATAAGGGGTCAAGATCAACTGAGTTTTCTTAACAAAACCCAAACACAAAGTACAGAGATGGCAAAGGGAATTGAGGAATGATCACTTAATATACTGAATAAGTCATCGACTTTAGCAAATTGCTACAGAATGCAAACAATCAAAATGGTACGAGGGAATGATAGAACTGTCTTACTGTCGTTACTTTTCAAAGGTTTTGCCCAAAATTATTTCTGTTTCTTCTAAACAGTGACAGAATTTCTCACCTCCTTAGCCTGTGTCAGAAGGTGCAATATTCCTGGCGTAACCTTGCCCCAGAATTCTATCACAATTGAAGTGGCTTTGGTCGAGGGTTCACCTGGACTCGTAGTATGATCACAGTAAAGGGTCCATAACTGAAACGATCGCAGACCAATCATAAGACAACACATAAAAAAACAAAGAAGGCTTCTTACCCAATCTGATGGCTAATTTGCCGTTGTCGATAAGAGTCTAGACAACGCTGATCGCGTCAACGTGTTACGCAATGCCTTTTTCAGCTCTCAAACATGGACGACATTTTGACCACTCTGACGACGAATATCCTTGTCGATAACAGTACAGACCACGCTAAACCACATACGATCTGTTAATTTCCTCAAAACTGTTTCTCCTACAGGCTCCAAACCCGAACTGTCAATAAATAAGCTTGTTAATGAAACTAACGGAGTAAATTGAAAACTCATCCATAATCAACCAACAGGGGGGGACAACATAGAAAGCTATTCTCCTGACGAGAATAGACTTGAACCTCCCCCCCCTCCCTCTGCCTATTCCCCACCCCTACCCCTTGAATGAACACAGCGAGTTTACACTTACCTCACACGCATTAAACGCATGATAAAGGGCGGATTTACTCAACGGCTCCTGAAAAAAGAAATAAAATAAAACAATGGCACGATTTGTTCCACGATGCATCGCGTGACGCGACGTTAGCCGTTAAAAGGCATGGAAGAAACAAACAGCGCAAAATTACGATTTGTTGCACTGTCATGTACAGTGCGAATTCTCACCTTCAGATGCTCTGCGAAGCTGAACAGAATTATTAGAACGTAGTCAGCAATATGCGTGTTTTCTTCAAACTTGACCGGGTGACAACTCACGTGAGGATTCCGACTGTGTACATAGTGTGACAGGGAGCCATGCAGTAACCATGCCAACAGGCGAATGTGTGTCACGCAATCCAACAACTCTTGACGTCTGGTAAAGCAAAGTACAACGAAACGATGCCCCAAAATTACACCACTGATGTGTTGAACGAGTATAAGGCGTAAAGGGTCACAGACTGAACTCTCTGGGCATGAATGGACAAGAACCTAACACACAAGGCATGCACGCTCGAAGAAAGGAAATCTGAGTTGTTTCGACAAGTTTCGCATGTGTGATCTTCCGACTACTATTTCTCACTGCACGAATTCATGTGTTCTGTCCGAGCATTTGAACTGGTAATCCGAAGACCATATGTTCTTGACAGTTGAGAGAAATCGCATTTCTGTCGGTTCCAGCTTATGCCTGTGTCACTACTATTTACCCGTCTTAAAGTATACCACTATTACTATTCGACTACCCAAGTCACACTTTGCTGAAGACATTTTCAAAAATAACATCCAAAACCAAAACATTAACAAAAGGTGGCCCAGTTCAATAATCATTTTATTAACGTAAATAAGCAGAGCTCTATTCATAGTTTGTCACTGTGCTCATAAAGAAAGACTAAGAATCACTTCCACGATAGAAACACTAAATAAATCATAAATAAACTCTTCATTGATTGTACCCCAACTTCTATGTTCAGTTCTTTCAAATCACAAAGGTGGAGATCAAAAATAAACTGGTATAAAGTTTACAAAAAATAGAAGACCATTAAAATCATCCTTGTGTACGTGAGAAATATTGATGAAGATTTCACAATATTCGGACTGTTTAACGGAATTAAAATAAATTCAAACATTTAAATAAACGACAATTAACATACTTCACATAAAAATAACTTCAGCAAATTGTCCGGCACGGAAACGAGAGAAAACTGGGGAATTATCGCGAGATAATCTAACAATTTTTCCATCAAATTCCACTTCGGAGAGACCGTGGCAACCGTAAAAAGATGGCGGTCCTTCCAGTAACACTTTTAAGGTGTACGGCGTGCCCGCCATCAAAACAAGTGGTTTGTCTAAAAGCACATCGAAACCGAAATAGCCGTTCAGCATTCCGCTTTCCGATTCGTAAACTTCCTTCTTGGTTGCTAAAATTTCCACAGGCTTATTCTGAACGTAGAGTTGCAGAGAGATCGAATATTTGCCGTTTTCGCTCCCGAACATTCTCACGCCGCAGAATATTACGGGAGAACTTGCAGTAAGGGTCATATACTCCGGGCAGGATCCCGAATAAACGAACCACTTGCGGGACGACGGAAACAGGCGACAGCGAATGAGGGTGCCCGCTCTTGGCGTCAATGAAAATCTGACATCGACGAAAGATGCGCAGCAAAAATACGAAAACATGTTTATAACGTCGTCTTTTGACAGCAACTTTGTTCGCGGAACAAATTCGGCAAATTCTTTCTGCGACATCAGAGGAAAACGTATTTGATTCACAAGATCAATATACGACTCCGTTCCTAGCTCATTTGGCGATTTCTTGTTTTCGGATTTATTCTGAAAGGAAACCCACTTACAAAACGCTTTAAACAAATCTATTTCTCGCAATCGTAGCGCGTCCCTTTCTAGAAATCGCAGCATAAGATCTTCGTTGAGTTTTAAGAAGCTCTCAAGATTGATTATTTCGTTCGTGTGTACATCCACAATGTTCCAACAGCGTTGCTCCAAAGTCTTGTCCTTCAGAATTTCGGCACATCGCAAAATCGCGAAAACGTTGGAAACACTCAAGATATCCTCCGCGAACTCAGTACATTTTTCAACCAAACTTGAAACGGAATATTTCGTCGCTAAACGCGAAACGTCCTCCAAGAAATCCAGAGAGAGCTCTAAATCAGCACTGTACAGATGCAGAAGAAAAGTTTTGAAACCCTCTGGATCGCAATCGGCAATTTCAACAGCCACTCTTTCATTTCGCGAGTTTCCCAAGAACAGGTCAAAGAAAACGGATCTGTTTGTGGCAAGAATACAGCTGCGAGATGGTAAAACGAGGTCTTCTCCGCTTTCAGTTTGACGAAACCATTTGTCTCGATTTTCTACTGAAAATGGCTTGACCTGCCAAAAAGTGTTCAAGTATTCCCCCTCACGTATGGATACCTCTCGCGAAAACAATTCTGTCTCTCTTTCACCCTTGGACATGACCTCAACGGACTTCGCCAATTCATTTCTCACTGTATCATGATTTAGCGATTCGCTGATATTTCGCGAATAAAACTGAAAGCTGTGTTTTTAATTCGATTCAGGAGTCAACTTAAATCACCTGATAAAATACAGAGCTCATTCGCAAGTCAGTTGTGGTTGCCCGTGACCAATGGTTTAGTTACCGGAAGTTCGGTGACCAGCTTTTCCATGTTTCGGTGCAAAGGTTTCACGTTGTGTTCTAAGGCTAGAAAATTCACCTCACAACTGCACAGCACTTCTCTTACTCTAAACTCGAGCGCAGGAATCTGAAACAGTGGATTTGGGTCAAGAACTAAGAAAAATTCTCCAAAAGATGTCACAATACCAAGTCAGGCATCGACACGTCGGTCATCATCATCATCAACATCATCAAGCTTTATTAAAAAACGGTATCACTTCAATAACATTGCTCTTCCAGTGGGCCGTATTAAAATACTAACACACGATCCTCACGCCCGGTCCTCACGCCCGCGTGATACGGCTTTGGTCGCCGTCACGAGTGAAGTTCGTTCCATCGTCGAGTCAACTCGAGTTAAGTGCATGCAGTCAACGTGATATAAATATTTTTTCTTTGAATTATTTCAACTCCACTGCGACGCCACGAGCAATTTTTGTCTAGCCGATATAAAAAAAATTCCGTACATATTAATACGAACTATTATGGGCAGAGTGCTTTGTTGGAACACACACTACTTTGAAACTACTTCTGTGACCCGAGTGACGTATTTTTTCAAGTGAGGTCACCGATAATGCAACAACGCCTTCAAAAAAACATTGTTGTCTTCAGTGCAATAAACAGAAAATTACCCTTCCGCTTTTTTTTATTTTCGAGTCAGCCAAAAGGGGCATTTCACAAACTATTGCACTTAACAGTGGGGTACGAGGTTAAGCAGACATTATACTCACCCCAACTGGGAGGCAGTGGGAGGACTTTTGAGCCATGCTAATGCTTTGCTGAGTATTTTACTGTCCTCTGAATGCTTGGTTAGTTCTAAGGCGACCAGCTGCGAAACACTGGCTTTCAAATCAATCGGCAGAGTCGTTTGATGCAAGTTTGGCTCACTCAGCTGACGATTTTCCTGTTTCGAGATAAGAAATTGCCTCGAATTGATGAAATAACGCATGCCAAACGCAAGATGAGATGTTTCAACTTTATATAGACGCTTAAGGGCATCAAAAACAGTTCAAACAGGTTTCAGTTGAAAACGATGAAAATTGACCGTACGCAACCCAATTCTGAGTACCGTTTTCAGGAGATACCGAGGAAGTGAGAACAGCCAAGAGAGTGAAGGGCAGGGAGGAGG
>BLFK01000391.1:3286028-3329089 GCA_014634185.1 Astreopora myriophthalma | reverse complement strand
ATCAAGGAGGGAGTAGAGACCAGTAGACTTACAACCTCGTGATACTAAGATCACTGATACTGAGAATAACTAAGCTGTTCTGTCCAAATAGGAAAAAAAGAAATGCGACTTTTTATACACCTTGTTCGACTTGGCGGTAAAATTCCAGTCCTTAATAAACTCCACTGCTTCAACGATGTACTGTCGAATACAGTCCAGGGCTCGAGTGCGTGACTACAGGAGATGAGAAGGAGGTTAGACGAGCGTGATGAACGCAACGCAACTCAACGCAACGGAAAATCACATAGTTCTCACCCCAAATGGAAGATCATAAGCAGCGTTGTCCGATTCGCTTCCAAAGCTAATCCGACTGCCAGCATCCACAGCTACAAACTGGAAATGAGAAAGGAATGCTAAAAGTTTTGATTTATTTGCTCGAGAACGGCTCTGACTGGTGGTCGACCAAGTATGTCAGAAGTGCAGCGAACGATGCATAACTGCTGCCAAGAGATCACTAGCGACGTTAATGTGAAGTACGACATTTCAGTGAATTTCAAACCAGTGTCGCGATCGTTCCTGAGGCTCTTGTGCCATGCTCTTGTTTCTCAGTAGTTTCGACTCCAGGAATAAGATTCCTGCGACCTTCAGCAAGGCCGTTTTAATGAGCAAAAATAGTCGCTCCGCATGTGCGTTCTTAACACTGCTCCTATCTGACGTGCGTTTGCCGTTCTCCGCAAAACAACAAGATGAAATGATGAGGTTAGAGGTTTTGAGGATAATACGAGAACATGATTAATTTACCCTACGGATGTCTCTAAAATGAGTTCACCAACCTGTAAAACAGACTGAAGATTCGAGTCAGGAAGGGAAGAACGAAATTTGACAGCGTGGACAAGCTCCAATACAACAGCGCGGGTTAGAAACAGCTTGTTGCGCTCCTGCAAGATTCAGTTTTGAAAGCCAGGCTAAGACAATCATATGGGACGACTTTGCGAATGCAACTTATTACTTTATCTTCCGGCGCTCATTAACTCTGTCGCCTGGCTATGGAATAATGAAGGCAATGTCGTCTCGTATAAAGCCGGGCACAAGATGGATTATACCTCTCGGCTAAACCGGCATATGTTGTCGTGCGTCCTCGAAGACGCACTTTCCATAATCCGTCTTGTGGCGGTCTTTGAGCCAAGTTCGTCCTAGAGGTATGATGCGTCTCTAGCATAAAACAAGCCGTCCAATTTAACGTTCACAACACTGAGTTTATCAGCCCACACCCCTACCGCTTTCTACTATGCCATTCACAAACAAATTTTAAACAGCAAACCTTTGGGAAAGTCTCGGTGCATTTGATGCACAATTCCAACAAATCCTGCAGCTGAAAGGAACATTTGTTGATGGCGTAACTGATCAATTGAGCGAATGACGGTAATAACATCTGAAGACGCAAAAAAGAAGGACGTGCAATCAGCTGACGAGTTCAAAGCAGTGAATTCTTCAAAGGTTAACACTGCACCACTGATTCTTTATATTTAACTGTATATTTTCAGCTATCTTCTCACCTTGAAGGAAGAATTCGCTGCATTGAGAATGGCCGACATGATGCGAATTGCTGGCGTAAGGTCGCACTGCAAAAATTAATAGAAAGAATTATTTCCTGGTATTCATCTTCACTCTCAGACTTACGCATTAACATGCACACCTGGTCATGGACAGACAGGGCCGTAGCCAGAAAAAAAATTATGACTGAGGCAATGTCCATTGTTAAATTCTCTTTCTAAGTATTTAGGGTGTTTATTTACGACTTTATTTAACAGAACACTTTGATCACGGATTAAAAAAAAAAATGACTGAGGCAAGTGCCTCGGTTTGCCTCATACTGGCTACGGCCCTGACAGAACATCTCATCTCGCGCCACTTTGTCACATTATTCTTCAAGATTTCATATTTGCTTGACGCCACCAGATGATGCGTTTTGTCGAAGAGTAAAAATTAATGTCAAAATTGGCCCATTAAGTTGTACTTTGCAAATGAATAAAAATTCATTCTCATTAAGCAAGACTTCGCACTTAGACTCGCTTTGAAAAAGAGGTTGAAGTGAGCTCGGAAATCGCCTATTGAACTCAATTTTATTTAAATTATGTCCAATATGGCCGCTGATCACGTGAACAAACAGTAAAATTAGCTTACATTCTCAGGAAGAACAGAGGGCAGCTTCCTAAAGAACGCTTCAAAGTGAGACAGCTGACTTTCCCAAGCGCTGGTGGGCTCACGAGAGGCATACTGAAGATACGTATTCAGGTTGCTTAGCAACACGAGGACACGGTCGTTGAGAGTCCTGGATCCTAAAATATCCTGCAAAAGAAGCGAACAAAAGCTAAGGTTTGGGGGGCTATGAAAACATTTAATCTATGTTACATATGACGCTTACCTCTAGTAAGTAGGCAATCGGAGACATCTGGTCAAACGATGAGAAATCATTCAAGGCGATGGCAACTGCTTTTAGAAGAGTGTCGTCTGCAAAAGCGGAAGATAAACAAGACCTTTCTAAAGCCAGAAATAAGTTAGACTGTGCTAATCTCGGAATAGCCGAGCCACTAAAAACCACAAATTGACATAAGCCTTTTATGCACCAAACCGGTTAATTCATTACCTAACGCTGGTATTACAAGGTTAGCATTCTTGTAGGGTTCGTGCATCCTTTAAACCACACCTTTTTCTTCTCGCACGCGGATAAGAATATTTGTGAACAAATAAAATCGAGCTGAACAAATGCCCACTATGTATGACATGTAAGTACGTACTTACCTCTCAAAGTGCTCCTGAAAAGCTCAGAGAAGATGCCATTGGGTGCAAGCTTGATGAGAACGCACCGTAGAAACTGTCTGGATACCTCTCTTGTTGAACCAGGAATCAGCACATCACTGCAACAACGGAACAATACAACAAGTTACCCAACCCTTTATACAGCCCCTCCCTTTCTCTTTTCATGCTTTTTAAGGCAAGACTCTCCCTCACCTCCCAGGCCCTATCACTAGATCTACCAATACCCCAGTTGCGCTGTACAGAATCGGACTCCGACACTACGATTGCAGCAAAAGGGGGTTGGAGCAATGCAAGCAATCTAAGAGACTTACCTCTTTTCTTGCCAAGAAAACAAGGGATGCACGCATTTCCTGTCGGAATGGAAAAAATCAGTGCAAAGGTAACACAGAATGGATCGATACCACGCAGCTGTTTACAACCTCTAATTTCATTGGTTCTGGCTAGGACAAAGCTCTATTGTTTTGGGGGTTAGGGTTCATTGTCTCTGTTGTTTGTTTAAATGGTTCTATTGTTTTCTGAGCCAATCGCGTGGGCTGTTGTAATAGCTGCCTACTGACTGAATGGATCGAGCATTAAAGTTCATTCGATACCATTTATGCGACTTTCCCTCACCTCTTTTGAACTTCTCAAATAATACAGCTTTTGATCCGCAGACTTCGCCCAATAAAACGAAGGTCCGATCATTGATGGGTATCAGATCGAATATGGCCGTGATACCACGACGACAGCCGAAGATAATTCAGTAAGACGACATACCTTGCAACACATTCCAGCATCCGGAGCAAAAACGGCATCGCCATTGATGGGCTTTGATGTACAAAAGTGGAAAGCACAACGATGCACAAATTTAAGGTCTCCTCATCAAACTGCTCGAGCGAGACCCTGCAGTCGGGGCACCAGTCGAGATCAAGGTCCCCGTTAGCTGGCTCCTTTTCGGTATTGCCCTCTAAGGTCCTGTCAAATGACCGCGCGGAAAGACTGTGGACCAGTCTGGACTTTGACCCCCTCCGGTGTTCATTGAATGACATGGAACTTTCAAAACTGCCTGATCTGGACATGTCTTGTTCTCGGCTTGTGCTCGAGTCTAGCGACACTGCAAAGTCAATGAAAAATAAAAATGAGTTATTCGTAATAGAAATTACATTACATCAACTGGTATAGTTTTATATCAGTCCCTATAGTTTTATTATCAAAACCTCTTTTTTCACGTTTTCAAATCATAGTCGATAAAATTCCGCATTAATCAGAATTCGTGGTCGGCCTACATATATCTTTCCGTCCATGCATAGGGCACGGACCTGTCTAAAACCTCGGCTACTACTTCAATCAAAAGTTTAACCTACTTATAGGTGAAGTTTATTGAATTATATTTTAGGAAACGTTCAAAATTGACAGACGACTGTAATTTGAATTTGGAAGACTTTTAATACAAAATTATTAAAATTTTGTATTAAAAAGTATTCAATTTATTGATTGTTCAATCAAAACTTCAATTTATTGATAATATTATTATTATTTTGTATTAAAAGTATTCAATTTATTCATTCAATCCTGAAGAAAAATACCATCATTTCGATAGCTTTAAATTAAGCGCAAAGTTATGGTTCAGTTACTTTTCAAGAGTCTGAAGAGTAATTACATGGGAACAAACCAAAATCACCCTGCGAATCGTCTTCTGCCGTGTGCAGAAATACTTCTCAAATTCAGTAATACTTCATAAGCCCAGAACAAAAGAATAACTACCGTGAAGGAAGTTTCGATAATGTGATATTAATTAGCATAAAATTGCGGCAACTTTAAACTCAAATTTTTCTTAAAATGCTGATTCCTTTGAGAAGCAATATCAAACACTCAAAAGAGTGTTTCATCCTCTATCCAAGCACCTGGAATTCGGTTTAAAAAACTCGGTCTTAAGCCTCGTTTTTCAACTCGCTTCTCGGTGTTTGGATACCTTCTTCGAGTTTGATGTATTACATCCAACCATGTTAACCTCTTTTTCATTTGAACGTTTAATTTTTAGCACTTTAACTTAGAATTAAAACTTAGAATTAAAGTTCAAAGTTTATGTTTATGTTCATGATCTTTTTATTACTAACCAGTTAAAAGCGGTGGTTTCTTAAAAGGAAGAGAAAAGTTGAAAAGAGAACGTTTACTGTGCATTCGTCGAAGGCGCCAAGACAACGATAGGGCTGCAATAACAGAACAAACGTTTAAAAAGGTTTAAAAGCAAAATGATTCATCAATTATGGAACGAGACCCGCCCCCCAAAAATTATAATGCATTCGCACAATTACACAAGGAAGTCAACTCCACAACTGCAGTGTTAACCGGAAAAGCTGAACGGAACAATGAAGGAAGTCGGTTTTTCTGGCAGCGGTCATGAAAGCTGATTGGATAGTTCGTCTTAAGGCGGGGCTATACCCGAATTTGAATGAAACTATAAAAAGTTTAGAGAAGGGATAAAAGGAAGAAAATTAGTTTTTAAAGGTCACTTACAGACAGTTGACCTCCACCCAAGAGCACCCAGGGTCATAGGGGGCTGTTTGGGTCTTCATATGCTAATATTAAACTTCAAATTCTAATTTTTAAACTACTGAACGTTAAATCTTCACTGTTTCTTATTTCTCAAAATTCTACTTCTATTTTGAGAAAAACTACCTCCTCCCAAATACACCCAAAAATTATCCAAAATTTTGCAAAACAACCGATTCGTATCTTGAGCATACGGTTTTGGCATTGCTTGAAACGCGAACGAGATATTTGCATTAAACCCATTTTAAACGGCGGGAAAACGGCTTTCAGGTTTACCACAGCCTTAATTAGAACGGCATTCGAGTAAATTAGGAGTGGCCGGCCTCTCAAGAGCGACGAATGGCAATAATATTTTTCATTTTCATTTAGTTTATGAACACATTCAAACTGTCGTACTTGTCCTTCCTTTAGATTCGGTCGCAGACTGTCCTTCCAGATCTTTGTCTTCCACCTGGCTACTCCCCGGGGCCACACGCCTTGCAAAGGCCGGGAGATCCTGGATCGGAGTGCTGGAGGGTAAAAGTCGCTCAGAAGAGCTCGCGCCTCCAACATGAGCAAGATGTACCTCGGAGAGTGGTCGGTTGGTCTCTGACAGTTTTTCGTCTTTTTCTTTCTCCTCTTCGATCGACTCCTTTGTCTTCGCCCTAATTCCGGTGCTAAAAGCTGAGGGAGACGAAGCTTGTCTTTCTGGCAGCCGTTTCTCTTTGTCGTCTTCATCACGCAATTTGTTGGTGGCTGGCAAAGACGGCTGTCTGTCCGTGTTATGATGGCGTATCACTGGACTTCCGGGGGTTTCTAGCAAAAATTTAACGATTATCGTAAGTAAATAAATTACCGTATTTGTCACTGAAATCACCGTATTATTGTAAGTAAATAAATCACAGTATTTGTCAATGAACTGAAGCTCCGCTGCAATGGTTACCGACTAAAATGAACTTGACATGAAAGCTGGGTGGCATCAACTTGCTATCTTTCACTCAAGAGAGGGGGTTAAATGGCACAATATATTCTTATTATTTCACAAAAGTTGTTCTAGAAAGCCTGTCTCAGCAACGTAAAGCTCTAGCCAACCTACGCCAAACTACGACACAAAATCACACTTCTAAAGCACAACATTGTTGCGAGGCTTTATATGACAAGCTGTATTCTGACTTGTGCGCGCGCGTGTGTGTGCGACCATTCAGAGGACAGCACTTTCCTACGGTGCGGTTTATTAGCGACCTTTAGATCGGAGTACGAGTACTACTACGAGTACGAGTTTTCCGTTCTGAGCAGGCGCACTTGGAAAAAATTCGACCTCGAAGCCTAATGCGCGTGCTCAGAACGGAAAACTCGTACTCGTAGTCGTACTCGTACTCGTAGTCGTACTCGTACTCCGATATAAAGGTCGCTATTATGCTACGTGTAACGACGACAACTACGAAAGGTCATTGCAATGATGGTGTAATTTCCTATCAAGACCCGAATACTTTGAGTGGCTTCTATTGCCAGAAAAATTTTACCAATTGTCCCTTTATTCCCAGGAGTAGAAAAAAAAAGTCAAGCATTTTGACAAAGCATTCTGTCTTGGTAGTAAAATGACACCATCATACAAATGGCCTATTGTAAAATAGTGCAATGTAGTGCAATGGGCTTGTCCCGTAATTAGGTAAGAGGCTAATTAAGGCGGGACAGTAAAGAACACGACGGCACACCTAACAGAAATGACAAGAAATTACAAGTACAATGATGCTAAAACTCTGATCTTTACTTCTTTTTCAGTCTCATAATAACTTGATCCGTCCGTTACCTGATCTGCTGGCAATGTCAACTGATCCCACTGTAAGCGAGTCTCCAAATAAGGAAGCCACACTAGTCCGTTTTGGGAAACCCTCTTTGGGCCCCTTGCAAACGTGATTCTGCGCCTCAAGGGTGTTAAGCACTACGTGTATGAGGTTCTTTGCGTCTCGTTTGTAAGCTTCCGAGTTAAAAGGGTACTAATGAAGCACAAAACGTTCGGAATAGATTAGTGCGAAAGCCTTTCGAGAGTCTTCTAAGAACTGTCATCATTTTAAGCAATAAGTGATTAACGGTTCAATATGCATAATTTCGTTATTAATAATGAACACTGAATAAACTTACAAAATGATTAGTGACGCCATGCCGTGATATGATTTGCTTCATTAAAGCGAGACCGGGTGCCCACCGTTTCATACGGAAACCAACTTTCATTCTCATGAAGATAGAATTCATCTCCATGTCAATTGTTGAGCACCAGGACTCCCTTTGGTAAAGAGGTACTAGGTTTCTCGGAAATGGCCAAGTAAATTGTTCTTGGCCCTGATACAGTTGAATAGTATTTCAGAAACCAATTAGCTCTGCGTTGATAGTATTCAGCACAAGGGGCAAGTACGCCCGTCTTACCTTGTACAGTATTATAAGCAAAGCCATGAGCCAGGTCTGACGCATGTCCGGTGGTATTCTCACTAGTGAGTATTGGGGGGTCTGGGTTCGTTTCTGGGGCTTGGGAGCCGCACAGAATAGCAATAGCTGTAGCGTGAGGTTGAGCAGCTTGCTGCCCCACTCTTGATTCTGATCCAGGACCTGCACGATCCCGGCCATGTAGGCGTGAAAGACTGGGAACAACCTGTTAAGAAGAGTTAAGTGACATCAACGTATCCATGAATTACAATCAATTCAAGCGAGGTTAGTATCGATCTGTTAACGCTTTTGTCGGATCAAGACTAATCTCTCGCCTTACTACGCAACAAATTTGATTGCACAAACCAAAACGCACTCATTACGTTTAACTTACGACCTTGCTATTTGGTTTTTACTACATCTGTAACGCTCTCGTGCACAATTTACAGCTCTAACGACACCTTCGCCAGGGAAAATCGGCCACAGACAATTGTTGTCACTATCGGGGCAGATATACCTCGCTCAAAACCAAGACAATAACAAGGTACCTTAATCTGCGTGGATTGCCAGTGAATTCTTCAACTTTGATGTCATAACCCATCAATACTCCAAGGTAATGGCTCATCTGTATGATTTCATAGCTCTCCGTCTTCACAAAACTTGAATTCTCGTCTCCCTTCTCGGCTCCTGGGTAGCTTAGGAAGTCCATGACCAGGGTGACGAGTTGATGAGTAGCCTCTGCTTCCAGGCTACCTCCTACAATACCCCCGCTTAGTACCTGGCTGAAGGAGGAATCGGTGGAGGCCACAGATTGACGCTGGCTCTCGTTCTCTTCTTCTTGAACCGTAGGTAGGTTGGACTGGATGCGTCCGCCAAGGAACATGCCATCTGCCATGTCGACGGAGGCTGCCTGGTTTTTAAAGCCACCTGAACGCCGCTGACGATTGGAACTGGATGGCTTTTTACCTGAAAGCAGCAAATATCCCCTTGTCAAATGAGACAGTGCAAGAAAAGGTCTGTTTGAAAACATGGTAAAAGACTATAGCCCTCCAAAATAAGCAGATAAGTTTTACAAATGGCTTTTCGGCCCAGAAAGGAGTTTCCAGAACTTCCAAGAAACGTCCCCTGTGCCGATTTGTTCAAAGCACGATCAGCGCTAATCCGGCTTAATAATATACCATGACAACCTATCGGTTTGGACTGCCGATTGCACTTGAGCCGAGTCGGAGATTAGCGCTAATCAAACCCCCAATAACTTGTTTCAGTTATACAAAGCATGGTCAACGGCCGAAAATAATACCTCGGTTAGCTTTTGATCGCGGATAAGCGTTAATCAGCTTTCAATTAACGGGGCTTTGAATACTACGAGTAAGTAATAAATTACCCTCTGAACTGGAAGAAACTTGCCGGTTGTACGTGACTCTTTCGCCTGGAACACGAAACGAGTAGCCACAACGAAACAATGAAGACGTTTTGCGTTGCTGCCCCAAGCTGGTGCGAGCCGTCAGAGACCTGGTGCTGGATGGCTGAAAGTGGAGCACTGATGCTAGACGGAGAACGGGAAACAACACAAGGTCAACAGCCTTGTAATAAAAATCTATACGTTCTTGTTTCTTTTTTGTATGTGAACACATCAAACGCACAATGTTTCCAATATTACTGAGCACCTTCGTCAGAGAGATCCGTGCTGTCTAAGACACAATTAGGCTTTGAATCTCTTTACAGTAGTCAATATTTGCCATCTGATTGATCTCCGATGAAAGGCACTTTTAGGTGGTGATTGCATTAGACCGGTACGAGTTCAGATCGGTCTCCATGACACCGGTACGAAAAATCAGCTCAGACCGCGGGCACGGTTCATTGCGGTCGGTGGACCAATGTAGATCGGTCTGACTTTAGACCAGTAGGACAGCTGGCTTTCTCCGTGTAATGCCAAAAAGATTCTCAGACCGGTCTGACATTTGGCATGCGCCAAAAACGCTAGCATTACAAAATGGCGGCAATTTTACCCTCCTGCAGTTTTGTCTGCCGCTCATTCCGGTCTCCTGTAAATACTCGCGTATTTCATACCGGTCTCGCGCAATGTCATTGCAATGGACTGTAATTCGTACTGGTCTCATGTGATCTCCTTGTTATTTGTTTCACTCCCCACGGAGACACCTGTATAGTTTGTTTTTGTTCAAAAGAGACGTAACATACCAGTACCGCTCCCCATTTTAAAATCGAATTAGTGGTTATTCCTAACCAAGCAAAACAGTAAAATTGAAAAAGAAAAAGCTGTTACAAACTGATTTTCCGTGTAGTTTGAGTTCCTCCGTCCACGGGCCCCTCTGCCACTCCACCGGAACCAAAACGTCCCTTGGAACTGCCAAGCGATACGAAGTCCGCGTTCTCAATCAGTAAATGCTTAAAGCGTCGGATGAAAAACTTTCCACACAGGGGGGTATGATGTGGAAGAATTCGGTGCAGTAGCCGGCAGGTGTGGATCAACAACAATCTGTCCCCCGGGACTGCATCATATTGGTGTTCAATACACTTGTATAGAACCTTGAAAGATGACGCTCTTATGGTGTCTAGCATGTAAACGGCTCTGAGGGTGTACAAAATGAGAAAGCGCATAATTATCTCAAAGGAGTTATTCAAAAGAAATGCGAACAAGATATTAAGATGATTCTGAGCCGAGAAGGTTTGGAGACAGCTTGGCCCAGTGAACAGGGCGTGGGAGTTAATATCCCGGTTTCCAGTCCCTCTCTTACAACTACATGGTGTTGTTCAGGGCAGTGACTCGTTTAACTCTTCGGCTGCTTTTGTAAATATCCAACTGGGTGCGTTTCAGGGTCCGTTTCGGGAGCCAGAATTCCCTCCGTATCTCAAAAACGAAAACGTCTCTTAACATCCAAACTTGCAATTTTAATACCTGAGGTGAACGGGTGTACAAACGTCTTCCACCGCCCCGACCAGATACGTAAAACAGTGTGCCAGGGCGGACATGACAATGTTGTTGGATTTGATGTGTTCTTTTTCGAGAAAACGTGCAATTATGGTGACTTTTTCCACAGCTGAGGAGCGCTCTCGCCAATCGTCGTTCGAAAAAGCGTTTTCCACTTCATCGCAAAGCTTCTCGGCGCCATAAGGAAGGCAGATGCAGTGAACAAGAATCTGGACACACAGTTGAGACATCTCTGAGTGCTCAGCTTGTAACAGGTCCCAGATACTGAGAAGAGAAATGAAATCATTCCTTAGGTAATAATACATTATACGACGTTGTTCATTACGCACGAAGATGCCCTATGAAAGGAAAAGCCGGCTCCGCCCCTGCCTCGGCAAAATAAAGACGGACCTTGTTAAATATTCTCCCTTGATCATGAAAGTGACATTTGTGAGTGCTTTTCGACGTATATGCACATGATAAAAAATGTAATGTTCCTTACTTTGGAATGAAAAAAACCCCCTGGAGATAGGCTAAGAAATCCCCGTCGGCATCCATGGCAACTCGCAAGTAATCCCCACGAAGGACAAGCACCTTCAAGCACCTCAAGATACTAAGCTGTACATTGTGGTCCTCTTGACGTGGTAGTTCCTAGAGAAGCAACAAAGAGGAAGATATGAGGGCGCCCTATCAATTGGACCAGATTGACCGACCGACCGACCGACCGACTCACTCGCGCGCAACGACTCAAATGACCGAACGATTGTGTCTAACTGACTGACTCACTGTCCGTCTGTCTGTCTGTCTGTCTGTCTGTCGGTCGGACTGACAGGCGGACAGACGGACAGACTGAATGACTGAATTACTGACAAACTGAATGACGGACAGACAGAATGACCCACAGACCGACCGACCAACCGACTAACTCGGTTTGGTTTAAAATGTCACCACTCAGTTTACTTATTAATGAGGAACATTTGAGCGTGTCCCATCTGAAACATGGGGCATTTGCACGTAAATGTTAATTGTTACCTTCAAAAATCCAACAAGCAAGTGCAACTGGGGAAAGTTATCACATACGACGTTCCAGTTAACACTTCCTGTTGCAGTCTTCCAAGAGCTGATGCTTCCAGACATACTGCCCATTGCAGCAAAGGAGATGATATTCTCATTAAGTTCCGAGGGTGTATCGGCATCACTCGCCGCATTTTCGGGTTCGGGGTCGTTATCACGATGGCAACTATCGGTGACATCAGACGAGGCTTCTTGCTGAGTTGCTTTGAAGACCTCTTCGTCGATTGTCTCAACTTGGCTTTTGTTTGAAGCTGAAATTAAAAGTGGATGCCAATTCATAAGATTTAGCCTAGAGCGGTTTTCCCTGAATTGAGTTCCGTAAAACCGCAACCAAAGCAATTACAGAGTTAATCACACTCTGAAAGAAGTACACTCTCCAGCGGACCACAAATCGAATTAATTTACGACTTGGTTTTACGAGTTAATCAGAACGCAAAGAAGTAAAGGCAGCCTACGCAAAGCGCGAGAAAAATTAGTGACTAACTGGCAATTGATTTTAAATTTTGCATTCTTATCGGTTGAAAAGTTCACGCAAGTATTTCAGTTTGATCCTATCAAAAAAAAACCGTTTCTTTACGGGTATGGTAGAAAATACTATTCTGCATCTAGCTTTCAAAGCTATAGTTTGGCCGTTTCAAGATTTTTGTAAGTAACAGAACTTAATGAAACTTAGACATTGATTTTCTCCTCATTCAATTAGGAGACCTTTGGACCGAGAGAATCTCGGAACATTTATTTCGAGAACTATAACCGTTGTCCAAACTAAGATCCCTTTGGCAACTAAACGATCATAAAATTAGCTCCCGTGGACTTACACAAACTTCTACTTGACACCGCTTTGGTGCTTGAACTGGTTCTAAACTGCCCTTCAGTCCCCATGAATCCGAAAGCATCATTTCTGACCGATGTTTCACCTTCCGGAAAGACAACTTCCATTAACATGTGAGCAAGCTTGAACCAGATGCTCGTCATGTTACACATTTCACAAACCGTGGAGTGGTCGCCATGCTTGCCAGCCCAAGAGATGTCAAGCATGCATTTGAGCAGCATCTTCATGTCTTCTTTCTCAGCGCTGTTGGGGATATGCTTATCCCGAATAAACTGAACGTTGACCTGATATTAAAAAAAGGAAGCTCTAAGACTCTACGATTCTTCTGGCAGCCCTACTTTCTGTTCAGTTAATGTGAAAGGTCGGTGATCAAAGCTTATAATTGTTCTCAGTTAATCTAAGGGGTTTTTTCATTTGATATTTTTAGCAAACGCCGCTCAGCCTCGCGTACCATAACACTAACGCTATTTTCAACTCCTCTTTACGTTGTGAATTACCTGTTTAACAAGTAAGTCAAGTTCCAAGATAAAGCAAGACAGATTGGAACTCAGCTCTCCCAAGTCTGCAGACAGCGCGCCGCTGATCGGTGTTACAATCATGGCGCCATCTGCACTAGTGGTCGAGGGTGACTGCACAGTGAACGTCGGAAAGGGAAACATGGTGGCGACTCCTTCGGAAAATTCACTCGAGTTTTGGACAGCTTTGATAAACATGCTGAGCAGCATATTAAGTGGGATGATGATATCCAGTTGTGAAAGAATCTAATAAAAAGCAAAGCAAAATATAGCCCATGATAATTGTACCTCTAAATGTTTGTTTCGATAGAGCGGTTTTCAGTTGAGTTTCGCAAAACCAGAACCAATCACGAATTGAATCGTTTGCAAACTGTCCTCAACTTGTCAGTTAACTACACTCAGTAATTTCGACCGAATGGACTAAAATATTTTTCCCCTGCCTGCGTCGTATTTTTGGAAGAAATTTCGAAGGAAAATAAATCTGAGAGGATTATGGAATACTAAGCTCCGGTTTCCGCATCTAACCAGAGGTTACCTGTGTTTGTTTAAGCCCGCTTTGGAGCAACAGGGGCCAAGGCTAAGCTAGGGTGGGAAGCTTTTAACCGCTATGCTGTATCAAGGTAACAAGTTAACACCGCAAAACCATTTGCGTACCTGTAGCCAAGTGAGTGCCTCAACCTGGTGACGAGGCACGGTCGATTCCAATGACTTCCTTATGAAGCTTAAAGTCATTTTTGGAGTCAGCTTCAGTGGCGACAGCAGCGGATCAAAGATTTTCCTTAAAAACAACACAGTTTTAACAGATGTGACCAGACTCTAGAGCGCAAAGATCACACCTAACCAGTCCAGCAACCGACAAAACACAGCTTGAAGTGAAAGTCGAGAGCCACCTTACATGCTTTAAACAACCAACCCTGACGACGGATTAACAATACAGCTTTGTTGAGTGCGATATTGTTTAGAGCAAGCTTAACCGAGTCCTTTTGTGCGAATCAAAGCTACAACTTGCTTACGATGTAGGATATTGAAACGTTTTCCAAACCACAATCGTAAACACGGTAATCAATGACTAGGGCTACTTTCAAAAGGGCAAGCGATCAAGAGGTGTAGAATGTCGTTCGATCATTCTAGACTTTTGTCACGGTCTAAACTTACGTCAACAAGACTTTAAATCTCCCAAGCTCATCTGGAGGAACATCGGCCTTGACAGCTTCCATCCACTGTGGCATAATTACATCCCACACCTAATAAGCATACAAATGATTTTCGAAAATAAGATATTACAAACCAGAAAGTGATTATGGATAGAATGCAGTGATCACTGTGTCGTTATCCATGACACAACCATATCTAACAGTAACTGTGGATTACCGGATTACTTGAATTATTACATCATTTTTGTGTCGACATAACAGTGTCCAGTTATTGCAAATTGAACCATCATCTTCACAGGAAGTACATGTACACCTTCGCTATGCAAGGACTAGCTCGAGGAGAACTAAAACGAAAGTAAATTTCTTTCTTGGCAACAACACAGTTTCTTTTGAAATGCGCTTGTTTATTCCTTTTTAACTGAAAAGCACTTAAACTTAACAGTTAACTGTAACGGAAAGCGGCACGAGAACTTGAAGTATTGCAGTTTTTGGCCCTTTCTGGCAGCAGTCCGATCTTTCTGCACAGCACTCATTTAACCTAAGACAGAATAGCTATTTTAAAATTTTCAACATGATTTCACGCGTTCCTCGTTTTGGTGGCATTACAGTTCTGGGCATTCCAAGATTTCTAGCTCTTTACAATAATGACTTTGGCACTTACCTCAGGAGTAACCAGGTTATGGGGAACCAAGCAACACAGACGGTGCAGCCCTTCCATGTGCTGGCGCACTTTGCTTGACATTGAGTCCCAACAGCCACCGACCTTGACATAACCTGGAGGATTGGGTGACAAGCAAGCACACAGCACCTCTAACTTGCTGTCTCGGACCTGCATTAGCCAGCGGCACACATACTGACTGGTAAGTCGTTTCAGCAACTCGCCCACATAGTCTCTTCTCAGTGTCGAAGCTGTTTCTATCCACGATAATGTCATGGAAACCAAGCGGCCCAGTCTTTCCGCTGATTCGCACCTTGCAGGCTCATTACAGACTCCAACCAGAAGCCAGACACCAAATCTACTGAGCATGCGCCGGTTGTTGATGTCGTTGTCCACGTCATCCTCGTAGTCGTCATCTTCAAGTTTGCCTTGCACTATTCTGATGCAAAAAGAGTAAAGCGAGAGAATTACTTGACAACAAGTAGTCTGTATGAAGGTTAAACATTAATATGCATATTGTACACAGACAATGTTTAACCATGTCCAAACACTGTAACCTTGAAAGCTACTTGGTTTTGAAGTCATTCGGTTTTGTTGGTTGTCATCGTTAAGAGCCAGATTCATCAGTATTGATTGACATTAATCAAATCTTAAGCTCTTCTAACTCATTCATTTTAATTCATATCCCTATTTACCATGGGTGGGCTAGGGAAGATGCCACACCCTTCGTTCATAATGTCAAGACTTCAGATATAATTTATAAGTTTAAAAGGAGTTAAGGTACAAACCGACTGGAGAGTAACTGAAAACTTTTCTGCCTTCCTAAAGTCTCTGAGGTGCACATCAACTGTAGTCTGTATTGTTCTTGAGCATACATGCTTGTGGGAATTCCAATTTACAAGGTTAGGGTTGTAAATGCATCCATTCATTTTCGGTGAGGTTAGTATCTAAGAAAATGTGACTGTCACCTGAAGTCCTTAGAGCCAATATGCTTCACAAGACAAACAATGCAATCCAGCCAACAGACCCAAGTCTGAAAATATCCCAGGAGCATCCTACGCATTAACACCTGGGTACGTGTGTTCACTCACCCCATGGCCTCATTCCTAGTCTTCTGACAAGGTTGTGCTTCTCCTAGCAAACGTATCACTGCTTCAGTAGGGTAGGCTTGGTCAGGGCCCTCCAGGGTCCAGGGATCTGGAAACAAGTTCTGTGTGACATGGTTGTATCCCCCTTCACCAGTGTGATATCGCACATGACATTCCTGACACATAGTCAGTGCTCTAAGTCTGAAAATCAATACAGAAAATATGATGGTGTGTGAAATAGAGCTAAGTGCTCTGTTAGGAATGCCTACTTTTTGCCCAATAATCAGAGAGTACAGTTAATCAGATTCAATGCATGTCAGTAAAACATAGATCTTCAAATAAGTAACTAAGTACAACACAGCAGGATATGAAAACTCAAAACCACTTTGCGGAGAAAAAGGTATCTGTTGATAAATAGGCTGTGGTTCATCATCGTCGTTGTTACAATAATATATAAAGTCTTCTGGTTTGTCTCACAATGTAGTTACTTGAGATGAAGATTGCAATATTTTCCAATGCCTACTGCTCATATACCAACCTGCAACACCATTGACTCTAGGGTAGAAAACTCAAGTCCAAACATTTCAAAAGAAAACAATACCTGTTATCTTTGACACATTCGTACGAAAAGCACATCACACTACAAGGCTTCCCCTGTCCCTTACACTCCTTAGTTTCACAAGTCGTGCGCATCTTCCCCATTGGCTGAATAATCTTCACAAGCATTGTTTCCTCGGGGATTTCAGCAGCAGCCAACTCTGCACATTTTTCACATATGAACACTGGAGGTTGAGATGCGCATTGTGCAGCTGCATAAGATGCTTCCAGACAGATACTTGTCGGTGTATTTTTGCGAGGCATGGCACACTCAAGATTTTGACAACTGGGGGGGTGCCACGGTTCATATACAAATTGCCAGTCATCAGCACCTCCTGGAAGAAAAAATAACAAGACGCTGTGGAAGTGTATACTTAGGTGCTGTTGTCTTTAGATCGGTGTAGTGAAATCAGTTTCAGGAATTGCGAGAACTGTGCTGTGCATATGATAATGTTTTGAAGGGGAGTCTGGGAGTTTTTATTGATGCGTGGCTGGTAGGGGTTGTCAGTAGTTTGAGAGTTCATTAATGCATGCTTCCTCACCAACATCCTTGAGTGGGTAGTAATGAAGGAGGACCTGCCCGGCAGAGTTGATCACTGGCTGTGGACCATATGCCAATACCGCAAGTATGTCAAGACAGACATCACTCTTATACCGCATCAATGTCTCCACAAATTGTGCATGCTGCTTACAATCAGGACAATACTGTAACAATGACATGATTAGGGCTGGGCAGGAGAGGGAGGCATAAGACAGACCACCCTCATCTGGTTTTAGAACACCTAAAATAAAAAATTAAAAAAAGTTTCTTTGAAAGCTTTATTGCATTTGATGCAACCACTCACTCACTTTGATCTAACTAGTATATACATGTAGTGCTATCTGGGCAGGTTATGTTATTAAAAACCTTAATACATAAAAATGTCGTGGGAAATTTGAATGCTTAATTTACGAAATGCTCTTTATCCAAGAAAAGAAACCTGAGCTGAACACTCAATCTGACTCAGTTAAAGTAAAATAGTCTAATAATGACATTGCTACAAGGAAAATCCTCTGATAAACACAAACCAGGTACAAAAACTTCCAAAATACAAACCTAGCAAAACTGGAAGAATGTAGCCAGCAAGGAGTTTTATGATTTGGTTATGAGTTTGCTGCGGCCATATTGATAGAGTCATTACTAATCCCATAGGCATTCCACTGAGATCCTCTGTTTTTAAAAATGGTACCAATGATGCCATAATCGACAAAACACTTTCTGCAAATGCTGATAAAAAATGGGTGCAGTTAATACCTCTTACTAACTGAGTTCAAGGGCCATACTGTAAGTTATGGCCCACATTTTTTTTTCAGTTCCATTTATGGTCCGAGTGCGAGGCACGAGGGCCATAAATTGAACTGGAAAAAACAAGGAGCCACAAGTTACAGTACGGCCCGAGAAAACGAGGTTAGTAAGACATTTATTATATCTCTTGGTAAACCCATTCTGAAATATAGCGGCCCGTACTGTAGAATACGGCCCGCTAAATTGGCCAATCACAGTGCGCGTGCTATCTGAGAGATATAATAATCCAGTTTAGCAGATGAACAGGAATACATCATTATTATTTACATCTTTACACTACAGATAAGAAAAACCCTCAGAGAAAAGAATCCTGTAAAAGTGTTTACCCTGTAAGAGCCAAAATCAATGTGGATATTCTCATTACTGTGTTCTACTGGTTTGCAAATTTTCAATGGCACAGGTAAAGAGGAGAGCTTTTTTCTCTAGAGATCATTAACAATATTTTTTTCATCATAATCATTACTGGAATTTGGAGGATCAAAAGAGCTGGTTCCTACAGAAATGTATGGGGTAGCACAAGTGGAGTGTTACTGTAGTAGTAATATGGTCTAAGACCTCTATCATCTATGTTCTAAGACCTTGTCTAAGGATCATTGCTTCTCTTGTGTACCTTCTACTCCAATCTCAACAATGGCAACAACATTTACAATTTTTCCGAGTGCTTTGTAAAGTCCAGTGTAGTCCATACTTGGATACAGTTGGAGATTAAATGAACATCTGTCTCTTGTTAAAACTGGCCGAGTCTCTTTCACCAAACTGATCAAAAACAAAAAAATACTGTTAACAAAAACAAGTTACAAGCCAATTGATGGGCTTTTACGAATTAAACCAATTGTTAACTTACATTCTACTAAATATGCAAGAAGAGTTAATATGCTGTTAATAAAGGTTATAAACTGATGTACCTTTGTAAAGTCTGTTGAAACCATTTTAGATAGTTGGCTACATCATTTCCTGTTGGCAACGGATACGTTCGTCTGTCCAGTCTGTTAAAAATCTCTTTCAAGCCATGTACCTTGGCATTAACTACAAATAAATCACAAGAATACTTTTTGTGTTCTTATACATACTGATATTTGTGTATATATAACTGTCCCTGGCTAGAAAAAGACTGGATATATCTATAATATACAGTCTTGGCCATTGCAAAACACACATGTTGCCAAACCACAGATCAGCAAAGCTACTACTATAAATTTGGCCCTCCTTATTTTGAAAGCCATCATCTGAGAAACCATCACATCATCTAGTTTACTTAATGACCACCATCCAAGCTGTATAAGCAATTTATCTTTGCTCAACAAACCCCAGAGATAACAACCCACAAGTTTACAGCATTCAGAATCTATTTCATCACTTGATTGATCGATTTTTTTTCCCTTTTTCTGGATACTGAACATTTAACAACTGCATCGCTAAATGGAGGTTGGGTGCCCCAGACATCCAGGAGCTTCCACTATTGGCAGCCAGCTCCTAGATGAGACTGCTCCCATGGCTGGAAAATCCTGGCAACCCAGCCATGAGCCCCCACGCAGAAGGGAAGAAAGGGGGCACCCGTCACACTGATATAAAATATACAGTGGAAAAATGGGGAAGGGTAGGGGGGGAACAATCCAAACACTGTGCTCAGCGTAGAATGGCGCCACCAAAAGACACGAGGGATCCACGCGCATGCGGACAATAGAAGACCGCTGACTGCCCAGGCTTACCAACGCTGGCTCCATGCATGCACTGGCGCGTGTGCATGAACAAACAACGCTAAATGCAAGGGAGCGCAGACCCCTGCCGTAAACGCCTCACAGAACACCGTTGGACACGACGGAACGTTGACATAGACGAATGCACTGGCGCGTGTGCATAACAAATCCGCAGACCCTTGAGGGAACACAGCCGCTCTTTGTTGTTAACTCCGTTAAATTACATTTAACTGCATTTTCCTTTTCCACTGCAGTTACAGTTCCAGATAAATTTAATGGACTATTTTAATAGCGGCTTTATTAAAACCTTTAAAGCTTACATTGTGTATCTGGTGTGGTGACAAATAAGCTTAAGAAGGAGTAAGCAAAAGGCATACTATATCCGAAATTGACACGACTCCTAGGGAGGCCATGTAAATGTGATATGATTTCGTGTGTAAAAAAAGATTGAATAAATTGAATGAAAAAAGCACAAGGGTATATGATTGGAACCGAGGAGAATACGTGCAATGATCCTCACATCCAGTACGTGATTCACGCTATACAAATGAAGACATGCCGAAATCAACCCAGCTGTATGTCGCAACGACACAAATGAGCATTCAGCTGACTTCATTGTACTGCGCACCGTCAAACCATAAACATCGACCATAAACGTAATATCGACAATGAGCTTACTTACACTGATCGGCTCTTGTTGATTTGAGATGCCTGGACATTTTAGGTCTTTCCTTTCCACCGATAAAAATGATCTAGAGCTGCTCAAAAGGAAAACAGCTGTCTGCCATAATTTAGACAAGTATGCAACCATGCAGGCATAACTTCCACCCTAACAGCGCTCGTGTTCACTTAAAGACAAACTCTTCAAACCATTTCTTGACCAGTGAGAACATTAACACCAGCTACTAGCTGCTAGTAACTCGGCACAGCTGAACATCGCCGAAATACTTCTCCGAACATTTGTTTTGGAGCGAAATTATTGACCCGTCGCAAGGACGTAATACCTTTATGTAAGCTGAAGCAAAACAGTCCACACTGAATAGTGTGACGAAAATAGGGTACGGCTTCTCAAAAATAATTTGTAGACACACATCTTAAATTTGCATTGTCTAAATGTAGTTTGTCGTTCATTATCAGTTTATTTAGCCGTAACAAAAAAGGGCCCAAATTGATTAAATGGGAACTGAGAAGACATTTGGAATTACCATACACACCAAATGACGAGTGGAGATCTGGTAATGAAATCAGACGCCGTGTTGTTTTGTGCCAAAGCAGGCGAAGGGTTAGTAGTGTCATTTTTACTGCATTTGAAGGCTATAAAGCGATGACCGAGACACTATTTTCCCTGGAATTACACCTAGAAAGTGTTGAAAGTCTCCGAGTTTCTTGTAAGCTCTCGGCTTTCTGCTTTCGACTACTAGACTTTCCAACGATGATCATCCACCATGTTCCTCCTCTGAGGGCAGAAAAATTGCGCCAGAGACTTCGCTTGGAAGACAAAGACAATGTTCTCAACGAACTTAAGGATCGATTTGGAAATTTTCAGTTCCACAAAGGAAAATCTTGCTTGTTCAAAGCAAGCATCGACACCTTGTTAGTTCAACTGCAAACTGTCCCTCTCTACGCCATGTTGATGGATTTATGGCCAAAAAAGCCAGCTCTTGTCGGAAGCACTTTGATTCCTTTGAAGGAAGCTATAAATAAGATCAGGGCAGATGTTTACCAGAAGGGAGTTGCAGTGCCTGCGTTCTATAGAGATGATGGTGAATTTGAGGTTTACAATCTAATGGGGTCTTGCATTGCAACAGTGAAGCTTGGCTTCAGGTTGTTGAGTTTAGGGGGCTCACTCGTGCCGCACATTCGCGCAGAAGCTTTAACAAGTAAAACTAGGAGAAAAGTTGAAACTGAGGAAAAGGTCCAGGAAGCTGTTAAGGGTGGTTTAGGTAAAGTATCGCCTGGAAGGGAACCTGGAGATTCCGAAGAGGAAATTGTGACAACAAGTACAGAAAGCAAAATTAATGACAAAATTGTTGAAGACGTACAAGAACAAGTCATTAAACACACTGCAGGGGTTCAAACGAATGTTCTTGCAAGGAACATCAAAAGCTCTTTAACAGGTGATCAAAACAGGAGGAAAAGTGAAGATAATTTAGTGATCACCAACACATTTTGCCCTCCTCCTCTTTACTATAATGCCTTTTCCAACTCAGCGACCCATGATCAATCAGTTCCTGCAATAACTGGGGAATATATAGATCAAAGTCATGGAGGAAGCAATATTGCTAGTAGAACACAAATGCTTCATAGGGATGCTGATTTGTCTGATGTGGACTTTGAGTATCATTATCCTGGTTTGGTGCAGACAGATGGAACTGTTAGACTTGCATCAGTTTCTGTTCAAACAGGTGAAAAATCGTCCGCTTTGGAGGGCAGTCAGACTCACTTTGATATAATTCATGGATTACATAACTTGAGAAATTTGACCTCGAATAGTCAGCTACCGGTTTTGAATGCTTTGCTTCGAGAACTGTCATGCCTAACAGGAGGACAGCAACGTGTAGACGGCACAGAGCCCAAATCTGGTAATGGTCAACCACAGAATACAGCTGCATGTAGGCAACCGCAAACAGCTAGAGCTCAAAACTTTGAAAATCTAGCCAAAAGTAAACCGCTTACAGCTGAAAAAGTTGGAACAAAACAAAAGAAGACTCTTGTTTCAACTAACAAAAGAGCACAAACTTCAGTGATTGGTTTGTCCAGTCGCAGAGTACGTTTTAAGCAAACAAATCTGACTTATGGAATGACGAAAACACAGAAAATGAGGCTAGAGCTGAATCAGAAGGACAAGTCAGCCAAGAGCACAAGACCATGTGATGCTCAAGCAACATTAGCTGCAAAGGAAAACTTCAAATGGGATTCAAAGCAAACACCTTTGAGGGAGGATAGGTTAGGAATGACTTATAGAATAGGTTCTGCCAAGAGACCTGCAGTAAGAAAGGTAAAACAAACTGCAGATGCAGAGATACAAACACAGGCTGCACCACTTGAACAGCTAGCACAGGATAATGATGTTGCACAGAGGATCACAACTGACGCAAAAGAGGACTTAGCGAAGCAAGATGGCGATATTCAGTCAGAAATTGATAGGGATGCCAAGAGTCCAAATAGCTTAGAAGTTTTTATTCCACAAATGGAAGGTAGATGATTATTATTTTATTCTGAGTTATGTCAGATGGGATGTATTGTGTATTTTGTAATGTATGTTTACAGTCTTGAAATTTAACTTTTGCAGAGGGAAATATTTTAGGGCTAAGTGTGCAATTATTTTTAAAAATTAGCACTGATAACATTCAATAGGGTGTTTCCAGGTTCACTTCAGCCTTTTGTTTAAAACGAGTCAAACTGCGAAGTCTTAACGAAAATTAGTTTTCTTTCGCATGTTAAGTAAAACTAATTAGCGTCACAAAAATGTCACACTTGGACTCGGTTTGAAGAAGAGGTGGAAGTGAACACCAAAATGCACAAGGATGAGCGGGGACAAACCCACGCTAAATTTTATAGTGACTGATAAGTAGGTTCATCTTTTGTAGAATGGTAGACGTGGCTGTTATGCGTAGTGAAAACCTTCTTGTTATTTTGTTGTTGTTGTTTTTTTGTCAGGAGAGCCAGATGAGAAAAGTGATCAGGAAGGGGATTGGGCCACAGATGAGCAGCACCCCACAGGGACCCCCTTGGGAGGATTGTACGGACAAACAGGGATTATAAGCTCTGAGCCGGATGAGACTCGAGGAGATTCTGCTCTGACCATGTACACTGAAGACTTTGAAGATTCCGAAGCAGAAGACATGCAAGCGTCATTTCATTTGGCTTTCACAAGAAGTAACAGTGCAGGAAATGAAAATCGGAGACCAAAATCTAAACATAGCACATCATCAAGCGCACACTCTGAAAATAGTTCCGTGTCGTCAACAGGACCCGTCAAATCCTCCCGCTCCCCGGTGAAAAGTAAGTCTGGGAGACAAAAGATCAAGGTCGAAGGAACTGAGAGTGTGGACTGCAAGATCTCCATGTCACAATCAGAGGGTGGTGTCCCTGAAAAACAGGGTTCTCTTGAAGAAAAGGGCTCGTCTCGTGCATCTAATAAGAATACAGAAGGAAGTGAAGCAAGCTACACTGATGACTTTCACTCTGTGGTTTCAAACCTTGAGAACGTTTCATCGGATGCCTCATCTGTTGACAGTAAAGATACCGGTCAGCAGGGAATGCTTGATCTACCGCCTCCAGCCAGTAACCTGGGTTACACTTACTAACGTTCCAGAATGTAGCCAATCACACGGGCGTTTTTCAGAAATTTTATTCACCACTAATGGTTAGATATAAGAACAACAGACTAGTACTAAGGTTACTCTACCAAAAGCTTCTGTTAGCGCACGTAACCCTGGTTGTTAGACCTCTCTCAAGTTTCCAACTATCAAAATCGGCGCTTTGGTTCAAAACTAAAAGGTAAGATAGGATAACAAGGGCGGTTCCAAAGCCCCGAAGTGCGAGGAACATTTCTTCATTTAATCTACAATACGCACTTCATATGCTATTTTTGTCCAGTTCAAGGTCTTCAGAGCCCTTGCATTTTCATCTTTAAAACCTTTTGTTTTGTTACATTAAGGTTGAATAATGAACATGAGGTTGGAGTCGGGTTGACAAATTTGTAAGAGTGTGTGCTCAGAACGGGAAACTCGTACTAGAACGCACCCTAGTGCAACTTATTTCCCGATTTGTGCAGTACCTGAACGTCCCTACAACGTTACGTAGACGGCGTAAAATGTACTTTGGCAAATGTAATTGAAAAGTAACAATTGGCTTTGAAGACCTGTGACGTGGGTCCGGATGACCCAGGAAACTATACAAAACAAAACAAAACTTGCACAAACCCCTTCCCACAAGCACACGACTCACCAACATAAGTTAAAAAAAAAACGGATGATTTTTAATTAAAGAACTAATTTAACTACAAGTATAACAGTTACTACGAATAAAACTAATCGTTATATGTAAAATTAACCTTACTTAAACCTACTCAATGCTAGGAATATATAACAACAAATGAATTTTAAGCTAATGCACGCTAAATTAACTTACGAATTTTACGCTAAATATTTACAAATATTAACAGTTCAGTTCAGTTCCTTCTTATTTCGCTTCAACTGCAACAACCAACCTAACAACCCGCCCTCCGTCAACTGTAAACTTTTCCTTCCTCCTCTTTCGTCCTCAACTTTGTAACTTCATCAGATTTTCGTCCACGATTCGGCGCTCGGTCAAATACTGCTATTTCTTTCCTGTCTTTTAGTGCCACCGCTAACTCTTAGCTCACCAAAGTCTTCCACAGTTACTTTTTGTTGCCGCCGCTGACAAAGGAATGTTGTTCACCACGCCTTGCTTCCATTTATGTATCGACAATAATGAATTCTTCCAACATCTGGCTTACACACTTATTGTTTTAACGGTCCTACATTTACAACACTCGATACTAAATCAACACTTTATGAAAAAATAAACTTACAAGCTATTCTTTAAGTACTAATTACGGTTTATTACAAAGATACATTAACAATAAGTAATTAACACTAACGAAACACACTATACATGACTATACAGGTAAGAAAACAAAGGAATTTCATGACAAGGCCCTACTTTTGTTTGTTTGTTTCAGAGAACATTTGAGATTTTAACTTGAATGAATATCGTGTCGTCCAGAACGTAGCCCCGTTTCATCAGTTCATCATGTGACACGAACTCGCGAAGTCCCCAGCCACTGCTATTTTCTTCCTCCTTAGGCCTCGAGTTCCAGCTTTGTTCAAGTTTTGCTGAAAAGGACTCGGTGATGTTGTTCCTGTCAATTTGATTTTCGTTTTGATCGAGCAATGTAAAAGTTATCTTTTTCCTAAACGGCCATTGCAAAATGGAATCATAGTCACCTTTCATTATGATTACGAAAATCGATAAATGAGTATTTTTCGCTTCGCCAACACCATTCGGATACAACTGCAATCTAACTTTATAGCCATATTCCCTAGTATAAAATCCACTACTATCAATACGATATTTGTACCCTGTTTTAGCTTTTCTCAAGATTTCATGGAAGCCACTAATCTTCCACGTGTATACGTCTCGAATTCTCAAGGGACTATTTTCAACGGCATCGATTCTCTCCTCGAGTTTCTTTGTGGTCTCCTGGAACTGCTCTTTGGTGGTCCGTAACTCTTCTTCTGTGTTCCTCAGCTTTATACAGGCCAAGTCAAGGTGCAATCGCATTTCACATTGAAGATGGGATTCAACCTCATCTTGCGGCAACTGCAGAAAAAGAAACCCGCTCGTTTATACAAGTAATGGCGGATTAGTTCGATGTCATTGTACCTTTGGAAATGATGTAGTAAGTACTTTGTCCCCGGTTCGGAAACTGGATACTCCTGTCCCGCCCAGAAAATTAAATTACTGCTAATAAATTTTATCTTCACTTTCATCTACAACCGCAGTTCACATATGAAATATTTCGTATATACTTCACATCATTTCACTCCTCACGGGAGATATGAACTCACTAAATTGACCTCGCTCCCAATGTGTGGCTTCATAGCTCAATTGGTAGAGCATCGCACCGGTATCGCGGAGGTCACGGGTTCGAATCCCGTTGAAGCCCTGATTTTTTCAGGCTTCTCCTTTCCAATTGCTTAAATTGGAAAATTAACTGCGATGATCGTTCTTCACTTTCATCTACAACCGCAGTTCACATATGAAATATTTCATATATACTTCACATTTATCAGTTTTATCCGATAAAACATTTAAACATTCAGTGTTGACGTATTTTCCCGATCGGACCACGATGAAATAACACTGCTTTTATGTAAGCGCTATTTGGCTTCTTGAGGGTCAGACGGACGTGCGTTTCCAAGAGGTTTTGAGCCTCTTTCTGGTGTCATAATTCCGTCTGTATCTTAAAAATGATCATGGTTCTAGGCATAAAACCAGAACTAACTTTGCCTTTTCGTACCTTGAAAACATATGAAAAGGCCAACGGCTTTCTGTATCAGGTATTGGCCTGGAGCTCGTTTCTCAGAAGTTGTAAGACCACGCCGTAGTCTTACAGCTTTTGAGAAACGAGCTCCAGGCCCCGGAAACTCGTGTGTAGTGGAAATTACCTTTCTGAAACAGCCTATCTCAGCATAGGGGCAGGGAATTGGTGCCAGCGAACATTGATCCTCGGTATGCAAAAATATCTGTAGAACAAATTATAGTTCATTCACTCTTTCGCGATGACGCATTATCACCCAACATAGATCTACATAATGGCGACCCATTTATTATTCTGTGTGTGTGAAACAGACCTACTGGCCTCATTTTGAAGAGCGATTCTTTTGAAGTTTAGTTAAAGTTTAGATTCACACTAGAGATCCAACCTCCTCTCTTGGGATGGATTCTCCACAGCCATTTGGACAGTTCACTGGAAATCTTGTACAGTAATTCTCGTGATCCTAAAAATAAATAACGCTTCATTAGACTGCAAACGGCTTTTTCTTTAGTTTATCGACTGAGCATGTAATATAAGCATGTAACATACGACTGATAGTCATTTCACCGTGTAGCCCACTGAACGCAGTGGGCTAACGCCGAAGCAAATACACGCGACTATCTACAAACACAAATACACGTGACTATGGTGCAAATACACTCAAGTCTATCTTTTCCAATCACTTGATAGTGTCATGTTCACGGCTTCTCCGGACAAACGTTTGGAGGAGACAACATACCATGGTTTCACGTTTCATTTAAACGATGACCCGTTTTCTTTGTAAAAGCAACAAAGGTAAAGAACACTAAAGGAAGCACAAATTGGAGGGAAATCGTCTACTAAGTTTCTTACACATTTGTAAAGAAGGGCTTCTTTGTGGAGCCCAGGGGATGCCATGCTAATCATCATGATGTCATAATTAGCCTTAATACCAACCTCTTTTGCTCTCAGTTCACCAGTCCACTGACAGCCGTCTCTTGGGCATTTGATGACAAAAGAACGAATCTTCCTTTCCGTTGCTTTGTCAGGGAAGATGTCCTCGAATTAAGACGAGACAAGCTTAGGTGATTTACCACATTCCGTCATACAACAGCAAAGGCTGTACCACAATTCTCTGCGCGCCTTGGCGTCATTCTCTTCTGGAGAGCACATGCAACGTTCGGCCCTCGATCACTACCGTACACTTATTTATTTGTATGTGTTTCCATATCAAGATTGTGTATTCTTTAATAAATAGGGATTAGGACTGAAGTGCTTGAGTAAATTCTTTGTCTTCGTTATTTGCATAATCATAAATCGCAATTAATAGGCCCGCAAACAAGAACCTTGATTACGATGTTTTAAGACTTTTGTTATTTGGAAAACAGCCCTTTCAAGTTGACAAACAATTACACAGCGGTACATTGTAAGTCGGTGTATCCGAACTTGATCGTGCTCTCCAGAACATTTTGTCTAATAGACAATATTTGTATTCTCACGATTGCACTGAAACGAGCATGGAATAGAGGCTGATGCGGGGGAATCTTTTCAGATACAAATTATTTCCCCCCATGAGCCTCCACTTCATGCTCGTTCCAGTCCAATACTGAGAATACGAATAAGGTCTATTTGCTTGTAGTTTATACCACATAGTGGTTAATGGTCAATCAAACAAATCAAGCCAAAACTCGAAAACAAGTAGTTCATTGAGATGATTGATTGCTGTAGACTTGATTGTAGTGCTCTACTGCATGTCCAAGTGAATGCTAATGCACCGTAACTAACACAAAGCAATGGAGGAATCACATTTGAACAAGGATCTTCTCTGAACTACGACAAATCTATTTTGATCACATTATGTAGCGCAAATCTTGTTCAACGCTGCAATGGCTGTACTGGGAATGAGGTTGTCTGTATTTCGGCCAGATTCATACATTTCACAAAGAGAACCAATTCTATTTTTCCAATCGATTTAACATAACGCACACTCACTTTGTCTCGTATCAAGACGTTTTGGTCCAAAGGACATCTTAGCGGTTGGCCATCACGCTCCTGTCTGTTTATAAAATCAGAAAATCAAATAATTAATATGTACCATAAAGCCTTCAGGAGATTGGAGTGGGGTTTCAGACTTCATTTCTTGCCACACTTCATCACGTGGGTAGAGAGAGCGGAGGATTATTACAGAGGGAGGTCCTACTTATTTACACTGTAACAGAACTCTATAGTAGAAGACGCCTGGGGGCGTTCACGTGGGATGCGTTGATGGGTGAAAGGCTGTCAACAGTCAGTGTTTATACGAACAAATAAGCAGTCAACATTCAGTACAGCATCAACAAACCGTGTTGTCTGTACTGTTTCAACAATTATACCAAATTAGGTGACGTATGGGCGGCTACCATGTAATGTTTAAAAAACGAGGAGCAGTGTTTTATCGGGTTAAAAGACACGAGCTGCGAGTTTTTGAACAGCTTTTACCGCGATCCCCATACAAATCCTTATATTTGCAGCCATGTTGATACTCTCATACTGAGCTTGGGCCGCCTGTCCTTAGAAATGGTCCAATCGCCGATGTCAAAACCGAACAGGGAAATAAGAACCGGCATAGTTGAATTAGAATCCAGTTGTCGACGTGGAAAGATCGTGTCTGGTATTAAACGGTCTATTACTCTGGTTCAAAATGATTCTTCTCAACGGCAAATAATTCAATGTAGCGTCAAATGATTCAACGCAAAGACAAATAGTGCAATAGCAAATCGATCGATTCAATATGAAGGTAACTCATTCGTGCAAACAGCATATAGCTTCACGTAGTGTTGAATTGTTCGACCGCAGATGGAATGGTCCACTGTAATGTGAAGTGACTGAACGAAATATGACGACTTCCCGTGACACAATCCGAAACACTCTATTTCGCGAGACCTACCGGAAAAACATACAACAGTGAAATGGACAGGCCAATACTGAAACAAGAACGAAGCAAGATTTTAAAATAACGTAGAAAATTCTCCTTTAAAGCTTGCCGTTCTCAAAAAAAAAATCATCTGTCCACTCACAACCCAAGTATGGAACTCCGTGGCCCAGTGGTCTAGCTCAGAATGCTAGAGCTGGGAAAAGAGTGGGGGTTCTAATCTGTCATACAGGAGTTTGGAAATACTGAAGGGTATGAAAATGATCCCCCGACCTGGCCTAATTTAATATCCTGGAGCATATTTGTGACCACGAAGAAAAAAAGATACGCAACCCGTTTTAAACCGTTGGGCTGCCTGTTACACAGGCATCCCACGGAATAACAGAGCCTCCCCTCCCTCCACCCACTGCGATGAAGGGTGACATTAAATAAGCCCTCGAGCAGGGGGTGGGGTTATTAGAGCAGGCAGGGGGGGGGGACCAAACTTCCCTATTACCTGGGATAGTGAAGCACAGTGACAATCCCTGAATCAGGGGTAATCGGCTATTACGCCCTCTGTATTTACTAGTAAACAACAACAGCTTGAATTGGGTCGAGCGCCCGGTGTTTTATCCAGCCCATTTGACGGCTGGGCTCATTTAGCAGTCCAACGCACCCAAACGTTTATCGGCGATTGGATTCAATCGTGGTTTCTCTCGAATGAAACTTTGCTCGAATATATTGCATATTCCTTCAATGTATATATACATATCGTTCACTAAAAGGAATATACCACAACTGTATTTAAACGCCTGAGACCCAACGCGTTTCGGGTATGTATCAGATATATAACTTATACAACTTACATATAAAACGCGAAATGAGGCTTGACAAAGTGACGTAATTCAAGTGCAAGACAAGACAAGCTAATTTAATACCTTGTGAAATGTCCTTCAAGACACTCTTTGCAAAATCTGTGGCCGCATACCCCCGTTTGAACCGCCTCCTTTAGTGGCAGCTGACATATTGGACAGAGCCAGTAGTCCTCAAGATCGTCTACAAATTCCTCATCGTATCCGCCGAGTGGGGGATAAGTTTCCGCCATGTTTGGCACATTGGGTGGATCGGAAGAATATATGCTGTGACTCATAGCTTTGCTTGGGGTTCCGGTCAATCACGCATGACCTTGCACATTTTGCTTCTGTGACGGTCAATATTTAATCTCGTGTAACACAACTCATTCGGCACGCGGAGATGGAAGCCCCATAAAAACACGTGCGACTTGGATAATAGACTGAATTCTCCCTATTCCCTAGGGGGCCCGTACCCCCTGAGGGAAGGGTGAAGCAACGGCTGACATTCAACGTAAAGCAAAGAAAACAAGATAACAAAACAGACGCGATAAAACAATAAACCGGAGAAAAACGGTAACTAGCAAAACAAAGAAAATATTGTAACGTTTCTGCATCCAAACAAAGCCGGAAGGAAAAAGTATTTTACCTTCTCCAGTTTTCTACTTTCAATCACTTTACGAGGTAGACGCAATGTTTCCCAGTTTTGCCTCGCTCGCAACATTACTGACATTAAGGGGGACTTGAAGTCTTGCTCTAAGGTTTGCCTCAAAACACGGTTCTCCTGAGGAAAAGGGCTCGTCTCATGCATTAAATAAGAATACAGAGGACAGTAAAGCAAGCTACACTAATGACTTCCACTCTGTTGGTTCAGACCTTGACAACGTTTTATCGGATGCGCACCGCATCTGTTCAGCAGTGTTGATGGTCAGCATGGAGTGCCTGATATACCGCCTCCAGCCAATAACCTGGGTTACACTTGGTTACACTGGGTTACAATGCCAATCGCATGCATTTATCAGTCTTGTTCACACTACACTACAATAATATAACAACAACAGCCGATTTATTTCTACTCTTTCTTGCCTTAATTGTCTTGACTTAAATTCAGTCTTATCATCATTCATTTTTAGTTTGTCCTGGTACATTAATTTTCTTAAGTCACTAATGCATCTTTCCAATGGCTCACACCGCCCCTGCCTGATCCGTCGGACTGTTCGGCTTGAAAGACAAATAGAGCTGAGTGTTGCCAGCGAAGCAATGAGCGTCATGTAAGTGCGCTTGTATTATCTCGAAGAGCTTCGAGGCGTAAAGCACAAAAAGAAGCGGCCCTAGACAGCTTCCATGTGGGACACCGAAGCGCAAATCGAAGCTATCTGATTTAACCCCATCGATATCTAGTTTGATATGTTTGTGCGATTTAAGCACGGTAGTGTCTGCATGTCGTGTCTGCATTTATTGATTCCGTTTGGCTGGAAGGAGGTTGTCCGATCAGTTTGAATAGAATCGGACCGAGCGTACTCGAGACCTCGACCAGGCACAGTTTTTCCCAATACGGACCGACAAAGGCCGGTGAATAACATACATTCCTGATACCTACGTCTCCCGAACGCATATCCTCCAGCTGACACGATAAAATATATAGCAAATTGTAATTGAACGTTAAAAATCTAAAAATGGCTTTGATGACTCTAGTGTTTATTCTTCCCCACGTTTGTTTGTTTTATTTAGGAAAACCGTTTACAATTTCTCTACTTTGGCTTCAATGAAAATGGTATCGTCCAGAATATAGCCCCTTTTTATCAGTTCATCACGTGACACGAACGTACGAAACCCAAAACCCAAATTGTTTGATTCTGTCTTGGGCCTCGAGTTCCACTCCCCTTGCTTAGGTTCGCTTGAAAAGGACCTGGTGATGTCGGTCCTGTTATCTGGATTTTCTTGTTGATCGAATAATGTAAAAGTTACTTTTTCTCCAAAAGGCCATTGCAAAATGGAATCGTAGTCACCTTTCATTATGTTTAAGTAAATGGACATATGCGTGTTTCTCCCTTCGCCGTTACCATTCGGATCCAAGCGCACTCTAACTTTATAGCCATATTCTCCTGTGTAAAATGGAGGACTATAAATAGTGGTTTTGCATCCTGTTTTAGCTTCATTTAAGATTCTGTTGAAGTCGCCAATTTTCCACACGTATACTGTGGGCTTATTTTGAAGAGCATTAATCTTCTCTTCAAGTTTCTTTGAGGTCTCCTTGAACTGCTCTTTAGTGCTTTGCAACTCTTTTTCTGTGTTTCTCAACTTAACACAGGCCATAGTCTTATTCTGAAGAGCATTGATCTTCCCTTCAAGTTTCTTTGTGGTCTCATTGAACTGCTCTTTAGTGCTTCGCAACTCTTCTGCTGTGTTCCTTAACGCTGCACAGGCCTTAGTCTCATTTTGAAGAGCATTAATCTTCTCTTCAAGTTTCTTTGTGGTCTCTTTAAACTCCTCTTTAGTGCATCGCAACTCTTCTTCTGTGTTCGTCAACTTTAGACAGGCCAGGTCAAGGTGTAATCGCGTTTCAAAGTGAAGATGGGACTCAATCTCATTTTGCGGTAACTGCAGTGAAAAACCTCTTATTAATAATAGGTAATGAGAGGAAGGGGAAGGCGCGTTCGATCGAGATGCAGTATGAACAACTTTCCACTATGTACTTTGTCCACGGTTGGTAAACTGGTTACAAGTGTCCCGGCCGAAAAAATGCTCCTGGGACAAGCAAGACGGAGGACATATTGCTAGCCCCACAAATATCACGATTGTTTCTCCCGAAGATCACGCGCTCAGATAAGTCGGTACCAATTCTTTTAATGCGTATTCGTTTGTGAAGCTACTGGTTTATCGAACTGATAAAATGTAATAATTTATTTTTTTATTCCATTTAAATATTAAGTGTTCAATTTTTTATATCTATAATAATTTGGGTGGTTTTTTTAGTCATTTTTTTTCCAATCTGGCCACAACGAATAACACTGCCCATGCTTTTATGCAAGCGCTGTGTGGCTTTGTGCGGGTCAGGTGCGTACGTTTCTCGAAAGCCCAAAACATTTCGGCTTTTTTTCCAGTGCCATAATTCCGTCTGTATCTGAAAAAAACCAAGACACTTCTGGGCATGAATCCTTGAACCAACTAAAATGTCAAAAGCCGAGCGGCTTTTTATATTGGGCGGATCGCAGTTTTACAAATTGCTTTTCGGGGCTTTTGAGAAACGAGCTCTAGACCTCGGAACTCGTGTCGTACTAACCTTTGGTACTATACCTCCTAATGGAAATTAAGTTACCTTTTTGATACAACCCATCCGAGCATAGGGGCAAGGAACTGGCGCCAGCGAACACTCATCCTCGGCGTGGGAAATAATCTGTAGGACAAATGATAGTTTCAATTATTGTTTCGTGGTGGCCCGTCATTATCTCTCATACATGTAGACCTACATAATGGCGGCCGATTTATTATTCTTCAATAAGTGTGTTAAACAGACCTGCTGGCATCATCTTGGAGGAACAATTCTTTTGAATTTTGCGTGCGTTGATAAACAAGGTTACTTAGGCTAATTTGCACAAAGCTGAAAGAATATTTAATTGATGGCTAATTTTGACAAACGTGTCTGCCATTGGTACAAGCAGCACTGTACAATGTATTCACATTACAGATCCAACCTGCTCTCTTGGGATGAACTTTCCACAGCCATTTGGACAGTTCACGGGAAATCTTGTACAGTAATTCTCGTGATCCTAAATATAAATAACGTTTCCTGAGACTGCGAATAGTGTGTAAGTTTTTGTTTTTGTTTTCTTTTTTTTCTTCTTCTGTTTTTCACTAAGTTTATCGACTGAGCGTGTAATCAACATACGACACCTTAACAAAGGACGGTCATTCCACCGTGTAGCGGGCTGAACGCAGTCGGGTCACGCCGAATCAAATACACGTGACTTTTTACAAACGCAAATACACTCAAGTCTATCTTTTCCAATCGATGTTAACCGGACGTTCACTGCTTCTCCGGACAAACGTTTAGGGGGGACAGCATACCGTCGTTTCACGTTTCATTTAAACGGTGACCTGTTTCTTTTTCAAAAGCAACAAAGGCATACAACACTAAAGAAAGCACAAATTGGAGGGAAATAGTCGACTTAAGTTTCTTACATCATTTGTAAAGAACGGCTTCCTTGAGGAGATGAGGGGATGCTACGCTAATCATCATGACGTCATAATTAGCCTCAATACCAACCTCCTTTGCTCTCAGTTCACCAGTCCACTGACAGCCGTCTCTTGGACATTTGATGACAAAAGAACGAATCTTCCTTTCCGTTGCTTTGTCCGGGAAGATGTCCTTGAATTAAGAGGAGAGAAGTAGTTACTGATGACGTGAATTCATTCCCTTGTGGCATGTTCAAAAGCAGCGGTTATGAGTCTACTTGGCAGGGAAAATGAAGGCATGTTTACCAATAATTTCAACATTGTGAGAACAAACTGAGTTACTACAGGCTGCATGTTCTCTTTTTCAAAAGCTGTTTTGCCGTTCAGGACTGATTTTTGCGTTATCTAAGTACAATTTCGTCCAATATTTATAACGGAACAAATAAAACTATCAAACTCAGCCACCAAACTCTAAATGCCTAAACTGAAAACAAAACCACTTTCTTCGTTCTTAGCCGGTTTCATGAATTCGTTAAGAGTACCAATTCTAGTTTTGAATCGTTTTAGCAAAGGTCACTTACTTTGTCTCGTATCAGGATGTTTTGGTCCAAAGGGCATCTCAGCGGTTGGCCATCGCGCTCCTGCCTGTTCAGTGAAATCATGCAATCAAACAAATAATATTTGCCATAGGGCCCCCCATCCCCCATGGGCGGGAAAGGCAATTGCCAGGGGCTCCGAGAGCTTACTTAGGAGGGGAGTGGGCAGGAAGGACTTATTGAAAAGGGAGGCCTTGTTTCAGATCTTTCCTCCTAGTGTCAATATATTCGAATTAAAACATTACACTCTAGGTTGTGTTCTTTGTAGCTGTTACAAACGTCGACTTAGATACCGATATGAGAGTGTAATTCTGAATATCAATAATGGTAAGGCGTGTGTTTTTATTAGAGGGAAGAGGTTCATGACGTGGCCTCTTTTCGCAGCTTTTGTGGTGGTAAAGGGAGAGGAGCTCACGGGTCTAGCTTAACTATCGCATGGAATAGCGACACACAGTAACAATTTCACTCCTACGTATTGCGCTCTTAATTCCTCAAAAACGTGAACAACTTTGGCCAAGCATAGAGCTGCTTATCCATCCTAAGCGATTACTTTGCAATGTATCAGTTCAGTACGGTTTTGATAGACCTTCAAAGCTCGTCAAGAATCTTCCGCTTCTCTTCCGCATGTACGTTTAGGCTTATTAGAGTCCAACAAATCTCTAAGGCCATTTTGGTTTCTCTCGGTGGAGGCTATTTTTTTTTCTTTGCCTGAAAACGTTGCCTACACTATGACTTAGACATCAAACCCCATGAAATACTTGACAAAGTAAAAGAATCAGTGCCATAGACGATTCGGAAAGAAGACTGCCTGGTCTAAATTTAGCCTCAACGTCAGGTTTGGCCGACTTTTCTATGCCCCTCTTCACAGAGGTCTTTGTCGCCGTCAGAAACCTCTGCTAACAGGGAATACCTTTCCTTCAATGAATAATAGTTTCTACGTATTTCCTGCCCCCGGAGGACGTTATTATGACCTACATCGGAATTTAAATTAAAATTCCCAAGTAAGAGCAAGACACGCCAACTTTCCATTTGTATGATGGCGTCGTTATTTGACTAGCAAGTCCAAAATGCTTTGTAAAATGCTTCCTCATTTAGATTTTTCAACTCTCCAAAGAACAACGAGACAATTGGTAAAATTTTCCTGACAACAGAAGCCAGTCAATGCATTCTGATCTTGGTGGGGAATTACGCCATCATGCAAATGGTCTCAGTTTACCTCACGAAATGGCCTTCAAGACATTGTTTGCAGAATCGATGGCCGCATACTCCCGTTTGAACCGCTTCCTTTAGTGGCAGCTGACATATTGGACACAGCCAATCGTCTTCTATAGCGTCTACAAACTCTTCATCGTATCCGCCAGTTGATCGGGCAAGTGAAGAAATCGCTTGAACTTCCGCCATGTTGGGTATTTGGGTGGGTGAGTATCACAACTTGATTAGTCACGGATGACGTAGATTTTTCTTTTCTCCTTTTAATATCCAACGGAAGCGTCACACACAACTCCCGTCACGTTTTCTCGGACGCTTCTGCTCGCGACAGTTGCGGGGAGTAGTGCTTATATCCTCTGAGCAAAAACCCATACAACTTCGACGACGGTAAGCAATAGGTCGTATTCATACTCTCAAGGTTAGGTCGCGCTGGAACGATCATGGAATAGAGGCCTGAGAAGGGAAACCTTCTCAGATACAAATTATATTAATTCCCTCCATCGAGCTAAGAATTCATGTGATTCAGTGAAAACCCGCACAAAAGAACAAGTGGATTAAGAACCTCCAGGTTGAAATTTGGTAAAAAGACCACCATATACATAAGAAACAATTCAGCCTGATAAATTCAACTGGTTCTTATGTATAAGGAAATACTGGGTACCAGTTAGATTAAAAATTACTGGGTCAGGATAGCCATGTCATTCTAAAATCAAATTCAAAGCTAATACCTCTCATTTACCTGTGCAAGCAACTGCCTTGTAATTAATGACCAGTCCCTTGGTTTGAGAAGATGGAGTCAATTAATAAAGCGCTGTCAGTTGTACAATACAGTGCATAATTTTCAGACAGACTTTAAGAACATGTTAAGAACAGCTTGAGGCTGATTTTTCAGTAAGTACCCAATATATAAGAACGACATCAGCCTGAAACTGAAAAACATTGGTCCTTTTATGCGGGTTTTTACTGTATTGAACGTGGGCTATCTCTAGCAAATCAAAGAAAGTCTCGTTAGCCTTGTTTGTTTTCTTTTCGCTTCACCCCGCAGCCTAAGAGAGTTACGGAGAAAAACTTTGCCAAGCTAAATTCCAAGATAAAGTAGCTGAGAACGATGACAAATTGCCCGAGGCAAAACTGTGGAGTATTGCAGACTCATCTGGCAAATTACCGAAGAATTTACCGCATTCATTCGACAACTTGTAGGTTATACACCTGGCGTTTTAATAGGGGCGCCAAGTGAACTCTTCTCGCTGTTTCGCTGTCAGGATGCGCGTTTCTAGTGAACCACCAAACCCACCTCAGCAAATTTATAGAGCGAAAATTAAACTTGGGGAATGAAGTTGACCAAGTGTCGTGTAGAGTGGAGTTAAGTATTCCAACTTATCAGCATTTAGACAGGGTGGTATGTAAAAATGCTTCACGCTCGTGTATTGAAAAAAAGAAGCAGCATCTTCACCGCCGTGTATAAAAGAAACCATTCAAATAAAGCCCAACTTGTAGGAGGCAACCCGTTTGCTATTTACAACGGACGGTGGAGACCGAAGACGAAGACATGTCCAGGCGGTGCCAGAGGGGACATCTGCAAGGAAACTCAAACCGTAACAAACCGTGGTGCCCCAAACCGTGAACAGCGCAATCATTTCAAACCATGATAGATCTTTAATTCTTCGAACTATATTCTTTACAAATTAACAAAACTTGTGAATGTTATGTACTCGAAATATTTAATTCGATTTCCTGATTCGAACTATTTAATTAAAAAAAAACTTACGATGTTTTGGGGTACAACATGCCCGAGTTCTTAGAATAAGCTGCCACTGATCTGTTAATCCGTTACTGAACTGCTCATGTTGAGGTGGGATTTAAAACACTGATAGCGCTGAGAGTTGACATCAACGCATTATTCTACATTATCACGTGAAATGAGCGCAGTCTTTTTTCGCGTTTACGCGAAATTAAAATGTTGTGATCCTTAGTGTTTCGAAATATCTCTTTTCCAAAATCGCGAAAATCAACGTGTCGCGAATATTTCATGTTAAGTAACAAAGATGCCTACCAAACTTCGAGACAAATGCCCGCAGGTTGAGATAAAAATTTCATCGCTGGGATGGATGTATTCTTAACGACCCTTATTTTTATCATTTCCCGTAAAACTGTAAAAAAAAAAAAAAAAAAAGAACAACAAATGTTGGACGTTTTGATATCTTTTTCAACCACTCATATACAAGAGAAAGGATTCCATGGCGTTTTCTCAGTAGTTCAGTCGAGGAAAGTTAGACTTGATAGTAACGAACGCCCGTTATGCAAAGTTCTGAGCCTCACTTTTGCGTAAAATAATTTAAAATTATCCTAATTTTCCTATCAAAATGCTGCCCAATGTTTGGTACACATATTTATGTATATACAATACAGCAATTTTCAGTTGAGTGTCGAAAGCAATGATGCAATTGCTTTAGTTTTGGTTCGCTGTATGATTGACTCCAAAAACTTGCGCGAACTTTTCAACCAATGAGATGCGAAACTAAAACCAATAGCGACTTCGTCACTCTGGTTTTCCCGCGCTTAGCGTCGGCTGCGTTTACTTGCTTTGCGTTCTGATTGTAAAACCAAGTCATAAATTACTTCGATTTGTGATTGGCTGAAGGGTGAATTTTCTTCAGAACGTGATTGGTTCTCTTATGTGATTGGCTCTCTTATGTAATTGGCTCTCTTAGTTTGCTTTTGGTTTCTCTTGACACTCCACTGAAAATGGCTCTCTCTAAACAAAATCGCTTGACAGCTAATATTCAGCGTCAACTAATCAGTATTGGAGTTGCAGACGTTCTTTCCTTTTTGTGGGTCTTGTTGAGTAAATCATGCACGTACTTTGCAAAATCAACAGGAAATGACGGGGCTCCTTCATAGCCTAGAAAAAGAGAAACAAGCCATGATAATTATCAATCTTGTAGCCTGCAAAGCGAAAGGCGTTTTGAGGGAGGCGAACGGGGCGCATACTGTGGACGGGGCATCTTAAAACGTACAGTAAAAACCGCCCAGCGACTAACAAACGGCGGCAGGAACTTTTACTACTTTCTTGCAGTGTCGCTGCTCTAACCACAACACCCCACCCCCCTCTGGATGGGACGCCATTTCATCCCAGGGTTCTCCCCCAGTATGGCTCGATTTTTTCAGAGCCTGGTTAAGTAATAATACCGCCTTATTTTTTCTTCATTTTTTGACCAAGCCCTTTCGATGCCTTGAGCTCACAACAATGTTTCCAAAGCATTTCTAAATGGCGAAATTAAAAGTTCGGTTAACTTCAAGTCACGCACAGCAGAAGCTCTATCGAACACACTCGTAAGTGAACAACTCTACTTGCAAACGCTAAAAAAAGTCCGTTGAGTTGAACTACCATCCAACCCGTTTGCACTCTTTTTCGGTTTCCGAGTCTTCGCATTGTTCGAATGCTCGACAGTTAAAACGTGAAGCAAGGTTTCTTTTTCACTGAGGGAAAGAACACCAAACGGCAGACATGAAACCACTTACCAGGAAAATAATTTATGTCTATGACAACATGATGTCCAGTTCCTTTTTCCACAATGATGTCAATACCAAACATAGTTAAGTTCTGGTTGGAAAACAAAAACAACGTATTTTAAACTATAATCACGGGTTGACTTGTGCTAAGAATACAAAATGGATTAATTGTCCAAGGTAAAAGCGTAAAACGGCGACTGGAGAGGAAAAACGTCGCAACTGACTTTTTGGGTATTATTATTATTATTATTATTATTACTATTATTATTATTATTATTCATTAATTTTTTTTCTTTTTCTCTTAAGTTGAATTTTTGCATGTTAACTTCAGTTTCATAGAAAAAGCATTAACCTAAATGTATTCTGCTCGTTAAAGCTTCATTATCATTTTAAAAAATATCCACGCAAAAACGCTCAAGAAAGCTGGGTTTTGTAAGAAGAAAATTAGTCAAACAAGGCTGGCCATGAAACGGGTTTTTTTCATACAATGAAGATGCAGACAACTGTTTTCTAGTCAACTGAGTTATCTTTGCAATCTCATGCCAATAACGTTGAGAGTGAACATTTTTCTGCCAAGTAAGGAGTGAACGAGAAAATTTATTCGTGCAAGTTATGTGAAAATGCAGCCAATTTAGGACTTCCCAAAGGTTCTTACCAACTTTGCTTGTAGCTTTCGCACAAGTTGCAAAACAAGATTTTCATCAGGACTAGTGACGCTGTCATCGTTGTCATCTTCATCCAGCTGTGAATAAAACAAGACATTATGTTATAACTGAGGCTGATTTCAAGCTACATTTTAACAACTGCATCAAACTGATGGTGCCTAGGAAGTCCCATGGCCCCCACTGTGACTGCTGGCTCCCATGACTGGCAATCTCTGCAACACGGCCATGAGCCCCCGCATACTATGAAAATGACCTAGATATGTAATGGGCCCCAAATTTTGTATCACTGCCCCACCCACTATGTATTATTGCGCCAACCACCTACATCAACAAATTCCACGAATTCAACCATACCGTGGAAAAGACGTTTGTCAATAACAAACCAATTTCTGCTGTTACAATCAAATTCTTGGGACTCATCTATGAAAGTGGGTGGGGCAGTGAAAAAGAGTGAAGAGTGGGTGGGGTGGTGATATGAAATTTTGGGCCCATTCCACAGTTGATTTTCGTAGCAATAACCAAGGCATCTGTGACACTGCATTAGCAGCAGAAGAAAAGAAAGGAGACCAGGGAGTAGGCAGGGGAACAGAACAAACAGATGAATAAGAAAACTCCTCAGAAAATTCTGCAACAGTAAACCCCCCTCTCAAACATGCTACAATGATGCCACAGGAAAACCACTCTCCTGAAGAAGAATCAAAGACTACTCAACTGAATGCCAGCTTTCTTTGTTAACTATTTTAAAAAAGGTGGATTTAACTGCATTCAATTTCAAACAATGCAATTCACACAGGTGTTTAAGACACTGACCAACAGTGAGTCAATTAGTTCTCACCTCACTCAGATAGGAACCCGAATCAGGTTTGGAAACATCATGTGATGAGAAGAATATCGTTTTCCTATCTTTTGCTGTAGACAGAAACGTGACGGTGTTATCATGACAGCAAAGTTGCATTATTAGAGGATGCAAAGAAACAACAATTTTTGTCATAACTAAAACAGGGCATGCATCCTACACTCAGACTATTTCTGCTTTTCAAATAAAATACACTTTCGAATCATTTTTCCAAAAATGAAGCTTGTGATGTTAAAATATGCTTTTACTCCTGCACAGCATCATTTCCAAACATCCTGACCAAGACTGTCATCTCAAGTTATTTAATCAGGGCCTTTAAATTGAAATACGAGTATGAATGACTATGAAGAACAAATATGAGCATGTGTCCTTGGAACAATGTCAACCTGGAGAGCTAAGGTTTGTGCTCAGTACGAAAAATTTAGAGTCTAGTCATACTTGTACTTGTACCTCAATTTAAAGGTCACTGTTACTTTAAAAAAGATCAACATGCAACTATAATAAAAAAGACATCAGTTTCATAAAGTGTTTTTTGGTGAATGCCACTTTGAAAGAATCTAAAACATGGGCTTTTATCATGAATAAGAAGAAATCTTGGCTTGGATTTTCTAGCTTGGATTGGAGACCTAGGCCTGAGTAATAAACACTGATAAATTTCTTGCCAGTAAAATTTCTAGACCAGTACTTGCCATCTGTCATGTAGAAATTCTTTATGGAAGGTCTTTCCACAATGTAATGGCTATTGCCTGCCACAAAGACCTGTACAAAGCAGAGAGATAATGAAGCATGAATAAATCATAATTGAACAGTGCAAACTAGCTTCAATTACATGTAAAGTGTCGTCATTACTGTTTATTACCTTAAATAGCACGGCATTATGATTCACAAACTGTTGGACAACACAAGGTGGCATCAAATCCTTCAACCCTTCCTTGTTAAATATCACTGCCATCTGAAATTGCATAATTTTAAACATTGAAATATAAACCTCCACAAATAAATTTCTGTTGAACATAAATTTAACAACAAGTTAACGATGACTTGTGCAAGGTTTTTTACACTTTGAACATCACCTCTGCCTGTAGAGGCCACCCTTATGCCTCACATATCAAAGTAATGTGCACATGTTTTGAGTAGGAACGAAACAACCAGTAGTGATGCTGTGTTTTAAACAACCCCGTATACAAAAAAGTTGGGAATAAAGTGACACATATTTCTTTAAGTAGGCTACTTTAGAGTATAATGCAGCATACCAGTATAATGTCATGGTTGCCAATATTTATTAGGCAATGTATCGGCATTCTGGCATGTTTACAAATTGCAGTAAATATTATTTCTTAGACTGACTACCTCATGACATGACTCAGATCCATGGCCAATGACTGTTTTACACACTAAAAAGAAACACAAATGAAAAAAAATAATAATTGAAGGGCTCTGGCAAGAACATCCTAACTAACTTTAGCCCGATTTTTAGGTCATTTCTCAAAATCGCGGCCAATTTCCACTGAACCAACTGCACTAAAATTACAGGGTGAACCTCCCCATGCTATATGCCAAAAATTAGGGCAACCTGATAAAAAGAAGCAAAAAAAAAAAATTTTACCTGTATTTTTATATTTTCTTGCTATTGTACCCCC
>BLFK01000391.1:3268927-3281047 GCA_014634185.1 Astreopora myriophthalma | reverse complement strand
TTTTTCTCTTAAGTTGAATTTTTGCATGTTAACTTCAGTTTCATAGAAAAAGCATTAACCTAAATGTATTCTGCTCGTTAAAGCTTCATTATCATTTTAAAAAATATCCACGCAAAAACGCTCAAGAAAGCTGGGTTTTGTAAGAAGAAAATTAGTCAAACAAGGCTGGCCATGAAACGGGTTTTTTGCATACAATGAAGATGCAGACAACTGTTTTCTAGTCAACTGAGTTATCTTTGCAATCTCATGCCAATAACGTTGAGAGTGAACATTTTTCTGCCAAGTAAGGAGTGAACGAGAAAATTTATTCGTGCAAGTTATTGAAAATGCAGCCAATTCAGGACTTCCCAAAGGTTCTTACCAACTTTGCTTGTAGCTTTCGCACAAGTTGCAAAACAAGATTTTCATCAGGACTAGTGACGCTGTCATCGTTGTCATCTTCATCCAGCTGTGAATAAAACAAGACATTATGTTATAACTGAGGCTGATTTCAAGCTACATTTTAACAACTGCATCAAACTGATGGTGCCTAGGAAGTCCCATGGCCCCCACTGTGACTGCTGGCTCCCATGACTGGCAATCTCTGCAACACAGCCATGAGCCCCCGCATACTATGAAAATCACCTAGATATGTAATGGGCCCCAAATTTTGTATCACTGCCCCACCCACTCTGTATTATTGCGCCAACCACTTACATCAACAAATTCCACGAATTTAACCATACCGTGGAAAAGACTTTTGTCAATAACAAACCATTTTCTGCTGTTACAATCAAATTCTTGGGACTCATCTATGAAAGTGGGTGGGGCAGTGAAAAAGAGTGAAGAGTGGGTGAAATTTTGGGCCCATTCCACACTTGATTTTCATAACAATAACCCAGGCATCTGTGACACTGCATTAGCAGCAGAAGAAAAGAAAGGAGACCAGGGAGTAGGCAGGGGAACAGAACAAACAGATGAATAAGAAAACTCCTCAGAAAATTCTGCAACAGTAAACCCCCCTCTCAAACATGCTACAATGATGCCACAGGAATACCACTCTCCTGAAGAAGAATCAAAGACTACTCAACTGAATGCCAGCTTTCTTTGTTAACTATTTTAAAAAAGGTGGATTTAACTGCATTCAATTTCAAACAATGCAATTCACACAGGTGTTTAAGACACTGACCAACAGTGAGTCAATTAGTCCTCACCTCACTCAGATAGGAACCCGAATCAGGTTTGGAAACATCATGTGATGAGAAGAATATCGTTTTCCTATCTTTTGCTGTAGACAGAAACGTGACGGTGTTATCATGACAGCAAAGTTGCATTATTAGAGGATGCAAAGAAACAACAATGTTTGTCATAACTAAAACAGGGCATGCATCCTACACTCAGACTATTTCTGCTTTTCAAATAAAATACACTTTCGAATAATTTTTCCAAAAATGAAGCTTGTTATGTTAAAATATGCTTTTACTCCTGCACAGCATCATTTCCAAACATCCTGACCAGGACTGTCATCGCAAGTTATTCAATCAGGGCCTTTAAATTGAAATACGAGTATGAATGACTATGAAGAACAAATATGACCATGTGTCCTTGGAACAATGTCAACCTGGAGAGCTAAGAATTGTGCTCAGTATGAAAAATTCAGAGTCTAGTCATACTTGTACCTCAATTTAAAGGTCACTGTTACTTTTAAAAAGATCAACATGCAACTATAATAAAAAAGACATCAGTTTCATAAAGTGTTTTTTGGTGACTGTCAGTTTGAAAGAATCTAAAACATGAGCTTTTATCATGAATAAGAAGAAATCTTGGCTTGGATTTTCCAGCTTGGATTGGAGACCTAGGCCTGAGTAATAACCATTGATAAATTTCTTGCCAGTATGTGTAGACCAGTACTTGCCATCTGTCATGTAGAAATTCTTTATGGAAGGTCTTTCCACAATGTAATGGCTATTGCCTGCCACAAAGACCTGTACAAAGCAGAGAGATAATGAAGCATGAATAAATCATAATTGAACAGTGCAAACTGGCTTCAATTACATGTAAAGTGTTGTCATTACTGTTTATTACCTTAAATAGCACGGCATTATGATTCACAAACTGTTGAACAACACAAGGTGGCATCAAATCCTTCAACCCTTCCTTGTTAAATATCACTGCCATCTGAAATTGCATAATTTTAAACACTGAAATGTAAACCTCCACAAATAAATTTCTGTTGAACATAAAATTAACAAGAAGTTAACGATGACTTGTGCAAGATTTTTTACACTTTGAACATCACCTCTGCCTGTAGAGGCCACCCTTATGCCTCACATATCAAAGTAATGTGCGCATGTTTTGAGTAGGAACGAAACAACCAGTAGTGATGCTGTGTTTTAAACAACCCCGTACACAAAAAAGTTGGGAATAAAGTGACACATATTTCTTTAAGTAGGCTTCTTTAAAGTATAATGCAGCATACCAGTATAACGTCATGCAGGGCTCGAAAAAACCCCCGTCCGGTCGTCCGGGACAAGTAGATTTTCCCCTCGGGCAAGTAACTTTCTCTCCTCACTTGCCCCACGGGCAAGAGCCAAGCCAAGCCGTTCGCCGACTAAATTTGTGATAATGATTTTGAGCAGAAAGGGTAAATTTTAGGCTCAAGGGTAATCAAATGTTTAGATGAAGCTTGACGAAAATTACAACTTATAGCGTTGTGTTGCCCGCTCACAGCTCAGAAGTGGTTGCCTAGCAGGTGATCAAAATCTGCCCCGATCAAGTTTCAAACAGCTGCGTTGGGCACGAAAATGCTGTGCTTCTTCCACAATTTTTTGCGAGCATTTTCCAGTTTCTCTGTACAAAACATAACTCAACAACGATATATCAAAGCTGTAGAAATTGTACGCGAAAAAGCTGCATATTTCGACTGCAAAAACGAAGCCAGCATTTTTTATGCTAAAATCCAGCAACAACTAACTAGTGACAACTACTGAGTCAAGATGGTTTTATTACATTAATAAAACACGCCCGTAGTATGACTTCCATTTTTGGGTCATGAATTATTAATGAGTTTGGAAACTTGGGCAAGCGGGGAAGTGCCCCGGGCAAACAAAATTTGAGAGTTGCTTGCCCAACGGGCAAGGTGGAATTCAAATATTTTTCGAGCTCTGGTCATGGTTGCCAATATTTATTAGGCAATGTATCAGCATTCTGGCATGTTTACAAATTGCAGTAAATATTATTTCTTAGACTGACTACCTCATGACATGACTCAGATCCATGGCCAATGACTGTTTTACACACTAAAAAGAAAGACAAATGAAAAAATAATAATAATAATATTAATTAATTCACAAGAGGGATTTTAAAAGGAGATCTTATACACGTAAAATATTGATGAGGTCTTGTTGGGTACTGTGATCTGACAGCACAGTACAGATCCACCTGTTATCTGGCCTGCATGCAACTTCAACCAGAAGATTAGCCAACTATATAATGTTTTTGTCATACCATGAAAACAGAGGAAAAGCAGTCAGAAAACTGAGGAAGCTCAAGCTTGACCAGATGATGAATGACAAACTTTTAAAAGTTTTCATTGCCTCCAGAAGTAGTTAGGTCTTGCAATTACAACCCAAAATAATGTGAAGCCAAACCAACTGAAAAAGGCACTGACGCTTAATATTATTGAAGCCTCCTTTTTGTAGCAATCAGTGTTTATTTCAACGTGACAGTGCAAAATAGCATTAAAAAAGGAAGGCAGCTTACCCATGGGGTACGAGACACCAGCATTCTCTATTTCTTTCAAGTTTTGTCTGTAATCCAGCTCATTGATTTGTGCAAAATTTGGGATAAACACCCTTACACCTGAAACATGAAACAAAAATCAACAAAAATCACTTGACATGGAAAATACAATATTGGAAACCCCCACCTGCAAACACCTCAGACAAGCCAACCTCTTCCTTAAATGAACAACAAAGTGAGGTTTTGGAATTTCTCCACTCTCTACATTTATAACAACTTATGAGAGGTTATAAGTATTATTATTATTATAACCTCCCATAAGTGGACACCTCAAATAAGCAGACACCTACACTCAGTCCGGAGGGTGTCTGCCTATTGGTGTGACTTCTCCATAAAATTTAAATCATACTTACATACTTTCAATTTTGAGCAAATTAACCACCGCATAATTACTTCCACCCCCAAAAAGTTGCATTTATAAATGAACAACCAACCTTCCTCTAAAATCTCACATTCCTTCATGATCTGGTAACTTGTCGTTCGGTCAAACAATTTTCGCACAGACTCCATGGGGTCAATGACAATCACTTCTGGATGGTCATTTATGTACATCTGAGGTACAAAAAGAAAACATAATTACAAGAAGATCCCCGCGGACATTTTTAAAGATCCTTAAGGATCTTGGCAAGAAAGCTTGGGTTCATTAAATATCTTGGCAGAGATCTTGGCAAGAATTCTTGGTAGGTAGGTAAGTAAGTAGGCATTTTATTTATCCACATTACACGGATGAGTACAAGACTCCTTTAAACATGAATGTGCCAAATAACTATAAATCCATACATATTAAAACATTAAATAAATAAGATAAAATAAAATAAAAAGAATACAAAGACCATCAATACTAAGGGGAAAACTAACTATATAAAATCCAAACTATGTACAAAAGTTACAATTACATTTTACTCCAGTAGTCAAATTGACATTATTTAGCAGAGACTTGAAAACGTTAAGAGATGGAGCTCTCCTAACACAGTCAGGTAGATTGTTCCATAATCTTGAGATGATGTAACGATATGACCTATGCATAAATCTACTATTATAGATAGGCTGATGTAGCTTGTTAAAAGATTCAAGATCTTTATTACGATCCTCAAAGGATCTTTAAAAGATCCTTAACAGATTTTTGCAGAGGATACCAACTCATCCATAGTATTCAGCATTAAAGAGCTGAGCCCAGTTATGGTTTAAAAAGTCCTTGATGAGGATGGGCATGCATAACATTATAGTTATATAACAACCTCCACTCCTTTCAGTGTTTTTGCAGCATCTTTGTTTCCCTCAATGGCAGCTGCCATGTACTCTGTCAGTTTCTGAATGATCAGGTCGAATGGTCCTTGTTCCTCTACTGGTCTGTCCAAGTCAACCTAATTAAATTCAACAGACAAGCAATGAAAGTTTCTTATAAAATGATGTGATGCATAGGTTACTGCATTTCCTTAGACCTCTCCCTCTCTCTCCATAGCTGAATGTAACCCGATAGAAACCCTGACTTTTTGAGGGGGGAAAGAGGAGCTGGATTTGGTGGTTTTCTTTTGATAAAAAAATGAACCATTTTTAGTGTTAGTCTCTAAGGGGTGCAATGCATTTGGGCAAAAATTCTAGAATTTTGGGTCCAAAATCGTATGAAAACTAATGGTAATTTCTAGACCATTTACTTTGAAATTTTGGGCAACCTCTCAAAGTTGTTTTTTTCCCAGTTATCAGAAATACCAGAAATTTTCTTTTCCATTTGGCATTTTCATTTTCATCCTTCTGTTCCACAGGACATTTCATCTCTATGGTGCATTTCATTTACATGTAACTGAAATTTGCAGAAACGCATCCTGAGTGCGCATAGAATTAAAATATTCAACTCACGTAAAGAAATACCATTCCATTCCATAAACAAAAATTGGCTAAATTGCAGGATACCCTGCAACTTATTCAGATCGCCTGCCTAAACTTTCGCCACTTCACCCTTCCATGATCAACCATGTGGAGATAATTAATTCTAACAGTAAGCAGAAAACCTTCAACAGCGGGCACGACATAAAGCAGAATAATATTGATGCTAATAACTACGCCCCCCAAAAATGAAAACAATGTCCCAACAATCGTGAATTTCCAAGGTCGTGATGACAAAATCTCTTAAAATGGCTAAACCTGAAATATTTTCACTGAAACAAAACGCCGATATTTCATTTTCACGCCTACATTTCAAATGGTGGAAACCTAAGCCTTGTACAAATTCACCATAATGATCATATAATAATTACATCTTCTCCAGATTAAATTAATTTAAGCTTGAAACTTTTTGCAAGCGATTCTGGAGAGAGACTGGACCTATACTTAGTTATGAGCTTCGTTCTTCCTTAAAAATATTATATACACATTATGGAAGTTGCATCATTAAGACAAAATATTTGGCGGGATTAATGGAGCAAAGATTTCCGAGGCATGTTTCGATCGTCCACAAGAAATGTACAGTGTCACTTACCTCGATCAAGTCAATTCCAGTCTTCCTAAAGGGTGACAAAGAAAAAGATTGAAGCCTTGTGAGTATATAAAGCATCAAAAAAGGCGCAAAATCATCAAGTCCACATTTAAGGAATCAATACAGGCTCAAAAACAAGATGAAAAAAATTAAACGTGCCCGCATAAATGTGCGAAGTTGTCGAAAATAGATTTCCTCATCTTACGACGGCTCAGTAAGAAGCCCACTCGCTTCCGCTTGTGAAGCCCGTTACTGTTTGTAAACATTATCCGCCAATTATCCTCTTCTCAATTAAGTAACAATCTTCCAAATTAAGGGAGAAAATATCGTCTCGACAAAATGATACTCCATCGTGTTCTCCTTCACGACACCGATGTAATTGAGCCGGCGATTAGTAATGTCCTTGCAGCGGTTACCTGAAAAAAAATGATGATAGTCCCCAAGCTTCTCTCAATATTTTCAAATTCAATATGGCAGCCAGCGGTTTGTTGTTTCCACGATTGAAGTTCTTCAGAATTAATACTGCTGCAAACCACCCAATTGTTTTTCTTTTATCGGAAAAATTTAGTTCTTGCTGTATCAGAGCTTCTAGTTTTGAATTTTCCTCAAAGCACTTGTCTCGAACTGGACATCTTTTGCCTGTAAAAACAACTTGTTTTCTGAATGGCGTGAAGCACTTTAGTGTTCACAACTGGTTTGGTGAGTGTGAGCGCATTTTAAGAATAATCTTATATCAAAACAAATTCCTTACAGATGAAAAAGTAATTATTATCCTCGACTCGAAACCGCGTGACCAAAACTGTCTGGAGACACGGATTACCACAGGCAACCCAAGCGTATTAACGTGAGGAATCGATTGCTAGAATTATCTCAAATAATAGATACGTATTTCAAACAAAAAAGACGAAACTGTCTTCAATGAACCTCCAAGCGAACCAGCATCAGGGGATAGCCAATAAATTTTAAGCAAATCGACTTATCTCCCTAAAATTGCTGGCAATGAGGAAAACCAAGAATGGTAAGAATCAATCCAAAATGGAGTGATATTCAGGCCCATGCATTTGAATTTTGAAACTGGTGTGCCTTGAATGGCTAGAAAATAATCTTTGGTCTCATTGGGGGAAATTTTAGGGAGATAATCCAATTTGCTTAGTATGAAATATTAAGGTTTGTATAAGTATGACAACACAGTGTTTTCATAATATTGTTAGCTTATAACTGTACCTGGACATGTTGTGGCTTAAGTTTTTTACTGGTTCAAAGATGTTTAAACCAGTTTAACTTTTAACTCTTACGAATACCCTTGCAGGTGTCAAGGCTTCGGTTCTCACAGAAGACAAAATCAACAAAGCAGACATTGGCTGTCCCATCTGTAGCAGAGATATCACATTTACTTACAAAGTAAGTTGAAATTTTGATTACAGTGAAACTCAGTGGTTGACCATCAGAGCTATCCTCAGAAATGAAGTTACGGAGCAAAGTTTTGTTTTTACCCTTTTGAAACATATGGAGTGGAAATACTTAAGTTGGTGCAACATGGTTAGGTATAATGACACCACCATAGACAGCAAATCATTACCAATAAATTCCTCTGAGTATCTTGAGAGGAGGTGGCATGACACAGTGGTTAGGGCACTAGATTTGCATGCGGATGTTCTGGGTTCAAATCGTGTTCTGACCACTAAATGAATTTGTGGTCAGTGGTCCCGAATTCGACTCCGCCACATATTGTAAATAGCCAGTTGGTCTCCTCCTTCCAGTTCATGGGTTTCTTTACGTTGTTCTCTTTATTTGCATTGTTACTTTCTATACATGGCCCCACAAGCTTGAAGCTTTAAATATCACCATGTATAAATAAAGGTTCTTTTCTTTACTCTATTTACTTTACATTACTTTACCTTTCACTCCATTTTGTGCAGCAAAAAGGTGGCCCAACAAACAAAGTCTGCAATAACTGCTACATTTGCCCCCTCCCCTCCCCTCCTCTCCCCTCCCCTCCTCTCCCCTCCCCATTTCCCTGCCTACCCCACCCCAACAAATGCCTGTTTTGCATGCTATTGGAAACCGTGTCAAAAAACTGCAAAACAGACTTTGATAAAATACCACCATTGAAAGTTCCATGGCAACAGCCTAAGATTTGAAATCTTGAGTCTTTTGAGTGATTAAACCATTGCTTCTTCTTTACTCCCTTCCTATTTACAGGATGTGCTATTTTTGTCCCAGTTCATGTCACCAAGAGGTTATATTCTCAATCGACGAGTGACAGGTACCACAGTAATTTTTTTTGCTCATGTAATTTTCAATTGATTTCCATACCTATTTTTTGCTGTTGACTAGATTGGGTAAATTTCCATGGAATCTAACTTGTCACTGTTTTCATGAAAAATGTACTGTTGATGTATCCACAGGGAAGACAAAGCCATTTGATTCTGAAATGTTCTCTTCTCAAATAATCAATTCATAGGGGTTTTACATAACTCATGTTGAGATGCCAAGTTCAAGAAACTGTTGTATTTTTCGTTGATTTTTTTTTTTTAATGAAATGAATCTCTCTTCTTTTATTTAAGGTGTTTGCAGAAAACAGCAGAGGAAATTGGAGAAGGCAATCAAGATATCACAAAGACTCGGTAAGTTTCTAAAACATGATGCATTGTGGCATTGAAGTCATGGTAAGCTTTAGAACCTGGGTGGCAAAAGGAAGGGGATGCTTGAATTAGCAATGTCACAGGTGCACCCATTAATAGAAATCAGAGTCAGGGCCTGTAAGGGCTAGGGCTGATCCTGGGAAATATGGCAGACAAGAATTGAAGGCCTGTAATTTTATGTATAAACCCAGTAAGCGAACCTGGTTAAATTTTAAGAAGTAAACAGTATAAAACTTCTGCAATGGGTAGTGACAAAACGTAGTAGGCAAATGATTTCAGGGCAACAGGATGAAAACAGAGAGAGAAAACATTTGGTCTCTGCTCAATTTGTGCATACAATACGATACGGTACTGTACGGTAATGGGTCAGGAGAAAAACATCGGAAGTGGCAGACTAGGGCACAGTAGCTAGATTCATGTATGTTGCTGTTATTGTATGTTGACAGGACTTCTTCCCAAACTAGCACCAGCTGTGCAGAGGGAATTAGAGGAAAGAAAACTGGCTGAGAAGAAAAGTGCCGCTCAAAACAGAAATAAATGAAACTATCCGAAGCTAAACAGCACTCGCAGTTCCTGTTCTGAATGATAAATGCATTTAAAAGTTAACCAGGTTTAAAATTCCCCATTAACTTTACTGTAATTACAATAATGACACCTTTTGACATTTGAGTATCAGCAGTATGCCAGGCGTTTGTGGGCTGAACCTACTTTAAGGGCTTAATGGGCCCTTTGCATGAAACTGTCACATGGTACAAAATCAGCCCTGCTGGATGGCAAGGTATGCACTGGGACATCCAAAACAAGAAAAAGTGATGCTTGGCTGGTTGTAATCGCTTTGTTGGGGGAGACTGTTGCGTTCTTTTGCCATCCAGCATGGCAGATTTTGTACCATGTGACAGTTTCATGCAAAGACCCCATTCCCACCAGTCTCCTGTAGCTCAGTAATAGAGCCTCCGAACTAATAATCGGAAGTTCGTAGAATCGACTCCTGTTCGAAGCACTCGGAATTTTTTTCCGATTATGCCCGAGTCACCATCGACAAATTCATCGCTTACGGGCTCCTGTTTTTACTTTAATTCCTTCCCTGCTAAATCAGTTTTTCCGTGCTTTGTGCTTTCGGTTTATCTGGATGCACCTCGGCCATCATATCTTTGGTGAGAGCAGTAGCCATGCATCGGAATCCATACCGAGGATAAGGCAGTTCTGTTATTATAGACCAGTTATCTTCGCGGGGATCGTAACACTCTACAGACGTCACAGCCACGTGACCGTATGAACCACCGAAGACGTAGATTTTCCCGCCAAAAACTGTGGCGCTCGCACGATCACGCTTGGTGTTCATATCTGTTGAAAAAAAAAAGGATCAGAGGCAGAACTACTCTTGATGGTGTTTCTAAGAACTTGTAAAGGTTGGCGCAAAAACATGATCCCATCTTACTGAATTACCCACGTACTTTAATTTACGTTTAACCTTATATGGGGATGACTACCCAAAAAAAAAAAGGTGAATTGAGAACCGATTTTGGTTTTGGCCGCATTTGAAGATAGAGTCATTTATCCAACTCTTCTAACATGGATTCATTTATCCAACTTCTGAAATTTGTTTCAAAACACCTCATATCCGCAGTTCAAATACATGACATTTCATGTAGTCTCCGTCGTACAGAGGAAGAAAGTGCTCTACCTAAAGGAAGCTTTGCAAATTGGTTGCAAATCATTTGCTAACAGACGAGGAGTAAGGTGCTTCGTGAACGCATGCTTTTCAGCTGGTTTCTACGAAGCGCGCGGATCAAGACAGACGATAATGTCACATGACCCGCGGGTGAAATTAATTGCCGGTAAAAGAAATATTTACCTTTCCCTTGGAGCCATTTGTCTAAACCGGGGTCATAAATCTCACACAAGCTTAGTATTTTACGGAATCCCGACCCTCCGCCAATCACGAAGATTTGACCCGTCAGTACTACTGCGCATGCTCCGCTCCTGGGAGTTTTGAGACTGGCGACGTTGTTCCACTTGTCTAACCGAGGATCGTACCTTTCCACTGTTTTCAGAATCGTATTGTTTTTGGAGACTCCTAAAGAGAAAATTCAAAATTATCTATTATTAAGTATTTAAGACTTGGCTTGCAACTGAGTAGGGCCAGGAGCCTATCAGGGCTTTTTAACCTGCTTGAATCCAAGAATGAATGTAATAAACCTTCTTGTTGAATATTACAAGGCCAGTAATAATGAAGATGTCTCACCTCCGATAACATACAAATATTCATTTAGTGCAACTGCGCAGTGGGAATAGCGCATCTGATGTGGGGCGGAGAGCGAAGTCCATTTATCTGCCGCGTGATCATAACAATCCATTGTCTGCTCTTGGGTGGTGTTTTCTTGGACTCCTCCAATCACGTAGATTTTTCCGTGATGCTCCACAACCTCATGGTTAAAGCGACCTAAAACATTTAAGTTTTGTCCAATATTTTTCCTCAGTAATTTATAGGATGTTCCTTGAGTACTCTAGCTGTTTATCACTTTTCGTCAATGAGTATGTGCTTCAATTCCGGCATCGTTAACTTGGAAGCCACTCATAAAATGGAACGTCACATATTTTAGCTGGGTTTTACGTCAAAACACTCGACGATTGGCTAGAAAATATCGGGCCACTCTTTCAACTAAAGCGCGGCGAAATACAATCATTTTCCTAGGCTTGGCATCGGCTTCATTTCTGATTGGTTTATCTGATCGCCTAGCCTTTTATGGCTCGTTCTCACATGACGTCATGGCGGCCATTGTGTTGCAGCTATACAAAGAAACGTTGGCCATTTTGGTGTACTTAAGCAATCCTCGGGGAACTGATCTTCATTTTTATGCAAAGATAACCTGTTGTTTAAGGTTACTTCCCACCTTCGCGGGTGCCCTTCGGAAAAAAAATCGTACGCGCCCCAGTTTAAATAAAACCCTAACAAACTATATATCATAAGAAAGCTTAATAAATGCACTTCACGAAAAAAATACAATTTTAGCGATATTTTCTTTCAGGAAGTGTCAGGATCTCGTAAGGCGTGAAACGACCGAGGGTTCTTCTATTGAATTTATCGGCTATCTGATTGATCAGTACGAGCAAAATGACTGCACAGTCTTATTCACAAGGCATCAATCAACAAAAGTGTGTCAGGCTTTTTCGATATTCTGATTGGTTGTCTAGATATCTGCATCTAAAGTTGAAGTAGCT
>BLFK01000391.1:3265571-3268456 GCA_014634185.1 Astreopora myriophthalma | reverse complement strand
GCAAGACCAAAGTTTAGTCGACTCTCTGTCACTGGGGACAAACAGAGCCATTTACTGGTCAGCGGATTGAAACAATGGCAGCAAGGTTGGGCGCCGTTCTCGGTGACGCCACCAACTAAAATGATGACGTCAATCAAATGAGATTTCCACCTGATGAGGTTAATACGGAAGAAAGAAGAAAAAGTCCTTTAGTGGTGAAAATATAATAAATTTGAAGGAACCTGAAACATTGCATTTTCTATCTACCTTTATATTTTATTCTGTTTTCTTTTTCGTTATCAACGATTCTGTTTCCAAATAGCCGAATTTCACTCTAACACAAAAGGCATCAGCTCAAGGAAAAACTCGTAAACAGCTTTATTTTATTCCCAAGATACTCCAAGTCATGTTCATTGTTTGAAGCTGAATTTTAATATTTCGAAATTGGTCTATTCTGGCTAGATTTTAAAAAATGTTGAAAGGAATAAGTGACAGACCGTGAGAACTGTTGCTGCGGCAAAGGTACAGACCCTCCTTGGGATATTGTTGTGACCATGTGGTCTTTGGTAAAGAGTCTGTCTCGGGTTTGTAAACTTGGGTGGTAAAAATAAAATTAAAGGCTCGTAAATATAGCTATCCTATTCACCTGCGTCTAGTTCTCTCGTTCTGCATGAGCTTTTTATCTCTGCTACTCGCCATCTTGTACGACAAAGCTTCGGCGACCAACTCTCTACTTGCTGGTGATGACGTCACCAGCGGATCCTTATCGATAGTGCCAAGCAAAAACTGACGAGGGATGGAGGGCAATCGCACATGGCTCAACAGGTCGGCAAACGTTGATTGCCTCGAAACAACATCAAAATTGACCCAGGCGCGAATCGCGTCATACACTTGTTCTTCGTTTCTCACGTTTAAGTCGTCGTCTGCGACGATTTTTTCCAGGTCAGTACTTGGTAACCGAAAGAATTCCGGTGATCTTTGAATTTCCAAGAAATTGTCGATTATGAAGCGCTGCCCCTCTCGAACGAGTACTTCGCAAGAATAGATTCGGCCCATGTTTGTCATTTTGATGCAGTTGTCTACGCACAGATCACGTAGTAGGAAATGTTCACACTGATTTCGGAGCGATTCTAAACCAAGCTGAAAAGCGGCACACAAAATCTCTTCAATGTTTTGCTCGTTGAGTGCGATCTCAGAAGAATAAATATAATCCAGAACAGCGCAAAGTATTTTATCTGGAATTCCTCTGATAACCGTCTCTCTTGTGTATCTAGAAAGAAAGCTTCCTGTGTAAAGGCTGTAAAAATAAGAACTACTCGCCGCTAAGACACTCCTGTGTGCATAAAACTTTGCGTTTCCCTTTTCTGTTAGAAGCACCACATCGCAAAGGACCTGGGACTGTCTCATTTTGTTCATCTTGTCGAAGAAACTTCTCAAGTACATTTGATCGCTTATGGAGCCTTGCGCCAAGGAATCCATATTATGTTGCTTATGATTTGATGCTGTTTTGTTTTCTCTTGATACCACCAGCTTATCGGTAATTCAGGAACAGGTGGAATAAATGCATAATTTATCTTGATGATATTGCTTCTCGTGCTGGCGTTAACTCATGGAAGTTCTCGGCATTTTTTTCTCGCCCTCTTTGCGAATGTGGGATAAAAAAATGGACGGTTTGCAAGTCAACTACTACTCTTAAACTTTGGCACAAAGTTGCCTTTTCATTTTTTACAATTGATTTTGACAATTTAGTCGACTTGGCGTTGAAGTAAGACAGTCATGGAGGTTTTGCTGTCAATGCTTCAACTCATTCAGAATGTAAACGTGCTCATCGCAGTAGCGTGAGCTACTTTTAAAAGCAGTTGCGAACTGAGAAGGCCAAAAAAATCCATCAGTTCAGAATATGCCGCCGGAAAACTGAGGGGAACATCAACTGAATTGGGAAAAGCCACTGCAAGATATTACCCATTTCGGGCCCGTAGGCAGGTTTTTTTTTTGCGGGAGAGCGCGATCCAAGGAGGAAACGGACTAAATGAGCGCCTGAGGCGCGAACTTCTAGGGGGATCCGGGGCTATGCTCCCCCGGGAAATTTTGAAAATTAAGTTGTCTGAGACTGCATTTCGTGACATGAAAACAGGCAACTCTGTACTATTCACTGAGTTTGCTGCCGGCTCGTGAGACACTTAAGCTGAGGTACGTGGGTGAACTTCCGTCAATGGGAGCCCCTGGTAGAGCGGTCAGGTCTGTCGCAGCTTTCGCTGGGTGCCAAAGGACGTCGGCCTTTACTTCCACCGATCTCAAAGCTGAAGAAGAATTGTAAACCACCATGATACATATATGTGCGCTTTATAAATACATGAATTTTTTTTTTCACACAACTCATTTTTTGCACGTAAATCTGTGGAGCAAATGACGAGATGTCCCATCCCAAAATATTATTCTTTACTCAAATCGAAAAGTGGTAGTATAAACGCTTTTTTTTACAGTATTTTCTTTCATTATCTTTCTGAGGTGATTAACCGAATTCGATATTTGTCAGTGTATGGTGCTTTTCTGTTCTGACGTTCTCCATTTTGATTTCTTCACCTCTTTCTCCTTCTGTCGCATGTTCTCCTGGTTCTTCGTTCTCGTTTTTCTTTTCTTCCTCTTCTCCTTCTCCACCTTGATCCAAATCGTTACCTTCACCTTGATCATCGCCTGTTTCGTCTTCGTCTGTAATGTAAATCTCATTTGCCCGCGCGTACTGCGGATTCGTGAAATCAAAGCCGTGGTCTGGATACACCATTCCAAGAATCTTGTCTTTGTTCAATCCGCAGAGCCTTTCTTCACATCGAAACTTGCTGAGACTCGGGTAACTCTTATTTTGTGGAAGCTGAGCCTTTGCACACAACTCGCAAGTCCAGGAATAA
>BLFK01000391.1:3258071-3260571 GCA_014634185.1 Astreopora myriophthalma | reverse complement strand
CTTATTTCCAATGCTTCTAAAAGAGATCAGCATTTGACAATTATTTTGCTTTGTTGACCTGATTATAAAAACATGACCTCAACTGATTTTCTTTTCTAATGAAACAAGAGAATGCAGAATCCAGTTCCTTTTAACTAATTAACAGTAAAAAAAGAGGAATCAATGCTTATAACTCTCAAAGCTACTTCTGTCTAAGTGGACAACTGGTATAAAGAACTCAGAGAGTACCTTTTTCAAATAGCATTAAATCACAACATGCACTTACTGACTGCTGCAGACAATCTTGTGTGCCTTCTTGCAAGGTTTTTGGATAAATTATCTCTAGCTATTGCCTTCAATCTGTGAATGAAATAAAGAAAGGGAACCTGTTCTCACTTTCTGGATTCCTTAATTGAACTTGGGGCTACATTTGACATGACTTAACAATAGACAGCTGAAAATTGGCAAGTAGACAGCTGTTTTGACCCTTAATGACTGCATCCCTGATGGTTGCTGCATATACAAACCAGTAAGCAAACCTATAAACTATAGATAAGAATAAATGATGATTTACAAGCTTAGCCAGACAAGTAGTGCAGTTTTAACTTCCTACAAGTGGATACCTCCCCAATGAACTGAAATTTGACATCACCTGGGTTTGGTAAAGAGATACAACAGCTGACACTTCAAGCTTTATCTCTTTGTCTGAGAGATTCTTCAGAGTGGATTACTCTCAGAATGGATTAATGCAACAAGATAAGCTCCTGTACCTCTTTTCCCAACTAGCTCAGCTGATACCAAATGCATGTTTCTGTTTTGTAATCCTGCATGAGAGGTTAAAACTCCAACTTTACTGTTTTGCACTGGTTTTTCTGATTGCTTTCCGAACCAGTGGTAGTTTTAGTTTGTGCCAGATATATACTACCCTGTGAGCAGAGGCCCTTCAATCTCCCTAGATAAGTTGGAAAGAGGAAGGGACATCTGCCAGCCACCTCGACTTTCTTTGAATTGCACTCATCCACCGAGTCAGTCCAGTTTCAAGTGGTCAAACCAGTTTTTTCACTGTTTGCGCTTGATCACTCATCACACGTGACTTTAATGTGAACGGATTTGCATTTGTGTGGCAGTTATGACCCTTGGTCTTGTGATTGTGAGTTCCCGTAGGTATTTCCTCAGACAGAAACAAACAGAAAAGGTTATAATTTGTGTTTTATACAAAAACACATGGCAACTGAAAAGCATAAACCATCTTGAGTGCATAATAAAATTATCATTTTTAGTTACGCAGTGTCCTTCACAGAGATTTTGACAAAAATCCCGACTGTTTATTTCGATTCACTTTTGCGGATCGTGGTCACGCGTGACTGACGCTTGGTAACATTTCAATTTAACGCATGCTCAACGGGAAAAGTCGAGGCGGCTGGCAGAGGTCGACCCTTCCTCTTCCCGACTTATCTAGGAAGATCAACTGCAAAGGGCCTCTGCTCGTGGGTTAGATGTATACAGAAAAGAAAATAACTATTGCTACTTACAATCCACAGTCTCTAAGAATCGATTTCCCTACCGCAGAGGATATACATCTCGCTAAAAAGAAAGAACCAGAAAGCGATCAATGAAGCAATACGCCTACATGTTACATAAGTTTTCTAATAACTTATACGTGCGCGTCTTCGTTTGCGGCATGGAGACATCAAGTCTACTTACTTTGTGACACACCATTCGTTGATAAGGAAGTTCTCTGCAAGGAAATTTAAACATCAGATGTAAATTCTTTATAAGTTGGAATTTTTCAACCCAACGATGAAACATGCTCACCGAAATCTGAACTGAAGCGCGTGCAATCGTTCGAACACAACGTGCAGAAAAAGCCGCCATCTTTTAAATTTCCCAGTAAGCTTCTGGGAACGCGCCTTACCTCGTCGCCAGAATGAGGTTGCCTAAAAAAAATTGGCTCACTTGTTCAGCGGTAATTTCAAAATGGCGGCTGCTGGACGTTGTCTGCGCTCTCTTACTCGTTCTTCAACTAATTTGAAGGTGAACAAGCTTGATGTCTCGTTGTGTCTTTTTGAAGTCAACGTTAATGAAAATGGTTATTTTTTTCATTGCAGTTATCCTCTCGTATCTTGAAGAATACCTCACAAAGTAAGCTGTCTTGCACTTGTTGCCCAAGCTATTTTAGCGCTTGCACCATATTAACTTTTCGTTCGAATCCATTCTCAAAATGTTAAGGTTTTCTTAATTGAAGGCGAAAATTCTTCTGTCTTAATGCTGGATACGAGAAATCTGTGCATCTTTTACTTATACTTGTCTGATATTAAGGGAATTTTTTTTTATATTGTACCTCAAGTTTAATAAGGCTTACATGTAAGCTTGAATGATCAATTGCATATGTATAGCTGTATACTTAGAAAAAGAAACCGTGTCAGGAAATGCCCCAGCATAAGAAATGCCCCGAGTAAAAAGTTGTCCCAGAAAGTCACATAACCTTTGAGGTTTTTTTTTTGGGGGGGGGGGGGGGGGG
>BLFK01000391.1:3239699-3258061 GCA_014634185.1 Astreopora myriophthalma | reverse complement strand
GGGGAGGTTGGGGAGATGGGGGAATGAGGGGAGGTTGGGGATGGGGGGAGGGAGGAGTAGGTTAGAGGGGCTTCAGTTTCTGTGAAGTGCGTGCACTCACCAAAGTCCAATCTTAGGGTCCACTTTTGGCAAAAGAAGATATCTTATCTTTAGACATCAGCCATACTATAACTGCTTTCCCTCACAGGGTCAATGAACAATGCCACATCACCATTGCTAAAGTCATTTCTCAGTACAGAAAATGGATTGTGAGTATTTCCTCCAATGGTTACCATAATTCAATTATGTTTCTAAAGTGCCATGTGGGAGTTCTATGGATAAATAGGTAGTACAATGCATGGCCAGATGGAAGTACAATAATCAAATCACTTAGCAAGCACTAGTGTGTTTCCTAAGCATACTGTGAAACAGTACAAGTTTGGCAGCTTCTGTGAGTACCGGAGCACAGATTACGTAAGCTTACGTAAAACAAAAGAAATAAAAGACAGGAAACAAAACAACTCCAAGTAAAGACTATTCCCAAGTTACTAAAAATACAAAGCTTTCCGGTACCTGCAGAAAGACCCACAGGTTTGGTAAGATGTGATATTCATGTGGAATGGAGTTAAGGAGGAGGCATAGCTTGGTGGTTAGGGCACCAGATTTGCGTAGGGATGCTCCACTTTCTAATTTTGCTCTGATCACCAACTAGATTTGTTTTAGTAGTCCCTATTTCAACTCCACCATGTATTGTAAATAGTCAACTCAGGGCTGCCATTAAGTTTTGAAGCAGCTGTGATATTGAAGTCATCACTCGTAACAGTGTAATACATTAGCTAATGTGTCGTGACCCCCATCAACGTCTTCACCTGAAGCATTGAGTGAACTCAGTTCTCGCAGGTGTTACATATTATGGCCCTTAATGACAGCCCTGAAATTGGTTGCCTCCGTTCTGTTGGATTTCTTAATATTTTTACGTTTATTTAAATTATTTCCTTGTATACATGGCCTTACAAGCTTCAAGTCTTTAATACTACTGTAGCATGTGTAAAGATACCCTAGGTTCTTTACTTTTACCTTACTTTGCTTCACTTTGTAGACATTGTTCCCATTGTTGTTTCTTTTAAATTATTTGGTTCTCTTTTTAAAAGGCAAATTGAAGTTTTCTATCCCCATACCTGTATTTCTCCGGCCTTAAGAGTCCTCATGGGCCCGACGAGGATTACTTAGTTAGTTAGTTATACCTGTATTTCTGTTGACGAATACATCTGTGTGGTCATTTTTTCAGATTGAAAGGCTCAAGATCTATAGGAATTTCAACATATAACAGAATAAACTTCAGCAAAAGATTTGCACCAACATCTTTTGCATGTGAGTTTGCAAGACTGAAAAACAACTTCTAGATTTAATATTTTCTAAGTTAAAGTATGCTAGGTAAAAGGGGAGGGGTAGAGGACTGTGTTTGAAAAGATAAGGACTAGACAACACTTTTCAGTTCCAAAGACATGGCCCTGAATAGATCTCGCACAGCAGAGGTTTCTTGTGATTATAAACTTGGTCAAGAGGCAAGATTGCAACCTAGATCTGTTACCAACCCAAAAATGCAGTAAACATTTTCTTTAAGACAACTTTTTTCCCGCAATAACAGGTAACGTAGCCCAGATCTGTCCTCTTTCAATTGATGCTGGGGGTGAAGTCAGCGACACTTTAGATGGTAACCTCGGAGATGATGATGGCGATACTTGGTCTCAGAATGATGATGAACCTTATTTAGGTGACACCTGACACAACGCATTTTGGACAGCTTTTTATTGCAGTTTATAGGATAAAAGGATATTGTCAAAATAAACACAGTTTTACGTTGTAAACATTACTAGTTTCACATTCATCTTTTTACTAACCTAAAAGAAAGCCGTAACTGGAGTTTCACACAAGATTTATTTGGGGTGTGAGGGACCACTGCCCCAATCATCTTTTGGCTTTTACTGTGCTCTCCACTTGCACCCCAAATAGATCTTGAAGAACAGCTTTCTTGCATGATACCCTTGTGCAGTATTAACATTTGAAAAAAATATGCTCTCGTCTTAGTATTTTATTCCTTAGAAATGTTTTGATTACTGGTAGTTTGCAAATAATATTTCTGTAATGTGTATCTTAAAAACTTGCAAGATTTACCACTGGCTCCATGCAATGAGTGTTTGATTTTATTTTCCCTATTTTCTTCTTGCTATTAAATTATTCCGGCATTTCTGCATGTACCAGAAGGCATTGTATTTTGTTCACTTGGGATTAGTCTTTATTTGGAGTTGCTTTGTTTTCCGTCTTTTGTTTCTTTTGTTTTACGTGACCGGTGCTCCGGTACATGCAGAAAGAACCAATTTATTCCAAGTCTAAAAAAATCATTTCTGTCTCATGTAATTATGTTATATACACTTAGTCTGTGTTTTATATTCGAGTTATTCTTTCAAGGTCTTAGCTACAAATCAGTATTTTATTTCAATGCCTAATTTATCTTGGGGGAAAATAATGGCCAAGATTGTTCAAACAAAAAGGTTTGGTAGTGTGATATCTGTTGCAACCTGTCATCCTTGGGTTTTTATTTCCATCTACCTTAAAATAAACATTTGAGACGAAAATGTGGTGTATTGTATTTATATTTCTTAAATCTGACTTGAACATAATATTGGATGTTTAGCCAGTCTCTAAATTTTCAGTTTTCATTATCAGCCGTGTTGTTTAGTTTAGCCATCTGAGGATTGGAAACTAGTAGATTTTCAAGATGGCGGCCGAAGGCGTGTGTTTCGACGAAGAACTTCTTTTTACAGAATTTGAGCTGGAGAAAGCAGAAGGGGTGCTTTTGGATGTGAAAAGTGATTTCAAAGATAAAAGGTCTTCGAAATGTTTGAAAGAAGAAAACGTACGTTTGAAGGAATCACTTAAAACTTTGATGAGTTTGATGAAATGTGGTCGCTGTGCGGAAAGCTCGAGTCCCATGCCGGTAGACTGTTTTCCACTTTTTCAGGTTACATATTTCGATAACAGGACGTCTATAAGAAACAAAGAAAAGGTTGAGGAGTTCGTTCAATCTTTAAGAGGTAATCCTGGAGAAAACGAGGGGAAAGCATCATTTGGAAGCGACAATTTTCCACCTTCGATCTTCGAGCTGAATTATGAGCTGGATAAGCTCGTCTCCAGCAGTCATGGTGGTAGTGTAGCGTTACCCGTGATTAGTTCTGTTCAGTATTATGAAGAGTACTGCATAGACCATTGTGGGTTTCCTCTTGTAGATCAGAATCCGAGGATAAGCGATGGCTGGAATATTCCGGCGTATGAACAGGTTTATTTGAATGTTCTACCTTGTGACGAAGAGACGCCAAGAGTGAAGATTAAGGCGAGCAGAGCCTGTTTTAACTGTGGAAAATGTGGTCATAGCGTTCAAGATTGCCCTGATCCTCAAGATCTTGCGAGAATCAATGCAAACCGGAGAGATTTTCGGGATAAATTTGCCTCGCCAGTGGGTTTGAAATCAAGATATCATGATGGTGAATCAGCTGGGAAGCGGTTTGGAGGGTTCAAACCAGGGGTGATAAGTGACAACCTGAGAGAGGCACTTGGACTTAGCAAGAAAGATCTGCCTCTTTACATTTACAGAATGCGATTTCACGGGTATCCCCCTGGATATTTACCTCGTGCGGTGAAACCAAGTTTGCTTCTTTTTGATGGTGATGGTAACATAGATGATTATGTGGTTAAGGAGGAGAAGAACGACATTGATATCCGCAGCTCTTTTATTGAGTATCCGGGCTTCAATGTTCCCCTTCCGGATGGTAAGTGTAAGCTGTCTTACAGGGTCTATGTCATGCAATTTTAGACAATTTCATGACACATCAGATGCTCATAAAATAAAATAAAACATCACAATAACTGCTTACAACAGTAGAACAACATAAAAGAAAATAATAAAAAATCCAAAGAATTGCATGAATGGGTAGAAAAGGACAAAGTTGAAATGGATGACATTTATGGAATCTTGAAAAAAACTAGGCTGACTTTTTTCAAGTTTCATATGATTCCCTTAGATAACGGTAATTTTTCCTCAGAGTTATCTTGTTTGTCATGAACTAATAATCGTACAAGTAAAGTAGTTTCATTTTAGCATTTTTTAGTCCTAGACTTATAATTAACCTAAGATTTCTCCGAATCACTCCAGAATACCATGATATAGCCTTTTTAAATTTGTGGTTGTGTGGTACATGTAGTTTGAACAGTCAACTGCCTCCCCACCATGTTATTTTGGCCATGCAAATAGAAATATTAAAAAAGCCCAGGAGAATTCAATCAGCTGATCATAGAGCTACTCTGGTGAAGTGCTGCCTGACAGCATGGTTGAGGTGAGGGGCACTATGGGTATGTTCCCTGGATATGCACAACATAATGTGACCACTTTGAATCAGTCTACATCACCACTTGCTCAAGCACCAAAATTTTATAGTGTTAATTTTCTGGTACTTAATTTTAGGTGTAATTCTTAACCTTTGTCTGCTTTTGGGGTTTTTGTATCCAGTGGTGTAGTGTTTAGGTTGTTTTGCATATCATTCTTTCAGATGGCATGTGTTGAGATCGAGTGTACTTTGAGAAGTTGATAGCAGCTTTTTAACAAACTGGTTATGTATAAGGTCATTGCTGACCTGCAGGCCCCTGTATCTACGCAGTTGTAATGTCTCTTTTGGGGGTAGTGTAGGCAAAATGCACAGTTTATAACATGTCCTACCAGGAGATCCCTGGATAGTTTGTATTGTACCTTTAGTGTTTCATTTTGGGTGTTGTTGCTACATGGTGGCTCATGTTGTTGTTGGATTTTTTTCTGGCAGACACTCTTGCCAGGTACAATGTAATTTGATTCACTTATTTGGATTTTGTACCCATGCAGGTGTGAGAGACAACTTTGCTAAGTTTGGAACATTACCAATGCAGTTGCATCAACATGTAGATAACTTGGCAGATCTTTTTAGACGGAACAGAGCAATGACAACTCGCAATAATGTAACTAATCTCAATGATAGGAAGAGAAAGGGACCATTGCTGGATAGAGATGAAAAGGACATGGATGTTGACGAAGATGGTAGGGATAATATTTTTAAAGACAGTTATTGTGTGAAAGTCAGAAGTTTGAACTGTTCTGCTGTTATCAGTTTCAAAGTTATTGCAACTTGGTTTCATTTCAGTTTTGAGAGCAAAACCCTTGACTGTTTGAGGGAGGAAAAAATTACTCTGGTCTGTTTTCATCGAACTGCCTTCATTTTCTGCTTACAACTGAAACCATTTATTGCTTGAATGCAGCTTTGGTTAATACCTAGAAAAGCCACAATGTTGACGCATACAGCCTTCAATTATGAGCTGCTATTGAGATATTGTTTTCTATTTTAAAGGTGCAAAGAATGGCTTTTTAGAGGTTAGTTCAGCAGATGTTAAGAGAACAAAGTATGATTTGGAAAGCAGCAGCACTGATGACAATGATACTGGCTACTCTCCATCGCATCCTGGACTTCAGTGTGGGTCCGAGGAGCAAGAACTTCTCAAGCATTACAGGAAGCACAGTGAGGACAGCTCAACTAAAATTCTCCATCCACAGAAAAAAGTCAAGAGGAAAAAGAGCTTAGAGGAGGGTGAAGTGATCTCAGATGAAGATGATGAAGAAATGGAAGAGGAAAATGAAGATGATTATCCTGAAGGTACACTTGGGTGGTGGCTTAAGGAGCCATTAAGTTCTGTATCAACTACACAACCCAAGCTTTCACCACCTCCTAAGCCTTCTGTGCAACTTCCACTTGAGGCACTGTCAAGATTCTACACAAACAGCACTGTTCTGCAGAAGATGAGTTTCGAAGACAGGGTTATGTGGCTCGATCCCATCTACGGTAATCTTCAACCAGTATCTGGGCGATATGATCGACTGAGGAAGCTGTTACGGGAAAAGAATTCCAGCAAATAGAACTTTCTTTTTATGATGAAAAAGATATTGTTGTTACGACATCATCAACATTAAATGTTGATGATGTCATGATGGCAATGTACAAAACAAATTTTGTTTTCATCGCAAGTTCACCCTATTACTTGAACATTTTTAGTGTAGTGCCATCAGGAAGACTTGTTGAATGTTGGCAAATACGACTTCCTTTTTACAATTATGTGAGAAAGACATGATAGTTAGGCCATAGTCAACATTACTTTTCACAGCTTTCTCTTATCTACCATACATTATTCGTATATTACCATCAGAGAGACCTGAGAACTTTGTCATCAACTTGTACTCAGCACATTTGCTGTTATAGTGACAGAAACACATACAGCTTTTAGCTTTAGAGATCAGAGTTTTTGTGGTCCACTTGAAATTTGGTCACACAAGACTGGCGTTGAAATTTGACTTGAAGTTCAGGCACATGGCCGAAAACGTTTGACTTTGTTCAATTTCCAGTACTTTTGTCAATCAGCCACCATTTTGTCGGTTTCTAATGCACTCTTTAAGAAAGATGACAACATGAGCATGTAATCTTGCTTTTTTTGGAAATGTCTAACCATTTTGTAATCAATTTTAGCATCAGTGCTGTTTTAGATCATAGGAAAATCCTCATTGGGAGGTGTATTTGAAACTTGACATTGCACACTTCGTTTCGGATTGCTTGTGAGAATCTAAGGACATTCTTAAGGAAGTTACCTACAAGAAGAAATTCACGCTTTGTTAGGGGCGTAGATGACGGCCGGCTCCTGATGTAGAATAGACTGAATTCATGAATGGTGGCTAATAATTATTCTTTTCTCTTGATGCTAATTTTCGTCACTAGCCTCATTTTAAAGCAAAAGTTCTTTTCAATTTTTACATGCTAACAAAGCTAGTGAGGAAAATTAGCATAAAGAGAAAATAATTTTATAAGCCCCCATTTATGAATTCGGTCCATACCATCTGAAAAGAGTCACAACACAATCCTCATGGTTGATTTCAAAGGATTTTTTTCAACAATGGCTGGATGGATTCATTAATAACCCAGCTTTATCCTTTGTTAGGTCCCTGTAGTTTTAGATGAGTTTTTAAAACTTTTTTTAAAACTTTTTTTGAAGAGGGAGTAAGAACAATGTTGTCCCAGGAACCCTGTAAGCTGTTGTTCCTTTCATAAAATGGGAGAAAGAAAAATAAATAGGATCAGGGCATGTCTGTTTTTTATGCAAAGAATAAGCTGACAAATCAATAATGAAATGATCATTTTACGAATTAGAGATGTGACACCTTTTTTTGCACAACACTAAGGGGATCAGTGTGTGGTATTACCCTGCTCATGTTCTAAACGAGCAGAGGAATGGGAACAAGTATTGACTGGAAAGAGCAACCAGACTGTATCTTTACCAAAACAGAGTCTTATTTCTTGAAACATATAAAGACATAGGAGGAAATTGAAAATCTGTAATTTAAGAGAGATTTGTATGGTTTGAAGGACAGGCGTCCCTCCAATCCACACTAAGCTTTCCCATTTGAAGGATTTTTAAAAGCCCACCACTGAATTCGCTTTAGTCCAATCGTGCTCAAATTTCATAATCTCACTAGTGATTGGAGCTTCTTTCAAGTTGTAGGCTTCAATTTCCATTCTAATCGAAACCAATAGATTTTCAAAATTCGTACTGAGTCCTTTAATTGATTAGAACGTGGCTTATTGGCTCTTGTGATTGCCTCAGAAAAGCCTGCGTCCTAACCCTCCTTTCAAGGAGGGTTAGGACGCAGTATCTGTTGGGTATCAGTTGGGTCGCTAGCTACTTTTAAGTTCTTAGCGACCCAACAGATACCCAAGGGGTGGCTGGATATTGACATTTATACGATAATCAAATCAAAGCGCACGCTCTGATTGGTCAATCAGTTATGGCTTATTGCGCCAGTAAACTTAGGAGTTTCGCGCATCTCCTGAATTATTACACAAAAGCAATAGACCACACATTTCTATGGTTTATATGCCACGCGGGATGTTGGAAGAACGCTCGAAGAATTCGTAAATGCGGCTTGTTTTTTACGGATGTCTGCGGTCTATGCTGCACCCTCAATTCTTTCGGCATATTAGACTAAATTCCGCTTTAATGCAAACATCCGTTACAGCGCATGTTCCCTGTTGAAGAGAATAAACTTTGTAACTCAGAAATCCACTAAAATGCACGCTAAATTGTTCTCGTCTGTTCCCGCAGAATCGAAACAAACAAAACAAAAGGCGTCCAAAAAATCATCTGTGCAGGCTGAAACGACAACGTTTAAGAGTTTAACGGGAAATTGTGTTGGTCCTTGTGCTATTTTATCATTTTTAGCAGATGCGAATGCGTAAAATCTGTGTACTCCACTGCGTACCGATGCTTACCAAAAAACTACGCATCATATGGAAGACAAAATTGCTATGACAAATACATAATCGATAGAATTACATTATAAGTGGAACGGACCTGAGTTACGAGTACGAAAGGGATCTGTCACATATGCTCTACGGGCCGACATTTCTCTCTCTCACTGCCTATCGGGAATAGGTATCCGAAAGTTGCAAGGGACTGGTATAAGCGATCCGTGGGCCGAAATCTCGGGGGGTTATCGTCATGGTACAACGCTTAGGCTTAAATGTCCAGAGGTACCTCTATCGGTTCTGTTTTCTTTTATGTATTTATTGAGCGCATGCGCAACTGCCCTAGTGCGGGAAGACACGCCACGTGGGAGTAAATTAATTGATATGAAAGGCGTATGCCGTCTTACCTTGAATTCAAGATTACTTCGAGCCTGTGCTAGACCTATTGTTGAGAAGAACAAAGAACAACTCGTAATTACGGTTTCCCCGTTGGGTGGACAACAACAAGTACTTAATATTCCAGTTAGCAGTGATAGTTTTTGACAACATAACAAGTTCGTAATTCTCAATTCGTTTAGGTCCGTGTTCCTTCGTTCGTCGTATCATTCCGTGTAACTCATTAGTTTCGATTGGCTGTAGTATTTTCGTATGGATTTCTAGATGCCCAATGTTAGAAAGATTAAAAAAGTAGTTAAAAATAAACCTCCGAGACACCTATTGTAAGTTACAAAGCTTTGTTAATCGGGTCGCACATTAGACTCGTGCGCGTCCTTGGGCCTGGCACGAGTAATAATCCTGCCCAACCATGACGTTTTTCAAACCTCTTGTTGTTCGTCTAATTTCCGCTTCTCTCCTTTGACAGCCAGACAATGCGACTACCTGGCTTTCAAATGAGGATATTTATTGGCGGCAACGATTGCAATCTCTATAAAGAAGTTATATTACCTATAACGCCTTCACAAACAAACCGTAAGATCAACCAGTTCGCTTTTTCGAAGCCGACAAAGGGGATTCGGAAAAAATCAAAGCGTGATTGTTCGGAACAACTCCATTTAATTGGCGAAACTCGCGAAAACTGGGCAGACCCATTTCGCCGTACTTTTGCTCGCGAGTAGGTATCGAAATCACGGTCAACTTACAATTGGCAACTAAATCGTCTCAGTTACATTGCAATTTTGTTGCATTTGCGAGACAAATGGCACGAAAATTGAGCTTCTGACCTCAAACAAATAATTTGCATTGACACTGTCGAACTTTGAGAAAGTAGGTAATCTTCGTAGGAAAAGAGGCGGCCACGGGCTATCTTTCTGAGAAATGCACCCTCTCCAAAACTTTGCTACTGCAAGTCGTTGGTTTCCTTGCCTCGAAAGGAAAGGTGCGCGGACTGTTTGTGGAGATGCGCGCGATTTTAATGACCTGCTCGCGCGATACTGAAATATGTTGCTTTCCATACTCCAAATAAAAGATGCGAAAAATGGCTGCAAAATATTTTTGTTTCCATTCTTGTTTCGTTATAAGGTCAGCCGTAGTTTCCTTTTTCACTCAAACTTCACTTTAATCCGTACCGACACCATTTTCGAAATAACGAGGACTGACGAAACTACTTCATTAAAAGGAAAGTTGTGTCAAGATTGTTTGATATGCAGCTAATAGCTTCCTACACTTCCTTCACGTCGTATCCCGCTAACCTTCATGTTTCCTTGCAAGGTATTTTGTTTTCACTTCATTTCGTCCAAGCTTGCTTGACTTGGCAGTGGAAAACAGATTCCCCTGAAACTCAATTAGTAATATAAATTTATCTCGGGAATTTCTCAGCGGTAATCGTTTCTGTATTCAAATGCATATGATAGGACAGGTGGAAAGATTTCGATTTCTTTTCCATATACTGTTTCATTATCAGCGAGCTTCTGCGCCGGGTTTTTCTCTTTCCGTTTTGGAGTATATTAAAACAGCAAGAATTTTAAGTTAATTAACCTTTTTTTTCTTTTTTTTTTTACATTATACCATTGACCATTTCTTAAGTGCCGACAGTATATAAGGCAGTGAAATTCATTCCAGGATGGCGTTTAAATTTTACCATTTAAAATTCATAACCCGTTGCATTCTCTTTGTTTCCCCTCTTTCAATTTAAGTTAATTTTCTTTTTGAAAACACAAAAGTTTCCTTTCTGGGATATTTTAAAGTCTCTTCAGCGTTATTAATAATCCTTGCTACCAACATAGTAGTCTTTCATGTAATACCTTTAATACACAGACTTGGCAGCAAGCAATTATTCAATTTGACTACGGTTTAACATGATTTAAAAGTCTTTTAATTAATCAATATTAACCTTCGAATATCTTCTGTAATTACAGATACGCTTTGTTACAAATAATCTTTCTAAAAGATCGAGAAGCTTCGTCATTATTTTAGTCTCAAACAATACAAATTGTTATCAAAAAAGACCCGATGAATGCACATAATTTCGCCGAAACTTTCGCATTGCGTTAGCTATGAGTCAAAAACCTTTCGCGTGCCAAATTTCGTAACCATAAATCAAAATTTGATCTTTGGTTTTCAGTGAACCAGTTGCTGGCGTAACTTGTGGCCAATAACATATGCACATCTTGCGAATATCCTGCATAACCGTGGTAATAGTCGTAACAACGTTTCACCGCGTTAAAAATGCGGTTCCGATCAATGTAGTAGGGTTTGTTCAATAGGTATCGAGTAACCAAACTCGCAAGTTGTGCGATGCTTGCTGGCGAATATCCGTAGCTGTAGTCGGGGTCCCAATCCGCGTCAAAATCGCTCTCCTCGTGCATCCTCATTTCCAACTGAAACTGTAATTCTCTGAGCTCCGACTTAACTCTCCGCACATCCCCCTCGGATTCCATCAAAGCCCTTTTGGTCTTGTTTAAGTCCACCTCAAGCACGGCAATCTGTTTTGTGAGACCATCAATAGTTGGTTCTGCTTTTCTTTTCTTGTGTTTCGCGACCAAGTCCTTTATCACTTCACAGTCTTCGTGATGATCTGGTAGTTCGCAGCGTTTGACACTTTTACCACAAGCGCCGCATTGAATGAGGGCGAATTCACACACTTGTAAATGAGTCTGTAGTTTTTCAAGTTTCAAAACCACTTTACAACCGTTCTCGTTATTATCGCAATACACCGCGAGTCCCTCGATCATCCCTCTTAGAGCCAAAACTGGAATTACGTCGACCTCTGAAACGCCCGATCGACAAGACGGACAAGAATTTGTGTTAGGACGATCGAGCCAGGTATGTAAGCATTCAGTGCAGAACGAATGTCCGCAAGGTGTAATAACGGCTTCTTCTAAGACCCCAGCACAGATACTGCACAATAAATTTGGGTCCACCTGTGTCACAAAGCGATTTATCCCGTAGCCCATCCTTGATCGCGTCAACTTACTTCAGACTGTTTACCTTCAATAGCGAAAAAGCACAAAATAGTCTGCTTTGTGTAGTTCTGCCGCTTTAGATCAACGCTACGGTTGGTTTATTGCGTGTCCGTCAGCTGGGAAAATATTGCTTTTGAAAAATCGAACACGTCACTTTTTATCAACGAACAAAAGAGCCTTCGTGATTTGCATAACGTGACACGAGCGCGCGTGTCCATTTAATTTTCCCGCCATGAAGAGAAACTGAGACAGATATACTTTTAAAAATAAGGGTTGAACAAACAAGGGTTGAACAGTTGGTTCGACGTACAGGTTTATTGTATCAGAAGTTATTACGAATTTAGAAATTGTTTTTATTTTGCTGTAGTTAACAGGTAATTTGCATCTTTAGTTTTTGTTTCGCTCTTTTGGCCATTGTATAAAAGCTTTTGTTTTGTATTTTCAAACCCCTCAAAGAAAGCTTATTGTGTCGTTGATACCATAATCCCTTCTTACCGATAAATAATCCAAGGTTGACGGTTGGTAAGTCTTCAAACAGGGATATTGTTAACTAGTTTCCATTTGCGAGGGTAATGCAAACCGCCAGAGCCAGACAAAAGATGGCACGCTTATTGTTGACAATCCGAAGATAGAAGTTGCCATTTGTGACGTTCAAATTCCCCACCTGTTGAACTCTTTGTTTTGATAAAATTTGTACGTTAAGATTTGGACATCAGTTTATTTGATCACGGCGGCACTATTTTAGCTGCTTTACATACAGTTAAATGGAGCCAGAATTTATTGGCATAAATGTCAAGCTATTTGTATAATAACAAAGTTGTAATACAATCTTTCTTTTGTTCTAAGTTCGCAAGTTTTGTGTAATTATAAATATTGGCAAGTGTAGTTGGAGTGAATTCAGTCGCTTGATGGCTTTTCAGAGAATCTACCATAAATTGACATAACTGACAGTTGACGATCAAAAAGGACGTCTTTCCGTTTTGTTAAAAGCGATATTTGCGTCAAGGCCCAGTGCGGTACTTTCGGCTGGACTATTAGGCGTTTTGTTGAACCTGGTTTAAAAAGAACAATTCTGAGCCACGCAACAATTTTTTACCAACCTAAACCTGCATTTCGTTCATTGACGAAATCAATCCTTGATTTCAGAAGTAAATGATTTAAATAAGCTAAATACCAAAATTGGGGGAAAGAATGCGAAGAAATCCAGACTGAGAATAAACTGAAAACTTTCGGTCCGTATACTTGTTATAAACGCAGGAATATGGATTAAAGGTAGTATAGTGTTAGGTGAAATAACACGAAGTAATACATAACACCTTATCGTTGTACGGCATGTTGTCAACCGGAGCTGATTTTGGTTGTTGAAAGAACATTTGTCTATCAAAACAATATTCCTTTCGCATTCAGTTCGTATCGATTTGTAGAATTAATGATGTGCATGATCGATCGGATGTTTTGCTTTTGCACCGGTACAGCACTTTAACGCACCTCGGAAAGGGGGAGGCCGAAAATCAACAAGCCTCGTAAAACATTTTAAACTCTTTACTTTTCTCGCGCGGTCCTCCGTAAAGAAAAGAACCCTCTTAGAAATTCCTAGAAAAACAAACCATTCATCTGTCCATTGAGTTTGCAGCTATGCCGCCACGGCCACACCTTTCCTCACCTTCAAACGACCCTTCTGATCTGAACCGAAACCCATGTGCTTTATGTTTTTCGAAAAGTCTCTTTTACTCAAATACACACGATAAAATCGCTCTGTTTGTCATTTCCAATAATGTTAATCATGCTGTGTCTGTTATCATTCTTGTATGAAAATCAACAATAAAATATCGGTTCCTTTTTTCCTTCGCGTAACAGTTGTAGCACGTTTTCCGCGCCAGATCGGTTGTTACCCAATCCTGTTGCGTTGATTCGTGGCTCAGCTCGTTCCTGGAGCGTCTCCCCTTAGGCCCATCTTTAAATCAAGCAATTATCAAATTATCGTGCAAACCATGATTGATTAGAAGTCAGTTATTTAATCAGACTTTGCGTCACAAAAGGCGACTTTACTCGCTCAGTCGTTTGAGGCTGAAGACCGTCCTCATGGATTATGGACAAAATTAGATCCCTGTCCCTATGTACCGCTCTAGTCGCTAAGGTACGAGGTAGTGTCTCTATTAACGCTGTTAATGAACTCTTAGATCAGCGCAACATATTCACGGATCTCCTGTACAAGCTAGAGGTCGCAACAAATGTCAAGAAGCAAAATCTTTTCCTCGGCGGCCTCTGTTTTATACTATTCTACCTCTCGGTTGGTTACGCTGCAAACTTGCTTTGTTACTTTCTCGGCTTTGTTTTTCCGACCTACGCTTCGGTAAGAGCAATCGAATCCGGAGATGTTTCTGACGACACGAAGTGGCTCACTTACTGGGTTGTCTTCAGTACGGTGAATTTCCTAGAAATTTTCCTGGAATGGATTCCACTGTATTACCTGCTGAAGTTCATCTTACTTGTGTGGTGCATGTTCCCTGGACCCTGGAGTGGCACAATTGTAATTTATAACTTCCTCATCTGTCCGTTCGTAATGAGGCACAGAAACAAGTTTGACACAGCCATCTCCGAGGTCGCCAAGCACGTCCGAAAGGCTGCCGAGAAAGCTGCGGAAGATTACGAACCCATAGCTGCGAGCGTGGATCTGTTTACTGACATCACCAAGATCGGAGAGGGTGTGTTGGCTGTCGAAGAAGTGGATGACTCAGCAGAAGAAGATGACGACACAGGCAAAAAGGAAGACTGATCGAGCAATGAAAGTCAGGAGTGTTTCTCAGAGAAATGAGATGAACTATTAACTATCACAAACTGATCTAACCACATCTTAATTATCTTGAAACGATTACTGTCAATTTGACACGTTCATTGCAAAGAACCATTGTAAAAAGCCTGTCTTTCTTCTCCACTTAATAAATCTAACTGAAAAATAAAGTGTTTTTCTGGATTTGTTCTCTTTGCACGCAATGGCTCTGACAAGTTTCATTGGTCAGTGAGTTTGATTTGTGGAGCCAGGCCTGCTTTCCCCCGAAAACTTTTCGTGCGTGGTGGTACGGTTTCCGCCATGTTTACCTTACGTCAACTGGCGCTCCTTTCGTAACTTGGTCCTCGGCATGTGCAAGTAAACTGTGCAAGTAAACATGGCGGAAACCGTACCAGGAGGAGCCGTACGAGAGAGAGAGAGAAGATCGCGGAATATAGAGGGAAGGATATGGAAACAGAAACGTTCATTTCATTTTGGCAATCTTTATTGTACAAAGTAGACACATTTTGGAATTAACGAGGAGAGACTTTGTCGTGTATACGATCGAACAAAACTCCTCTGTACCCTGTGGTAACTCTGGATATTTAAGACGATGCACCCCGAGATTTCCGCGCGCCGATCGCGATTCTCGCGAGAGCCACTGGGTATCACCCGACAAAAAGGTGCCCGTAGTACCGGGTAACACCTGTTCATAGTATACCACAGTTAACAATACCAGCTTATTTAGATGTACCATCTCATGTTTCTAACACAAGATCTCATGCTTCCTTTACAAATCCCAGTACCAAGGGGGACATTTTCGCGAGCAGCTTTTTTCCAAGAAGGCTTAAAGAGTGGAACACCCCACCAGTAGAATTAAGACAATTAGAGACTGGAACTTTTTAAGTCGGCTGCGTTAGAACCTGTTTTATCTATCTGATTGACTGACCATTTGATTTTCTTATCTAAGTATTTATTTATCTATTTATTTATTTTAATTTTCTTGGCATGATGGATAACCTTTGCCAAGTATCAATGCATGTAGATGTAGATGTAGACAACTTTCGTTACAAGTAACTGCGGCTCGGATGGAGTCTTGAGATCTACGTAGATGTTACGGAGATTTTTCACACTTAAACCACTATTAGCCACCCGCATTCACGTCTAATATCTTTCCTACGTTTAGTTTTGGATGACAAGTGATATTTCGTCAATAACAAAAAGTTTGAAAATCGATGAGAATTTGTGCTCTCTGGATCGGCGCCCAGGTTCAAATTGCCCGACAGGAGTGGACTATGGACACGAGCCCTGAGTATCGTCCCCGTGCTCAGCGGAGTTACAAAATAATCTACCCAGAAGTCTCCATGGAATGTTATCCCTCGCTTCGCGGCAAAGTTGATTTACGTGATGGTTTCACGATGAAATCTTCGCACATTCTTTACGATGGCAAATTTTGGCAACAGTAATCTCCTGGGTAATCAAAGGAAGCGCAATTTCATCTACAACCCAGCTGTATCTCTTTCAAGAGAGAGGAACTGCACTTCCGCCCAACATGTCACCACCAGAGACCCCAGAAATGACGCATTGCTTCGGTCGTCAATGCCGAATGTAGCACTCGGCTCTCCGCATAAAAGGCTCAAAACATCTCATAATTTGCCAGGAAAAAAACAGGAGGAGTCCGCTGCCGAGGAAGCTTGTCGTGATCTGCCGGCAGATGCTTTTGATGAAGAGTTAAGCACTATAGACGATGAGTTTGACAATGATCTGTTGACAGCCGAACAGCTTGACGAGTGTGATCGGATTGCGTCGAAAGAGCTTCAGTCACACGATAGGGAACGCACTAATTTTGCGTCTAGTGAACACGATGATGTTTCCAGGAAGATTGTCCCATGTTATACGCTTGTAGACCAGGATCAAAAGAATTCTGATCTTGATGACGACGATGACAATTCTCTGGCTAGTCACTGCACCCAACAGTATGATCAGAATTCAACAACTACCCCTTCAAAGACACCCACCAGACTTAATGATACAGGAGGAATTCCAGTAATTAGATCAAGGATCTTACAACCCCAGTTTGTAACACCTCCACAAGAGAGCGCAGATGTTATCAAACCAACAAGGCAAATCGATTCTTCGGTGGAATCATTCTTTAATCATTATGATCACAATAGATCTCTCTCTTTGATACCTGAAACCAACTTGGACTTGGTTGGGCTTGAGAAAACTGCTACTCTAGATGGTGATAGAAATCGCTTTCAAACAAGACATCATGATGCTGGACAAGTGCAGTCTTTAAGGAAGGAAATTGAAAAGCTAAAAATGGACTTCTTGGCTGCAAATGCTAAAGTCAAAACACTAGAGGAAGAGAAGTTTTGCAGGGATGGAGAGATCAGGATACTGCGAGATTCGCTGCAGCATCTTGAAGCTGAGGACAAGAAGAGGAAAGCAGATGTAAAAGCCCAGGAGATGCAGCACGCTAGGGAACAAAGTCAGCGAGAGAAAGATTTGGAGAAACAAGTTGAGAACTTAACCACACAGATTCAGTTTAAAGATCGAGAAATTTCCCAGATGGTCGAGAGAAACAGGAAAAGAACTAGCTCTTCAACTGAGGCTTGCAGTCCTTTGCAGAAGAAATCTGTCAATTTGAGTGAAGTTTTTCCAACTGGTAGGTCATTTTTCCACAAAACATCTCCTGAGCCTAAAGGGAAATCACCAAAGGGGGTAAAGGCAAATGGAAAGGATTTTAAAAATCTTGGTAAACAGAACTCACAAAGACTCTCTGAAGAAGAGAATTCTGAAAACTTTGCATTGAGTGGTTCATCAAGTGAAGCCTCAGCTCTTGACAGAACTAGACATCAGCAAAGAGAAGCTTGTGTCAGGGAAAGAGAGATAGTGCAGCTTGATGCTAGGAGTTTTCCAAACATTGAACTTGTTCAAAACTTGCTGTCACCACATGACAAAGAGCAAAAAGTTCCTTTCCATGACCCAGAGAACAAGATGTTAATAGATGGTAGCTTAATTTCACTTCTAAGTCTTGACACACAGTTTGTGAATTCTCGTAACACCACCCAAAGACTGAGACTCAATGAAACGGATGCTTCACACACCCTGCACTTGTTTGATACTCAAACCACTTCAAGACTGAAGAAGTCTATTGAGGATGCTATTCCAAAAGACTGTTTGAATAATTTTGCTGGTAACACGCTGGTGCTCCAAACTTTGAATGGCCTCTTGGACCATAGGTGTTCTGAAAGTACTTTTCTTGGAAAGAATAAAGACTCATCTCTTTTATCATTCTTCAAACATCAGCACAACTTACCTGCAGCTACCAATTTTCTTCCTTTACTTGAGAGCAAAATTGTCCACTATACAGAGTGTAGAACAGAGAATAATGAGGAGAACATCACAGCGACTTGTTTGACAAGGCATTCTCAAACACCAGATTCTCTGGACTCACGAGAGAGCTCAGGGTTTGAGAGTGAACACACCAAGAGCCTTGTTACATTGCAAGAAACTGCCCTCATATCATTGCAGCTTCTTAACATTCTTGTACTATACAGTTGTGAAGTTTGTGAATGCATTTTGAAATCAGCTAGAGTGTTTTGTGAGATGGAAGTCAATCAAGAGGATATTGAAAATGAAATGGGCACGGAAGAGAAGAAAGAAAAGGTAAACATTTGCTCTTACCAAGTGTAAAATTGATGCTGGACAAAATAAGTTTTCTTGATAGTAAAGGTGTGGGGTGACATTAGTTTCTCAAATTTCTTTCACGGCTGAGCTTGTGGATATTAAATTTGTGATTGTGGAGGGGATGGTGTGTAAACTTTCCTCCTCACCTCTCTA
>BLFK01000391.1:3182326-3239693 GCA_014634185.1 Astreopora myriophthalma | reverse complement strand
CTCCTCCCCTCTCTACCCCCCCCCCTCCCATGCCACTCCACGTTAATGACATATTTCTGAGTGAACTTATGTTTGTGTTTTTTACTTTGTAAAAGCAGATATTTTCCAGTGATGAAGGCATGGACAGCTTTTGCCAACACCCATTGTTTGCAAGCGACAAAATTGCCATAAAAAAGGTAAATGAAATGGGGATGTTGATATTTTGCCATTCATATCCACAGCCACACCAAGCTTGCAATGAGTATTATATTGGTCTTCCATGATCTTTTGTATCAAAGGAGATGGTGAATATAATTCTGTATTCTCTCATTGGACAATATATATGGTACAAAATTGAGGGAGTGATATTAGGCATTGACAGTTGCGTTGTTTGATGTATTGGTTTGACACAAACTTATTAAGCCATTTGATGTTTTGTTGGTGTTTTCATCCAAGTTCTTGCTGTGCTTGTTCTCTAGGACTGTGACAAGCCATTGATTAGAATAAAAACAGAACAAGGTACAGTATAGTGAGAAGAATCGGGTCGAAGCAATAGCTGTGTAAATTGTGGAATTTAACACAAATGTGGAGTCAGCTACACTTATTCTTTGAATACCAACTTATTGTTTAGGTATGGATGAAAAAGGCAGAGAGCAGGCAACTGTTCAACATACTGAACTACTGGGCTACCTGTTCAAACTCTTGGCCCCTCAACAAGTGAGTTGTTACTGATACTTGTGAAAGGCTTAAGGTTTTGTTACGGGACTTTTTTCAGTATTAGATAAAAAAATCAGAAGAAGATATCGGCAAGGGTGAGCTGTGGGCAAGCCATTTTATACCTGTCAAGGTAACACACAAACCTGACTTCTAAATTCCTTTAATTATGATGAATATTTTGAAGTAGACAAAAGCAAAATGCAACTAACCAATAGCTGTTATGTGCCCCCCTACTGAATGTAGATGTATTAATGTGATCAGAAAGTGATGCTTTCATTTCATTTGGGAGAGGAAACTTTGTTCTAATTTGCATTTGTTTTGGTTCATGTAATTGTTCCTTTTATTCTGATGTAATGGTGCATCCAAACCAAATAGTAGTGTGCAAGAAATGTTTGTCATAGTTTTGTAACTCTCACTCCCATTGGCAATTATTACAGGGACTTTATTAATTTGTCTTCCTTGTTTCAAAATCTTTGTTGTACTTCATCTCAGAAAGAATCCATGGCTGTTGCTTATGCTAGTCTACAAGTCCTGACATCCTTGGCAAGGAATTGTGAGCTAAAGTATTGCACAAGGTTGGTGAATATGACTTGTGTATCATCTTTATAGCACCATCGTACAGGTGTTAGCTTAGGGCAAAGTGGTAAATGCTTCTGGGGGACAATAATGTTTTGGAGGGAACCCAAACAAAAATACAGTTTGGGGTTTGTGGTTACAGCTTCAGCAGCATAGCAATGTCATGGCATTGATGGACATGTACTCCTGAATTTACCTGGTCCTAGGATCATTTAATATGTATTGGGGTATGCCTCCCACCTAAGGCCCTGACCAAAGAAAAAGCACGTCACTGCAAGTCGACACAAGTTCTTACTTGTGCTGGCTTGCAATGACTCATGTTGGGTGGCCAAATGAGATGCAACTTGAGCGGACTTGTGTCCAAAATTTGAACATGTTCAAAATCAATGCAATTCTCACACACTGAATGCCATTTGTCTGTCACACAACAATGCGAATGCACTTAATACACAAGTCACAAAAACTGAACATGACTTGTTCAAATTCAATGCAAGTCACTGCAAGTGGGTGGCCAAACGCATGGCAATGCGCAAGTCAGTGCAAGTAGCAAAACTTGCATTGATTTCTGGTAACTGGCATTTCCTTTGGCCAGGGCTCAATATATGCATTTGCTTTGAATGTTATTATACTGGCAATATGTTGCTGTAGTAACAGCACAATGAAAGAAACTGTCATTGTTTTGTTTTCACATCAGACTGCTTCCACTCCTGTCAGACAACCTGCTGTCTGAATTTCTATCTAGGGACTGGTGTTTAACATCACTGTCCTTAGTTACGGCACTCCTTACGTCTCTGATAAGACACAGCGAATTTGTCAAAAGACTCTGCTCTCAGTCAGGTAAAACACTGAACATACTTAATTAACAAGGCTACACCCCTCCTCCCCCGTGAAAGTTTAAGGCAAATTTCAGGCAGTATGGCAGGGTTGAAAAACAAAATGTTTAAAAGAATGAATAGTGTGAGACTGGAAGTTTTAGAGGTGTGGAAATGGGGATAGGGTTAAATCAAGGAAGCTCCCATGGGGAGGGGATATGAATTTTTTTGTGTGGAACAAAACAGTAGGAAGAAATTTGCATTCAGTGACCTTTAGGACAGGCACCTTGCTTTAGAATCAATTCTGTAATTTAGTACCTGTGTATCCAAAGTTATGATGGAATTTTGCATTTTCATAACTATTTTCTTTGAAACAGATGATTGTATCTTACTCAAGATTTACCAAGGATGGCTTTTTAGGCCAGATGTTCATGTTATTCATTACACAGAAGTCCATCTACAGGTACTTATAATCCACTGAAGTTTTAACACCTTTAACCCCAGTAGTGATCAACAGGAATTTCCCATACTTCATCAAATATGCAAGTCAGGAGAACAAACAAAGCATTTTGTTCACTGAAAAGATCTTAGTGATACAATAGGGATCTTATAGGAAACAACAAGGAGGATTTGCTTATTGATACTGGTAAGCCAGTAAGCCTGAATGTTGAATCTTCTGAATGTGAGATGTCTTTCAGGTGGAAGTGTCAACACCTCTGATATTTCAGGCTATACATCTGGGCCAAAAGAAATGGATCCAATGAGTTTGTGAGATATATTTGTGTTTTGTTTGTTTCCATGTTAGATCATTGGTTTTGTCAATAACCTCCTTTCGCATAGCGACTCTGCCATATTGTTGTATCCTCCGGAGAGTGAATGCCATTGCAATCTTGAGGTAATTATTTAAATTGCTCGTCACATGCACTTCTTCAGCTTTCAAGGTCATGCTATGGCAGCTCAAAGTGATGTTTCATGTTCCAGGTTAGCCAGGATGCATTTGTATGCACTTGCTAATTTAATAGGCTATTTCTGAGTTTATAACATAGCGTGCATGCTTCCCTATCTAATTCCTATTGGCGTCATCATGGTACATTTCTCAACATACGCACGGCCATGCGTCCATCTGATGACATGTGCAACTTGTAATCAAATACAAAGTGGCGTGTTTGTAATCAGCCAATAAGAATCTTTGTTTTTCTCAGTATGCGTATTGAGAGAATTTTGTAATCAATCACAAATAAACCTGTTTTCCACGTACTACGTTCTTGTCACTATGTTATAAAAGAATTGGTTCATGCTTTTAGCTGTGCGTATATTGAGTTATGGATGCACTTGGGAAGTTTGGAGAGCACTCAAGAAGCTAGAGTTGCTCTCGCCTATGCCTTGAGTAACTCCTACACTTCTTTCGTGCTCTCCAAACTTCTGGCGTGAACCAATTCTTAATTGTCAGCCTCTTTTTTCAAATCAAGTCCAAGTCCAAGAGTTTTGTGATAGTAATTCGTCTTACTCTGCATGTGAGTAAAAACTTACTTTTGTAATAAAGACTGGAGCGATTGCAGAATACCCGGCCCATTATTTGCATATTGCCTTCTGCTCTGTAAGAATGAGACTTTGATAACAATACACCCTATTCATATGCTAATGATGGGCCGCGTATTCTGCAATCTAGCCGAAAGACTTTACAATTTGATTGGCTTTGAAAAAGAGGCTGTTCAGTGAATTTGGGAATGGTCTATTCCTGTTTGTTTTCTGTACTTACTATAATTAATTGAACATTATTTTTTAAAACAGTTTATAAAATGCCTTGTGTTGATGCTGGACAAAGTGGTGAACTCTGTTTGTCAACTGACATCTGATTCATTGTCAACAGAAGATGTCAACAGGTTAGTGTAGTTGTGTTTGACAAAGGAGAACACTTCATAATTTGACCCACCATATGGACTTGTCAGAATTTTTCATTCTCCCCAATCATCATTTTGACACCACTGTGAATTACATCACAAGTACAACTTATTGACCTTCCATTCCTTCTTGGATAATGTAAGCCTGTTTTTTCTGTACCCAGCCACAGCCTGATGCTGTTGCGACAGGGTGTGTTTCTGCTGTCTACCTTGTGCCTTAATGATCGGCTTTTTGTGGAACATCGTGTTGATGTGGAACATCAGTACATAAATGTTGTCAGCAATGTCACCAAGCTCTACAAAAGAATCTCTGGGCTCATGTCAGAGGCAGAAGGTTGGTATAATAACTTGCCGTGGCAACATGTAAGCCCTGCAAAAATACCCTATATTTTGACTTTAGTTGCTTATGTTATCTCAAGAACAAACTCGGACACCATGTTTTATTGGCTGAAAGTGATCAGCCAGCTAAGATGAAACTTTCTGCAGAGTTTTTGAAAACAATTATCTGTAGCGGATTCAGAGCCACCTTTAGTTTTTTGAATATTTAAGGTGCCTCTGAATCTGCTCCAGATCCGGTTTGAGCCACCTTAAAACTAGTTAGAACTAGTAATCGGAAGTTCATCGGTTCTACTCCTGTTAGAAGCAGTCGGAGTTCTTCCCGTTTATTTCCGCGCCATTAGTGATAAATTCATCATTTCACTGTGTTAGAGCAGTTTTCAATTGAGTCGTAAAACCAACAAATACTAAGGTAACTACTCCGACCAATCACAGCAGGTGCAAACAGCGCAGTGAGCCAATCAAAATTCGTAGCAATTCCACGTAACTTTCTCAAAGCGCGGGAAAAATAGCGCGTGCAAGTCGCGATTGATTGATTGATCTCATTGGTTATCAGTGCGAGACTTTTAAGCCAGTCACAAAGCGTAACAATCGCAATCGCGTAGTTACCTTCGACAAATTTCGACAGTCATTTGAAAACCGCTCTATTTTGTTCGCTTTTAGTTCTCGCTGTTCAAGATCTTGTTGATTTTGAACACATTGATGGCATCGAGTGGTCACAGGATTCTGAAGATGAAGCAGAAGAAACTGTCGAAGGCATGGATGTTGAAGATTGAAGAGAAATGCACGAAAAGAGAAAAATCTCTTACCTTTACACATAAATTGTTCTTAGTTAACATCAGAGAAGAAGAAAATGTAATTGTTTAGGTCTGTCTCCTTGAGTGCTAGTTTGACGCCGGCTCTTGAGAGTTTAAAGATAACAGAGTGCGAGAGTTTTCTTTAACTCTCCGCGCTTGGGCCAAACGAATGGGGTTTACCTCGGTGTAAGAACCTGTGGAGCTTTTTCGTTTCGTTAGCCAGTGTTAGGGTAAGGTCTATGTTAATTGTTCTAGTTTTGCTTTTGTTTGTTTGTTTTTTGCTCTTTTGTTTTCTTTGTGTTACATCTGTTTCATAGGTCTTACACTGAGGATGAGCCATCGAGTGAGAGAGATGAAAATTTCGCTGCGAGGAACGCGTAATATCGTTGCCCTATTGTTTGGCGTATACTTGTTGAGACCGTTGCACTTTTACGACAAATCCTAACCGCAAAAGTCTCGTGCATGGGCCAAATTAGTCTCCTTCGCAGCCGTTTTTTTGGATGTCAAGCAACGCTCCCTCTCTCTCCCTCTCTCTCTCTCTCTCTCTCTCTCCCGGTTTCGTGACATCCAAAAAAACGGCTTCGATGGACAGTAGGGCCAAATAAGAAAAATAAATCAAATGTATTCTCCTGGAAAACTTCAGTAAGTGACAGCAGAGGGAGAGGGAGAGGGAAACTCCGGTATTTTTCATGAATCTGCATGTTTCAAGACAGTAGTTTCTAGTTCTATTTTGCAGTTTCGGTGGAGAAACTTTTTGAAGTTCACGCTTATAAAAATCAAAACAAACTGTGTTTCGTTCGTCTCTTGTCTTTGACCTGTTCCCGAAGTGTCGTTTTCTTGAAAGGCAAACAGGAAACTAAAATTAAAAACAAACAAAAAGAAAAGACATTCTCATGCGTGTTCACTTCAATCTTTCTATTTGTTCTGTTTTTCCCTTTTGTTCTTTAATTGGTTTGTATGGATTAAAGTATAGACGTCTTTCGTACATGCTATCATATCTAACTCAGTGATGTGAGATTTTAAAACTAACTTGGGTTAAAAGTGAGAAGTCATTTAGTAAGGGTTGTAAATACATATTTTTTAAATTGAACTCCAAATACGTAAGGAATGGTAAAATAAAAGAGAAATTGAGGTTTTTTAATTGTTGTAAGGCCTATTGGTGGGACACTCGAAATCGCCTTGCAGTGTGTCACGCACTTTCCTTACCGGCTTTGAGATTGCGTGATGAAGCAGTGGTTAACACATGTATTTCATGTATTTAGCGAAAGTCACGCATCTCACGACCAGCTGGCAAGGCAGGCTGGGTAAATGTTGTTTGACGGTTGGAAAGCGTGCTGATCAGTTGAGAAATAATGAGTGCTTTGCGCTTTTATACTTTGGCTGTTTTCCGAGACCCTCTTCCATTTCGACAGGGACCTCTCGCCCGCACGATAATAGGATACAAGTTTGCTTCGAGAAAAGCAAAACCTGCAGAAGTTGCAGTTCCGAAGCGGCCCCCGAATGCATACGTGATGTTCGTGAGCGAGGAGCGACCGATCGCTGCACAACAATACCCTGCGTCAGTGACTCCCCGAGAGATCATGAAGATTTTGTCCGCCCGATGGAATGGAATGTCCGATGACGAAAAAAGACCATACAAGGATGCTTATACGGAAAAAATGAACATTTACTATGCGCCCCTGGCTAAACTCCCCAAGAAACCCCCAGGTGTGTTTGGTTTGTTCGTCAAGGAGAAATATTCGTCTGTTGAGGCTCAGAATCCCGGATCCAAAATTTCAGACATTATGATTGAGTTATCCAGAGAATGGCAGAGGCTACCAGACTCAGAGAAAGGAGAATGGGTGCAAAAACGCGAAGCTCTGAAGCAAGAGTACAAAGAGAAAGTAATGAATTTTGGGAAAGGGTTAAGCCCAGAGGAGCGAGCCTTTCTAGAGGAAAAGCAAAGTGTCCAACTGCGAAAACTGAAGAAAGAACAACGGCAACTTTTGGGATACCCTAAAAGACCTCTATCGGCTTTTATTATCTTCTCACAAAGGAACATAGAGGGACTGGAAGGTCTTCCGCTACCGGAACGCACCAAGATTTTGGGCAAGACATGGAGGGAGATGGACGAGGCGAAGAAGGAAGAGTATTTTGAAAAGAGCCGTGAAGCACGTGAAAAATACGAAAAGGATGTGGCAGAGTGGATGCAAAATAACCCTGATACTTTATAAACAGACGTAATGACTTAAAGTGAGAAAATGTTCTGGTTACTGGTGAAGGGTAGAACAGATTCAAAGATCTGCCAGCCCCTGAAAATAGCCCCTCCTGGAAGAAGCACCTTAAGGACCCATTTGTGGTCATATCTTCCCATGCATTTTAAGCTGTTTTGTTGTTAACCCATTTTCAAAGACTTGGTTCCCTGACAGTTCTCTCTCTTTGTTAAAAGTGGTAATCTCCTGGAGTCCCTCATATGAATACAAGTGTGGGGTTTACTTTGAGAGTCAAGTTAATCCAGCATTAGTTCAATGGCAACGTCTGATTTTTGTTTGTAGTTACTCTATGTTTGTAACTTATCAGGCATCGAACAACTTGACCCCAAACGTCTCTCCTGTAATCCCTCCACCCCATGTCTCTTCAATTGTCACAGGAGAGGGGAGAGAGAAGTGCATGATTGAATTTTTGTTTTTTGCATTACTGAAAATTGTTTCATAAAAGAAGGGGGGACAAAACTGCCTGACACATCTTTCAAGATTGATCTTATTGGATTTTTTTGTCAACATGCTTAGACCTTGAGCAATGACAAAAAACCTCTGTTGTCTCAAAGGTGATGTTGGTTTCTGTTATTACTGTAATGTACAGTGTCTTTAAACATAGGGCAATATTGATAACTAGTTTCCATTACATGAATTGTGATTAGTGGATTAAAGTTCTTTAAATGATATACCTGTGCATTGTTAATCATGTTATCACAAAAAACCCGAATGGCATTAAACAAAGGCTTATTCATAAATCAGGGTTGGGGAGTAGCAACATCATAACAGGGAACGACAGGAGGGTTGCTCTCACCTTGCAAATGATGTTAATGCAATTTATGTGGTACCCTTCCTCTCTGTTTGGTTCCGTAAGCTGGGAGGGGTCTGCGGGGAGCCTGAGGGGACTCTGGAACTGACTGTAATGCAGGGAAGCACGAGGTCCTGGAAACGAGTGACTGCACGAGCCAAGATGGCGGCTCCGGCAGGGAGATATTGTGCCATGGACAAAAGCTTTTATCTCAAAGTACGAAGCGCATTCAAACACCTTGGAGTCATTTGTAGACTTAAGCATTCAAAATGCTCAATTGAGCTTGAAGTTGGCGGACAGTGAGTATCGGAATGAGTTCACAATCGATTGCACGTGGCGTATGTGTGTTATAAAAACTCAGCTGTCTCGTGACCGGTACGCATTAATTTCTGTTAATGCTTCTTTTATCTGTGAACCATAGATTAATGAGGTTTTCAACGGGAAAAATGGCCAAATTAGCGGACGGGGCCGTTGTTGCCGAGGTAAAAGAAAAAAAAAGACTTTATATAATATTATTATGCTAGCTTGCAAGATAGCAACTTATAATTAATTAGTATCACCCAACTAGTGGACTAATGTAAATCCTGCATTTTCATTGGCTATGCTACTAGAGGACTATTAGCAATAGTCCTTGAGTAGCGAAAAGCATGACGCTTTCTTTTGTTTTATTCCCAAATAAATATTTCTTCAACTTGCATTTGGTAACTTTATTATTGCCGTTTCTGTCCGACTAGGGCCACGGGTCAATAACCCATTCGGCTTCCCCTCATTGGCTGTTGACCCATAGCCCGGGCTACGGGTCTTATTGTTAATTAGTTACCGATAGAAACATGGAATGAAAAATAAAGGGTTGTAATAATGGACTATTCAATACTTTTTCCGTATATTTTTTGTTGAATTTTTGTCTATTATCTAGCAATCAGAATTTTTTTCAAACCAAGTGTCATCTCAGAAAACTAAGGTGGTGTCATACCTGCAGTCCTTGACTTGGGACAAGTGCAGGGGAACCAGTCTTGGACAAAATAAAATGAAGTAGAAAAACCCCCATTCCCCCTGAAATCAAGGATGACGTCATGCGAAGGGCAAGATCTGTCATTTTTGCATCCTTGATTCTGGGAGGAGGGGTGGTCTTAAATTACCATTTATTTTGTCCAAGATTGTGGACTTCTTCAGAAAGGCCAATGTCAATTCCCACTTGGACGTCACTTAAGTAATCAAGCGTTCCTCTCCCTAGGGTAATGTATTGTGGTAGCTGAAAGGTGTGTTTAACCTTACAGCACATAATTCCCAAGGGAACCATTGTGATTGTCAAGTTCCTGTCGTGGGGTACATCTCTCATTATGAATTCCATGGAGTTGAAAAGAATGCATCTATACTGCTTTGTTTTTCAGTGTGGAGACAATGCAACCTTAGTAACTGCTGTCAGTGAAGAAGAATCAAAACCTGTGAAAGGGCAGGGCCTTCCATTAACGGTACTAAAATCTGACTGGTGATCTTTTAAGTTGAAAATTTTTAGGAATTATTGACACCTCCAATCTGTGAGAAGTGAACAGAGATATAAAAGAAGAACTGTGATCTTTCAAGTTTTGCAGTTTCAGTTTTACTGCCCAAAAAATCCACACCTTCAATGAAAGCAAATTGGTATGAAAAATGTGTGGACATGTACACCTGTACGGCAAGCTAAAGATTCTTGTTCACTTAAATTAATATGTGCTCAGGTTGATTACAAGGAAAAGGCAGCTGCTGGGGGTCGGTTTCCAAGAAGTTTCTCGAGGAGAGATCTTGGATTATCAGAACGTGACATTCTAATTAGCAGACGTATTGGTAAGTTAACAATCAGTAACATGATAGAGTGCTCTTTGGTAGAAATATTGACTGAAAGCTACAAGTATAAGACAGTGATGAGTGTGATTAGTTTTACTTTAAGAGAGACTTGTTTATTTTTTATGTCATTTGGTTTGTTTTAGACAGGGCCTTGAGGTCTTTGTTTCCTAAAGGCTATTCATGTAGCACACAGGTATGAGCTGAAATGAACTAAATGTGTAATGAAAACATCACAGTGATAATGAATCAGAAATCTTTCAAAACAGTTTTGGAGACAAATCACGGTTTTATCGCATACTGTTAACACTTAAATCCTTTACCCCCTGAGAAGTTCCCCATCACTGAGGCTTACAGGCTGACATCCAATCTCACCCCAGAGAAAAGAATTTTATTATATAAGTACTGAGATTTACTCAGTTCAAACTCACTGAATAAAAATAGTCTCTCATCTCTCTTTGATGAGAAGCAATGCCATTGGTCATACGATTTTTCTCACTAGTGAAGAATATCGTATGACCAATCAGAAGACTGATATGATTTTTTTCACGCGTGAGAAAATTCGTATTGGTTTTTTCCCGCCTTTCGGGGCGGCCATGCGAAGTAACTGAGAGTGAATGTTTGCAACATTCCCTGCTTTCCCAGAATAAACATTTGTAATATCTCAGTACAAATATAATAAACAAATTACTTCATGGTTAGTTCGCTTGTATGATTTTTATTCACTTGTTGTGAAGAATCGCAAACTCACTCGCTCGAAGACTTGCTTGTTCGTTTGCGATTCTTCACAACTCGTGAATAAAAATCGTACGCGCTTACCAACCATGAAGTAATCTATATGTATACCTCCATGGACTGTATAGGATATGTGCGATATATAAAGCCATTACCATGAGTAAAATTATCTAGGGTGAGCCAGAGTAAAATTTGTGAAGGCAATGTTAGGAGATAAAGAGTAACAAACCAGTCTTCTTGAATCAATAAATAAAACTCAAAATTATATTGAGCTGGGCATTTTGTGTGTTATAAGGTGATGGGAAGTCTTTGGTCTGCCAATGGACTCTATGATCCTGACATAACTGCAATGAATGGAGGTCAGTACAATTATAAAAATGATGATAACTAGTCATTCAGTCAGTCTGTTATTTGGTCATTTGGTGAGTTGGTTCGTCAGTAGTCGGTTGGTCAGTAGGTCAATAGGTCAGTCTGTCAGTCTGTCAGTCTGTCAGTTTGTCAGTCTGTCAGTCCGTCAGTCCGTCAGTCCGTCAGTTCGTCAGTCTGTCAGTCGATCAGTCTGTCTGTCAGTCTGTCAGTCAGTCTGTCAGTCAGTCTGTCTGTCAGTCTGTCAGTCCATCAGTCTGTCAGTCAGTCTGTCAGGCTGTCAGTCTGTCAGTCAGTCTGTCAGACCATCAGTCAGTCAGTCTGTTAGTCGGTCCGTCAGTCAGTCAGTCAGTCTGTCAGTCCGTCAGTCCATCAGTCCGTCAGTCCGTCAATCCGTCAGTTAGTCTGTCTGTCAGTTAGTCTGTCCGTCAGTCAGTCAGTCAGTCAGTCAGTCTGTCAGTCAGTCCGTCTGTCCATCCGTCAGTCAGTCAGTCAGTCAGTCAGCCAGCCAGCCAGCAAGTCAGCCAGTTGGTTGGTTGATTGGTTGGTTGGTCGGTCGGTCAGTTAGTCAATCAATCATTGCATCCCTATGTTCATTGTTTTCAGCATCTGCTGCGCTTGCAGTTTCTAATATTCCCTGGCATGGTCCTGTTGGTAAGTGAGGTATTTTACGATGATTGAGATGAATTTGTCACCTGTTCTCGTACAGTCTAACAGTAGTTTGAATTTACAATTTGAGCTTGGGTACTCCAGGTTTTCCCTCTCGTCAAAAGCCAACGTCTGAATAAACTGCTTAATTTTGCATTTTTTTGTTCTATAGGTGTGGTCAGAGTTGGGGAAGTGGATGGTGCATTTGTCATTAACCCAAGCTGGTCACAGCTCATTACCAGTCAGCTTAACCTTGTAGTTGCTTGCAGTGAGAGGAAAGTTGGTAAGGAGCACATTCAATCCAATTTTTACTGAGCATCTCTTGAGGTGGTCAAATACTCAGTGACTTCCATCTGTAAAGCTATAATTTAATATATATAGTACTCAAAATAGCTTTTGAAATCATTGTTTCCTTTGTAGTCATGGTTGAAGCATTTGCCAATGAAGTAAGCTCTGAAAGATTCTGTGAAGCTCTTAGATTTGGATTCAAGGAGGTGCGTTAACAGTTGATTTAAATCACGAATGTGCATGGGACGAAATCGGTTGATTGAAAAGAGGCATGAGAGATGTTTCTTTAAAGCAGGGCTCAAAGTTTATTTTTGGCGTTGGGAGCATTCGTGCTACCAGGTAAGGTGTGCCACTGCAATCACACATGATGTTTTAGGAGCACAACCAAAAATCTAGTCGCATCTGTGACCAGTTGGTTGTTAACTTTGAGCCCTGTTAAGTGGCTTTTATTTGACCTTTTTGACTGCTAATCTCTTTGAAAGGGACTATCTCTTCTACACGAGTATGTGAAGTATGAATGAGCACTATGGAAATAATAACTCACTACAATGTGAAGGCAGTATTAAGTTTAGAATAAAAGCTTATTTTGGTAGGAAAGAAACTTGCAATAAATATTTTAGTTGCCTTTGTGGAAGTTCAGCACATTAACATGATGGAATATTAAATAATTAACTTATTATAGTGCCAACCAATTATCCACGCATTGCACGAGCTACAGAAACAAGCTGGAACAGTAAAGAGAGCCTTCACCTTTCCAGCCACTCCTTTAGAAGTATTAGAGGCAGTGAAAAGGTAATTCTAAGCCATAGAAAGCTATAAAACCTTTCATTCTCATTTACGACTACCCTTTATCTGTGTTTCTTACATTTTAGAACAGTAGAACCGTTTTTGATTGAGCTTGGAAAAAAACAAAACCAAAGCAATAACAGAGCCAATCAGCAATCATTTCATCAGAGCCAATCAGCATTCATTTCATCAGAGCCAATCAGCAATCATTTCATCAGAGCCAATCACCAATCATTTCATCAGAGCCAATCACCAATCACTTCATCAGAGCCAATCACCAATCACTTCATCAGAGCCGATCACCAATCACTTTATTAGAGCCAATCAGCAATCATTTCATCAGAGCCAATCACCAATCACTTTATCAGAGCCAATCACCAATCATTTCATCAAAGCCAATCACCAATCACTTTATCAGAGCCAATAACCAGTGATTTCATCAGAGCCATTCAGCAATCATTTCATCAGAGCCAATCAGCAATCATTTCATCAGAGCCAATCACCAATCACTTTATCAGAGCCAATCACCTATCATTTCATCAAAGCCAATCACCAATCACTTTATCAGAGCCAATAACCAGTGATTTCATCAGAGCCATTCAGCAATCATTTCATCAGAGCCAATCAGCAACCTTTTCATCAGAGCCAATCAGCAACCTTTTCATCAGAGCCAATCACCAATCATTTCATCAGAGCCAATCACCAATCCTTTCATCAGAGCCAATCACCAATAACTTCATCAGAGCCAATCACCAATCATTTCATCAGAGCCAATCAGCAATCATTTTATGAGAGCCAATTACGTTGTAAAGGAAATACATCCTTCAGCCAATCACAAATAGAAGTAATAAACAACTTTGGTTTAATAGCCAATCAGAATGCAACTCTATTTCAGTAGGTTTTGCTTTCTTCTGGACAGATTTTTGGTTGAAAGACTGGATGAAATATTTTCAAACTTCAGTTACTCAAAGGTTGGACACTCATTCTATATCACAATCGTCAATTTGCTAAATGCGGCTCATCGGTGTAAAAACGTGTGAAACTCACGGATGACGTAAGACAAAGAAAACAAAAGTGCACGAAAAGAAAACATGGAACAATAACCTAACCCTAATTCGAGCTAACGAAAGAAACAAAAACTTTAACAAGTTTTTACACCGACGTAGAGCCCTAAATGTCAACTTCAAGCAGCATGCACCTTAATTGTCGTGTTTTCATTTCAACCATTCATATAATGTGTTCTCTTTTACCTTTAGCAAGAACGTGACAAGGAAATGTTTACTGTCAGGGATTCATGTGTTGCAACTATTCAAGGTAGGTTATGGGTAAAAATTAGACTGAACTTTTCACGTAGGTGGCCTGAGAACCAGTGCGTAGAATAGACCACTTTCATAAATGGTGGCTAATTTGTTATTCTTTTGCATATATGAAAATTAGACCTACTGGCCTCATTTTAGGCCAAAAATTCTTTTAAATTTTGCGCATCCGAGCGAAGCTAGAAAGGCTTATTTGCTTTAAAACAAAAGGATATTCTGTTTGGCCGGCATTATGAAAGAGGCCTATAGCTTGGACCCGATTCCTATTTTTCTGTAAGAGATCCCATTTGCATTTGTATGGTGGAAGTTGTTGGATAGATGGTAGAGGGTATATTAGAGTGAAGAATGTTGTTTTGGGCAAGAAAAGGTAGAGGACAGTAAAATTGCCACAAAGCTGTTATTACACTTAGTTGTATATTTCTCTTCAATAATCGACAGAACAGTTTCCCTGTGTCGATGTTCATGTGATTGACGAGGCGGTGCTGGCAGTAACAAGATCAGTCTTCAGAAGAAACATTCTCGAAAAAGGACAGAGGTAGTGGAGAATTTTGTTTTTGTCTAGATACTCGAACCTGTGCCTCCATCATTTACGCACTGCACTAAGGGACAAAAGTAATTAATTAGCAGCGCCTTCCGGTAAGCTTCGCATCTCTCAGCAATAATGTGGCGCTTGTGCCCTTCATCCACGAGTCAGGAAAGTCTTCGGGTAAATACGGCTTGTGTTTATTTATTGCTACTTGAGTTGCTTCAAATTCTCGGCGAATTGTCACGTGTCATTACTGTGTAATCTCAGGCTATTGCTTGTTTTGTTTTATCAGATGCGATGGGCGTTCATTTGATGCTCTTAGACCCATTAGATGTGAGGTGGATCTCTTTAAACCCCTGCACGGTTCGTCGCTCTTTCAAAGGGGAGAAACGCAGGTACCATGTTCCTGCGTTGTCCACGAGTATACTGTACTGTGTAGCTGCCCGAAAGTTTCTTCCGTGTCGAACATAATTGTGTTACATGAACAATCTTTTTGCTTCCTTAAGGTCTTCTGTACTGCAACGCTTGGGTCTCTTAGCTCCGCTAAGAAATCTGATGCCGCCTCTGAGGGGGTGGGGTAAGCATTACGTGCGACATATCATTATAATCTTTTTTCTCTATGATTGAAGTAACTTGTAGACTTGGTGTTAAATTTTTTGATGGCTCACGCCCAGGTTTGGCATTTTTTTGTTTATACTTCTGTTTGATACTTTTTTTTTCACTTTTTTCCCGACCACTCACAGTGATGACAAGGAAAAATCATTTTTGCTTCACTACGAGGTATGTTGGAAGTGTCCGCAGATTTTTCTTAGCGATTGTAAAACAGGTGGGAAAAAACAAAAACAAAAAACAGTACCACGAGCAAAATGGCCTCTCGCTTGGAAATGTGATGCGTCACGTCACGTCACGACTCGCGCGTCACGACTCTCACACTCTTCTCGTTCTTAGCAACCCCCCCCCCCCTTAGTCGTTTATCATTTTAAAGCAGCATTTAATTTTCGTTTTAATCACTTTGTCTCTTGTAGTTTCCTCCATTTTGTATCAATGAAACAGGAAGGGTAGGAGGATTCAATCGACGAGAAATCGGACACGGTAAGATTGGACTGATTTAAGAATGAAAGCTTTGGCTTCAGCTTTGGAATATTGCTTCCCACAAGGAGAACGCATCAGTTGAGGGGAAAGTTCCATTTGCCGTCTCAACTTATGTTCGGTCTCGAAGACAGTTTGCAACGCAAGTCGTGAAAACTTAAGAATTCACAGAGTTGTAGCGGTTTTCAAATGACTGTCGAAAGTAATTACGCGATTGCGATTGCTACGCTTTGTGATTGGCTTAAAAATCTCCCGCCAGTTTATCAACCAATGAGAAGGAAAACCAAAGCCAATCGCGACTTGCACGCGCGATTTTTCCCGCGCTTTGAGCAAGTTACGTGGAATTGCTACGAATTTTGATTGGCTCATTGCACTGCTTGCTCCCACTGTGATTGGTCGGAGTGATTACTTTGGTATTGGTTTTACGACACTCAATTGCAACTCCCTCTAAGTGACAAGTTGAGCTTGTTTTAATTACTACAGGGAACTTGGCAGAAAAAGCTCTGGAACCTGTTGTTCCCAAGGATTTCCCATTTGCCATAAGACTTACATCGCAAGTATTAGAATCAAACGGTGAGGAAAGATTTAAGAACGGTAGTAAATCAGAAAAGAAATAAACAGAACTGATTTCTTTAGCATTGCAGCATTTGATGGAATATTTTTATAGCGATTAAAATAAATTTGTAAACTCAGTGAATGTGTTTTTTCTCTTGTATATCATAATTCTTCAGGGTCGTCATCTATAGCGACAGCTTGTGCGGGAAGCCTGGCCTTGTTAGATGCAGGTATTAAAAGGTCCATATCTTGTTTAGTCCTTACGCAAACCAAAAGGAAAACTTTCGTTTTATTCCTGTCCTATCACAGGAATACCAATCAGTCGTCCTGTAGCAGGGGTGGCCTGTGGATTAGTTACCAGTAGCGATGCTGAGGACCCGAGTAAACCAGATATTGAGCAATATCAACTGATTACAGATATTCTGGTAAGCGCTCCAGGTTTGCATGTTCAACGTAATCCGGTTATTTTCGCGATATTATGGCACACAAATCGAAAAGAGTTTCGCAGGCTTAACTCGCATTAAAATGAAAGATGAAGCAAGTTTCATGCGGCGCATCAATGTGCCAAAAATACGCAAAGTGTGGCTAAGCACATGTAAAGAGCGCCACCACAAGCTTGCAAACGGGAATCCAGTCCCCACTCGAAGCTTCCACGCTCGTCCCAGTATCTCCACGACGCTTTGCGCGACGAAATCTCGACGGTTAATACTTTTTAGTGTCCGAGAACTTGATCTTTTAAGCAGTGACGAACTTACATGTTAGCGTGAACAGTATGGTATGTCCACTGTAATTTCTGCCTCTGTAGTCCGTTCAAAAGAAGTGGTATGTTTCTGAACCTTTCAAGTAAAAACAGGTGAAGTTCTTTTAACGCAATTACGATTGTTTTCAGGGTATCGAAGACTTTATGGGAGATATGGACTTCAAACTCGCTGGAAGCAGGGAAGGAATTACTGCTTTGCAGGCATGTTTACCTTTAGATAGTGAAGCTCTCTGTGGTTCTATCAGTTGTCACTGAAATATATATTTTTTCCATTGAAATTGTATTTCGCCTTCTGTGGCTGGTAAAGTACTGTTGTATTCCTGTGGCCAATTGCAGAAACGTAGGGAGACTGTTAGTGAATACACTACGCGAGGTGCGTTCTGAGATTGTAAGAGCTGACAACGTTTGTCAAGAAAAGAAAATGAGTCTTTCCAAGTCTTTTCCTTTGCGTGCGAACTTTTAAGCTGTGATATTCCAAGTGATTCGCTTTCCGCAGGAGTCCGTGACTAGAAGCTTACCTCTCCTATACAAACCCTATGAACCAACCTTTGCGCATATATTTCTATTTTTAGAACGCCGTGGGTTTCTCAGATTGGTGCGCACTGCTTAAAATGCTAAATCAGAATAGGAATGAATTTGAAGGTAGCATGTGAGGCGATTTCTCCCAAAACAATTAGACTACTCGTTCTCGTTTTCAGCGAGTTAGATATAGTCAACTGGGCGCTACGCACCTCGTTGACTATCTATTGACTCATAGAAAACTCGAACTCGTAGTCTAATTGTTAAATAGTGAAAGTCTCGGTATTGGCGGGTAGGTCCAGTTTTCCACAGTCCCAGCAATTGGATATTTTTCTAACTACTCGGCCATGTCACTTCAGTTTAAAACTGTTTTATTCTGACAGGCTGACTTCAAGGTCCCTGGACTCCCTCTGCAGATTGTGGAAGAAGCAATACACAAAACCACAGGTACGGTTGGCATAATTACCAGGGAGGAGTTTGAAAGCTGTCTGGTTTGTTCCTTCAGAGAGCACAGGAAGCTTGTTGTTATCTGAATGCGCTTTTCTCGGTTTTCCGCCGCTTTGATTCGCTCAACGTTTTTCTTCGTACGGTGTAATTTGTCTACAAAGGACTTTTTTTGTACCTAATTTTCGAAAGGGGAAAGCTGACTGTTGGAAATCCTGATATTTGGAAGGGGCACCTTTCAGAAGTTTACTGTAATGTTTGTGTCTGCTATTAACAGAGGACAGGATGAAAGTTCTGGATGTTATGGAAGAATGTCAGGACAAACCGCGAGAAACACCAAAAGAAAACACTCCAGCGTTAGGTATAATTCAAAGGCCTTAGCTATTTAGCAAGTTCCTCGGCAAGTTTCTTCTCACACAATGAAATATGCCAACCACCTCATGAGGATCAATGAGTGAGTGAGTCAGTCAATTAATCAACCAGTCAATCAATCAATCAATCAATCAATCAATCAATCAATCAATCAATCAATCAATCAATCAATCAATCAATCAATCAATCAATCAATCAGTCAATCAACCAACCAACCAACCAACCAGATTTCAGCTAGAGACGCCTAAATTAGAACAACCATGTAAAGAATAATGAAAATTGCGGCATCAAAGAAAACGTTATTTATTATTTATTTCTTTTCCTTACTAGCCAGTGTATCTCTACCTCAATGGAAAGGCAAAAAGCTGATGGGAGTCGGAGGCTTAACAGTAAGAAATCTACAGGAAGAGACAGGTTTGCATGCGATTCGTTATTTTGGTAGTGTGTCAGACGGAGATTTCGAGACAAAAACACTCATTCTGCATGGCACAAGCTCAAAATTGCGTTGAAGGCGTGACGTGGAAGACGCGTGAGGGAGGAGGAGAACAGAGCAGCTGATTGCCTCTTCCCAGGCTCCTCTCTTTGTCTCGCACAGACGTTAACTAATAGAATGCGGAGCTTATCTCGATCACGATTGCAAGGGGTTTGTAGGTCTTTGCAAGGTTTAAGGAATGTTAAGCGCCAAAAGTGAAATATCTTGTGATATTTCGAACGGTTTTCTTCCTTCAGGTGCCACCATTAAAAGAATCGAGGAAGAGCAGTTCTCTGTTTTTGCTCCAAACTCGAAAGCTCTTCAAGAAACGATGGAGAAGATAAGGACACTCACAGCCGAGGTAAAATTTACATGACACGAGGCCTTGAGCTTACGCATCTCATGATGTGGTAGTCATGTTGACGTAAGCGTTTGATTGACGTGGCCGTAAACAATAGCCAAAAAACAACAGTCGGTTGTTGTCCGTCAGAAGAACGCGTGAAGTCCAACCTCGTCCCCAGTCTCCCTGGGTGTGTTATAGGATGTGACGTCACCCAATAACATGTGCGCGAAATTTATGGGAGTTTGGCGCGAGTGATGAAAGAGCATTGAGACTGGGGAGGAGCTCACGTGCGAGAATTCCGACTTTTTCAGATACCACGCAGCTGTTTACAACCTCTAATTTCATTGGTTCTGGTTGGGACGTAGCTCTATTGTTTTCAGGGTTAGGGTTCATTGTTTCTGTTGTTTGTTGGAATGGTTCTATTGCTTTCTGAGCCAATCGGGTGGGCTGTTGTAATAGCTGCCTTGTGACCCGACTTTTTTCCCTCGCTTCTCTCGAGTTCTTGGGTCTCCCCTTGTAGATTTTAAAACCTCAATAGATCTCTAACGTTTTTTTTTTTTTTGCCCTCAGAATCACTGGACAGAGTGTCTTGAGGTTGGCGAGAAATACACAGCAAAGATTATTGAAGTGAGGTCAGTGAGCAAAATTGTTGAATGGATAATTAAGATTTGTCGGTGCTTTCTTCCCTGAATGCTATACTGGTCCATCACTTATTGATATATGTTGCCAGTGTATTTTGCCGTTGCTCCTGTATTGATTTGCAAGCAGCAATCGACTGATTGCCTGGTGAAGGGATTCCCTAACCAAGCAAGCAGTCGATCGTCAGGGGATTCCCTGAGCCGGCAATCAGTCGATCGTCGATCGGTGGATTAATCTTTACGAGACTGAGAAAAAAAACATGGTTAACGGTCTTTGGTAGCGGGTAAAACTAAAGCTGTACTCTCCAAACGTTCCTTGATTGATTTGGTTATTTATTTATTTTTTTTAAGGGAGTATGGTGTGATGGTGGAGTTGCTCCCAGGATCGCCCACTGTGCTGTTACACGTGCGGGAAATGGAGCACACTAGAGTGAGTAAAATATTGTTCACTCCATGAACGCTTATTATTCTTGAATGACATTTATAAAAGCCACTTGAAAGGCAACCATGTTTAGCACGGCTTTTGGACTGAATAAAGCCCAAGATTTGGACAGCTCGCTGCTTCGCTTTAGCAGGACGAACCGTTACCAGACCTTCTCCCTACTTGGATACGCTCCAGGAAAAGAGGCTCTGCTCACTTCTCGCTTTCCTTCCTTCTTAGGTTCATAATCCGAAAGAGTTGAATATGAAAGTTGGAGATACCATAGAGGTTAAATACCTTGGACGGGATGAGCACACGGGAAGACCTGAGATATCAAGAAAAGCTTTGTTACCAAAACCACCGGATTCGTCGAAGAAAGCAAATGGACCGAAAGAGGACATGTCACCCGAGGATTTCATCGCCACATACCTTAAATAAGACTGAGGCTACCCCGCAGTGCCCCCCATTGAATGGGACAGCTGGCGAGGGAGGGCGAGGAAAACGACTCTCCCAAGCCGTCCCGCGTGTCCATATCACGCGCCGTTATTTTGACTACAATGTTCTCCATAGGCTGCGCGATTAATGTTCGCCCAAGGGAACTGTCATACCCGATGTGCCCGAACGAGACGCCTAATAATGAAAATGAGAACATAATAAAAAAAAGTGAAAGCCTGATAACAAAATGTGTTGCCTATTCCAAAAAAATATATGGCTAATATGAAACCACAAACAGTGCCTAATAATAACAAAGAAATAATTTTGGTCGGGAATGGCACCCCGCGTTCGTTAGCATATGGCCCTGGCGGTTTCTGTCGGTAAAATTGGAGGATTCTTACTGATGACGTGGGTTCCGCGCGCGGTTTCGCGTGATGTAACCTCGTGATGATAAAGAACGAGGAAGACTGGACGTCAATTAAGAACTAATGGCGGACGGACTAAGGCGGTTCAGAGATGGAAGAACAAATCCTTGCCTGAAAGAATCAAAAGCCTCTATGAAATGCCTAGATGAAAATAACTATGATAAGAGCAAATGCAGGATGTATTTTGAAGCCTATAAGGAATGTAAAAAAGCTTGGAACGAAAGAAAAACCGCTCGGAGAAGACAAGGCCTGCCACCAAATGATCCTGTGGTGCAGTGATGTCGAAAGGAATTTCGTTACGAGCAAGATTAACGAAATAAGTGGAGTTCGGCGAGAAAAAGAAGTTGATAAAATTTTGGAGGAGAAGAAGTGGAACCTATGGTTGTTTCTCGTCTACATTTATGGGGCTATTAAAATTCTCACAGATGTCTCATCTTGAAGGGGCAAAGGTGTTGAAAACTGCCATGTTTTCGTGGATATGATGTGAAAAATGTAATGTAAATGACACAGACAGGATGAAAACTGGCTGTCTCAGTGTGACATCACGTTGTCCACCATTTTGTCTCACTTTGCAGCACTGAGTATTGCAGGCTCAGTATTCAGGATCACTTTGAGTGCATTCACTCAACCATAGACATACTTCCTCTCATTTGGCATGAAGAACAATGAATGCTTCATTATTGACTGATTTCCATGGCTGGGTTGTTCCAAGCAGGGTTAGTGCTAACGGTGTGTTCACCGGTAAGTGTGATTAAAACCAAAAGGTTGTCGTGGTATTTATGGTGCAGGGTTCGTGCTACTCCTTAAACTCCTTGAAAACTACTTGAATATATTTTGCAAATTTAAGGGCGCTTGAAAACTCCTTAAAAATGAGAAATTTAAAAAAACTCCTTAAAAACTCCTTGAATTTTTTACTTAAATACGTATTGAATGTGAAAAAATATATTGGAAACAATAAAAGAGAAAAAAATATAGAAAGTGATCTGGTTCAAGAGTGCCTTGGCAAAAAATGTGCCGCCATTATTGGAAACAAACGCTTAGAGAAGCTTTATTCTTCTTCGTTTCTTCTCCTGGAAAGTCAAATTTAAGTCCTTAAATTCTCCTTAAAAAGTCCTTAAATTTAACTCTGAAATTCCTGCACGAACCCTGATGGTGGTTTAGCTCTAACCCTGCTTTGAACAACACAGCCCAGGGGTCAACATGGATCTCCTTTGGGTTAGCAGAGGAGAACCCAAAGTAGTCATTGGAAGGTGTTAGGTTCAACTCTGTTAGGAGAGCTTAGGATTCTCTACTGAGTACTGAGTATGCACTTGAAATATACATCATTTTGTTAGTTCCTCTCTGATGGTACAGTGTTCATTTGCCTATCAAATCAAACATCAGTGAAGGCATAACATTAACAAAGATATAAACCTTGAGGTTACTGTGGGACCTGCTTACGTAGTTTTGTGGTACTGTGGCCTCACAGGCCTCAGTTTTGGCCTAAGAAAATGGGGGACAGCTGTTGTGTATTTCTAGTGTATAAATTGTGTCGTGAATGAGCTCCCCCCCCACCACCACCAAGAAAAGAATGCCTGATCGCAAGTTACTGGTTACAAAGATTGATATTTCTATGAATTAAGTTGGTTCTCTCTCACCTAAACAAGCAACACAATTCAATGCAAGTGAAATCAAGCTTATTGACTGAACTACCTCCACCCTTCAAGCTTCTTTATGTTCTTTCCATCACTGAATTTGAGTCTTCTTTACTTAATGTATTGATAGGTCATAGCTTTCCAAAATGTAAATAAACTGCTTATTCAAGCATGACTTGGGAGCAGATCTCAAGTGGGTTAGAGCTTATGAAACACTTGAAAGTAGCCAGAGGCCATTTTTGTCTTCTAATACCACTTACATCACATTTTTGTCTTCTAATACCACTTACATTCCGATGTGAACACTCAGCCAGCGGGCGCACGTCCCCCATTGACGAGCAAGGCCCATAGCTGATGGAGAATTGGATTTATGAAATCTCATGACTCTTGGTGCTCTTGTGAAAGGGTTAATAGTAATAGGTAGTGGAAAGGTATTTGTAGATTGGGTGCTGATGTGCTGATTTTAGAGTAGCAACAACTGCTAGTATCTCTGTGAAAGGACGGAAAGGAACACAAGAGAAGAAGTGGCTAAAGTCATTAGCCTTACTCGTGCAAAGTTGATTGATCCAATGCACACCCCAAAACCCTGTACCATATGGAAGACAAAATTGGTATGTTGGCAAATATATAATTGATCGAAGCTATAGGTGGCATGGAACTGAGCTGTGAGTATGAAAGGGATGGGACACTATGAGCTAGGAACCTAAGCCGGGACTGGCACAAGCGATCCGAGGGCCAAAATCTCTGGGGATATTGTCAGGCTTCTACAATCAGGCCTTGATGTCCACGGGTACCGATACTGGTTTTATTTTCTTTTAGGTATTGAGTGCGTGGCACTGCTAATGTTAGCTACAAGCCCATTCACCCTCCCCTGGGAACAATATCGCTTGGTCATCATGATGCTCAATGTCCTTTGTGGCGATTACAATCGCACATGTAGTAGGATGTTTTTACATAAGTGGTTGCCATTCTTCAGTGAAAGCATTTGAAATCTGTTGAAGAATGCAACATACTTTTCAGGTATTTGTCATCGTTTTGCACCATAATCGTGACTGAATGTGACCCGGACCCATTCAATTTGTAAACACTGGTGTGAGGTAAGGCTAGCTGCATGGTTGTTTTGTTGTCTCCAGGTTTTATAACTGAAAATTGTGGCTGAAATTTGATACAACTGGACTATTTTTAGGCTTCCTCAAACCTTTTAATAAGAGCAAATGGGAGAGCAGGTTACTGTTTTGGTTTAGTGATTTAATAATCATGCATGATTCAATTCTACCTGTTACCATGCCCCCTCCCCCCCCCTTCGGGTGGGGGTGCACACCCCCAAGAATTTGCAGTTTTTTTCTTTTTCTTAAGGGCCAATTCCTCACCGCCAGACACATGGAAAGAGACAATTCCCCACCCCAGGACTCCTCATAGATCACAAATCTGTTGCTTTCAGCACAATGTAGAGATGGCAATATTGATTTTCGTAAAATATCAAGACCAGATCTTTTGACAAGAATTTAATTAAATGAAATGCCTTGGGTGAAATGAACAGTCTTCTCCACACAGCCTGGTACTATTGTGTACCAATTGTGTACCGACTGTATACCACTGTATAGCAACTGCTGTAATCTTTGTAGCCAATAGATTAATCTTCCCCTCTTTTTTAACTTGTACAATAGATTATGTAGCATTTTATCTCTTACATGTAAATACTCATGTCTTATGATCATTGAATGTAGGATTTTATCTTTTACTTGTAAATACTCAATATTTTAGCAGGGTCCACAATTAGTCTATTAAGGCTAAACACACAAACACTTAGTAAAGCTTTTACTCACTTATTGTGTCAACTAAGACGTGATGTAACTCTCAACAACAAAACCTTGACACTTTGGAAAACTGCTGACATTTTTGGCCCATTTTGGCCAAAATGGTAAGGCTTACCCCTTAGCAAAATGGCCGGAAATGGCCGATTTGAGTGCTTTTTTATTTATGGCCAAAAGTTTGCCTTTAACCTTGCCAGAGCTTGTTTTTTGGCTTTAAAGTAAACTAGAGGCCTTAAACCTTTGAGAAAAGTCCATTATAGGGCAATTAGACCTCGTTTTCATGCAATTTGACACTTTGAAAAATTGTTGATATTTTGGCCCATTTTGGCCAAAATGGTAAGGCTTACCCCTTAGCAAAATGGCCGAAAATGGCCGATTTGAGTGCTTTTTTATTTATGGCCAAAAGTTTGCCTTTAACCTTGCCAGAGCTTGTTTTTTGGCTTTAAAGTAAACTAGAGGCCTTAAACCTTTGAGAAAAGTCCATTATAGGGCAATTAGACCTCGTTTTCATGCAATTTGACACTTTGGAAAATTGTTGATATTTTGGCCCATTTTGGCCAAAATGGTAAGGCTTACCCCTTAGCAAAATGGCCGAAAATGGCCGATTTGAGTGCTTTTTTATTTATGGCCAAAACTTTGCCTTTAACCTTGCCAGAGCTTGTTTTTTGGCTTTAAAATAAACTAGAGGCCTTAAACCTTTGAAAAAAGTCCATTATAGGGCAATTAGACCTCGTTTTCATGCAATTTGACACTTTGGAAAATTGTTGATATTTTGGCCCATTTTGGCCAAAATGGTAAGGCTTACCCCTTAGCAAAATGGCCGAAAATGGCCGATTTGAGTGCTTTTTTATTTATGGCCAAAACTTTGCCTTTAACCTTGCCAGAGCTTGTTTTTTGGCTTTAAAATAAACTAGAGGCCTTAAACCTTTGAAAAAAGTCCATTATAGGGCAATTAGACCTCGTTTTCATGCAATTTGACACTTTGGAAAATTGTTGATATTTTGGCCCATTTTGGCCAAAATGGTAAGGCTTACCCCTTAGCAAAATGGCCGAAAATGGCCGATTTCAGTGCTTTTTTATTTATGGCCAAAACTTTGCCTTTAACCTTGCCAGAGCTTGTTTTTTGGCTTTAAAATAAACTAGAGGCCTTAAACCTTTGAAAAAAGTCCATTATAGGGCAATTAGACCTCGTTTTCATGCAATTTGACACTTTGGAAAATTGTTGATATTTTGGCCCATTTTGGCCAAAATGGTAAGGCTTACCCCTTAGCAAAATGGCCGAAAATGGCCGATTTCAGTGCTTTTTTATTTATGGCCAAAACTTTGCCTTTAACCTTGCCAGAGCTTGTTTTTTGGCTTTAAAATAAACTAGAGGCCTTAAACCTTTGAAAAAAGTCCATTATAGGGCAATTAGACCTCGTTTTCATGCAATTTGACACTTTGGAAAATTGTTGATATTTTGGCCCATTTTGGCCAAAATGGTAAGGCTTACCCCTTAGCAAAATGGCCGAAAATGGCCGATTTCAGTGCTTTTTTATTTATGGCCAAAACTTTGCCTTTAACCTTGCCAGAGCTTGTTTTTTGGCTTTAAAGTAAACTAGAGGCCTTAAACCTTTGAGAAAAGTCCATTATAGGGCAATTAGACCTCGTTTTCATGCAGTTTGACACTGAAAAATTGTTGATATTTTGGCCCATTTTGGCCAAAATGGTAAGGCTTACCCCTTAGCAAAATGGCCGATTTGAGTGCTTTTTTATTTATGGCCAAAAGGTTGCCTTTAACCTTGCCAGAGCTTGTTTTTTGGCTGTAAAATAAACTAGAGGCCTTAACCCTTTGGGAAAAGTCCATTAGAGGGCAATTAGACGTCGGTTTCATTCAGTTTGACACTGGAAAATTGCTGATATTTTGGCCCATTTTGCTAAAAGCCTTAGGAAAATGTCCGATTTCAGTGCCTTTTTATTTATGGCCAGAACCTTGCCTTTAATCTTCCCAGAGCTTTTTTTTTTCTGTAAAATAAACTAGAGACCTTAAACCTTTGAGAAAAGTCCATTAGAGGGCAATTAGACCTCGCTTTCATTGAGTTTGACACTTTGGAAAATTGCTGATATTTTGGCCCATTTTGGCCAAAACCCTTAGCAAAATGGCGGATTTTAGTGCCTTTTTATGACCAGACCCTTGGCTTTAAGCTTCCCAGAGCTTGTTTTTTTGGATATAAAATAAACTAGAGGCCTTAAACCTTTGAGAAAAGTCCATTATAGGACTTTCTTCACCTCCACCTTTTTGTTCTCCTCCCCGTGACCACCCTTCTCCTCGGTATACCGCCCGGCGCCATATCCCCTTTCAATCTCTCTTTTATTATTCCCCCCCCCTTCCTCTTTTCTTTTTTTCACCACTCACCTTTTTTCCAGCGTTTCTTGAACCGGCACATCTCGTGCTTTAGTCCAGTGCACTACCAACCGTGCCAACGAGACAGCGCTGACAATCATTGGAAAACATCTATTCTACTAACGTACTAAGTAGATTTTATACCCTGTTTTAGTGGAAAAATAGGGAAAATCGCTGCCTCTATGTGCGAGCGACTTCTGATTGATTTATTTAATAACTTTTGAGTAACGCCACAGTACGCAATACGGCAAAACTATAGCAAACAAGAAGTAAGCTTTAACTTACTTTCTTTTAGTCTCGTCACCAGGATGAGGCTCTACCTCGTCACCAAGACGAGGTATTATGCAAATGCATGTAACTTGCATTTTAATTTTCTTTATGGTCCATCAGAACATGAAGTTGCTGCAGCTATTGCATGTCTATGTCTCATTTGCTACGACAGTGACCTTCCCATTTCAACGGAACTCTCAACTGAAGTCGAGTGGAGTGCAGAAAAAATGATGAGCCCAAAATAAAGGACCAAATCGTAAAGGACTGTAAGAATATTCAATCACCGAAAAATAATTGACGTTTTTCTTCAGTTTGAGGTTGCAGCGTTGTGGTTTTTACTAGTTTTCTGGAGTGAATAACAAGGATACCGTGTAATTTTATTATTTTATTCTATCATCCGTTTCAAGGAAAAATTTCAACAAAGAATGCGACTGAACAATACTTTATTTGAAGTATGTTCCATCTAACTTTAATTTAGACGTTTTCTTGCAATAACATCACAAATGTATGAAAATAGAAAGTAAACTGGACGCTATAAGCAATATTCAAAATGAAGTTTCACAGTAATCTCTCTCAGTTCTCAGTGCATAAATACAAACAACAACTTCTTGTTCTTTTCCTTCGACATATTCTTGATCAGCAAGATTTCGCTTTCATGTCGAAGACGGGCGACCTTTGAAACAAAAGGAGAACCAAAAGCACCATCTGGTCTGCCTTCCGCAACAATGAGATTGGCTAAGGCCGAAAATTGAGATGAATCATCAAGTTATAAATAGATGTAGACTAACCAAGCAACCAAACAGACAAAAAAAAAACGAAATCAACTCGTTTAAGTTAACTTATTCCAACGGTTTTCATAGATTGTCACCAAACGGCGACGGTCGCTTGCAGGAGTAATACCTCCCAGAAAGTCATTTATGCGAAACCGTGACTACTTTCCGGCGAACTCGACAAAATAATCTGTAGTTTATCCCAAGTTCAGGCAGAGCAGGTCTGTCAACAAAAAAGGTTTTTCGGTTTTTCCTTCAAAAAAAAATTTCAGAAATGGCGCAAAGGCAGAACGTGTCATTTGCTCCAGGGCTGTATACAAAAACTGAAGGTAATTCACAATTGATCTTGATATTAGCAGGCAAGTCAGAAATTTAAAGAAAACGACAAAACTTTTAAGTTTGTAAAACATGTTTCGACAGAAACTTCTGTCATCTTCAGTTAATTAAGGTACAAAGCGTTAGAAGTTGAATTTATACGTAGGAAAAAATGCTAATTAATTAGCATTTTTTCCTACGTATAAATTCAACTTCTAACGCTTTGTACCTTAATTAACTGAAGGTGACAGACGTTTCAGTCGAAACATGTTTTACAAACTTAAAAGTTTTGTCGTTTCTTTAAAATTCACAATTGAATTTTTAAGATATGTCGGTTTGGGGGCTCCACTGAAGATGTCCTTCGCATTGCCATAGCAACCCACTCACGATACTTCAACAACCGGTTGATACAGAGGTGAACATGTGATAATGATCCGCAGAGTCCAACTTTAGCTGCTTTTCTCCTAAACGCGTACCATAGGGAACGAAAAGTGTTACGACCAATCACGTGACTTGACATGGGCTGCTTAACTGGGGCAATTACTCGTGTCCAAGTGCACGAAAGGATTCCCTCCAGGCAACTTGACATCGGGAAAGTTCCATCGTTTAGAGACTCGAATCATTCGCTTCTTTCTGAGAGCAATTCATCGCACCAGTTGTCAGAGTAGATTAACCATTTGAATTTGTCCAGCGGTTGTTACCATAGCATCATAGGTACCTCATGTATCGCTTACTTTAGTGTATTTAATATTATAATGTAATTAACATATATATAAGTTAGTACATATACCCTTGTATACCTCTATATACCCTTGTATTTCCCTATACACCCTTTTATCTCATGCCATGGAGAATACAGCCAATCAGAAAGCTAGAAACTCCTTGCATATTCTGCTGTTTGCAACGGGTAGTATTCCACGAAAAAATCCCGGCATTCCTCGCGGCCTACAAAGGCTTTTATACATTTAATGAGCAGTACCTATTTATATATTTTTATTTTTTTAAACCAAAATGATGTACTTTCAAGAAACGTTGCCATTCTGTTGAATATTTTTAAACTTAATTTATTTGCTGTTCAAGCATTGAAGAGTGACGTTTTGTGCTAATTCAATGAGTGGCATGGGATAAATTACTTATGCAAAGCTCTCTCGTGGCATACCGTGAATATCCCACTCGTGACTTGATTTTTCTTTGTATACACACTCGCCTAAGAAAAATCAAGTCACTCGTGGGATATTTCACGGTATACCACTCGAAAGCATTGCATAACTAGTATTTATGCAACGCTTTCGAGAGGTATACCATGGAATATCCCACTTGTCATTTGTATTTTGTCAGTAAACCAAGAAAATACCAAAACGATATACCGAGAAAATACAAGTAACATGTTTTTCTTTTTACAATGTTGAATAGGCTAGCATGATTAAATAAAATTGATCTATCTATACCCGTGTATACCCCTATGTACTCTTATCTACCTTTGTGTACCCCTATGTACCCATGTACACTCTTTTATATCCCTGTGTACCTGTGTATACCTCTATATACCCATGTATACCCCTGTGTACCCTTATATACCCTTGTCTACCCTCTATGCCTGTGTATACCCTTGAATACTCTTACATACCCCTGTTTTCATATCAGCATTCAGTTTCTATACTTTCACTTTTGACATAATTCACACAAATTCACTTTTAACTTGCGAATGATTCCGGCATCCAATTTCGTTTTATGCAATGCTTACACTTCAACTTGTATCCTACAGCAAATGACATTCCACACCCTCTCCTTGTAATGATTTGTATGTCTTGAAAAGGTGGTTCATTTCCGTGACTGTAGAATACCCCACCACATCAACTATTTTCTGCATAGCCCGCTATGCAGTTTGCAGAACTTCAATATGCATTGTTCTTTAAGTGTCAGAAAGCTTGATCATGCCTAGTTCCTTAAACATTGGAAAATTTGATGACCACTTGTCAAGAAAACTAAAATAGTGCAACTCCTGACTTTATATTCCACTGTGTACTGTATACCACGTACCATGTAGCCATGTTTTTCAGTAAGATGGTTGAAATGGCAGGGTATTCAGCAGTTACTCCTCTCTTCTGATCACATGCCTGACAACATAAGTGATTGTGACCTGAAATATATAACACTCTCAAGTAGAAACACGAGGCCCTGCACAGCTCCCTACATTAATTATACATGCATATTCCTAGCAAACTCTGTTCACACTAGTTTTTTTTTTTGGGGGGGGGGGNNNCCCCCCCCCCCGCAAAAAAAAAAAAAAAAAAACTTTCAAAGCCTCATTCCTATTCCTCTGCTGGGGCATAAATAATCCGTGTTTCAGCAAAATTGAATTGACTTAGGCACCTATGCCAAATTTCTTATCGGAATGAAAGTATTCTTGACCTCAGCCCCTCCTTCATGTTATTTACAGTATTGCTTTTTAATTGGGCCTAAGTAAAATATCATTTATAGCTTAAGGTCAAGTGCTTCCTCGTCGGGGATACGGTGTAAGAGGTGATCTACCTTTACGGGTTAAAATGACTTTCAGTAAAACGATTCAGAAGCTCAGAACTGAACCGGAACTTACCTTGGAACCTACAACAAAAGCCACATCATGATCAATTCGATTCTTTACCTCAGCCAAAAAAAGACAACAACAAACATGGCGGGTGCTTGTCAAAACTCGTTTCCAGTTTCTCTTCCTGTTCTAGTGCCTATTCTCCTTACCTGTGCATCCACACTGCGCGATAGCGTAGGTCTCCCTGTGTTGTGCCAATGCCGCTTGATCATTAACCCGCATAATAATATACATGCAAAAATTTCACCATGCTGATTGGCTGAGAGCATGTCAATTAATCCCAAACAATTGAGTGCAAAAAGTTGAAATTGAGGGCAGAGAGTTGAAATTAAATTTTTGCATGTATATTATTAACAAGTAATCAAATGATTTCTCGTGCAATTTGGAATAATTCCAAATTGCACTCGAAATCATTTGATTACCTATACAAATTGATTACGTATTCCAGAGCTCCATGCCTTGTCGCTGACCAAAAGATACGTGGGCTCTGAAAACGTGCGCAGGAGCTCTGCGCAAAGTCCCCCTGACACGTACGATGTAAACATGGCGGCTACTGGCTAGTGGGTACGTTCGCTATCTGGCGTACAGTTCGTTATTTTGGTAAAGAAAGAACCCGATCGATCGCACAAAGAAAAGTTCATGAATGTGGATGCTTTAGTTGCAGAAAAGAAAAAAAAAGCACTGTTCCTCGAAAATCTGTACGTTGGAGAAAGCTAACAAAATGTGTCGATCTGATCTGAGGAAATTAACTTAAGCTGAAACCTTAGAGTAAAAACTTTGAGAGAAATTAACCTCAAGTCCTTTGTGATGTTCAGTAACATCTTACGCTCACTGAGGTGTTGCTATTTTGATCATTAGACATGTCTGATGACGTCTGTGGAGATGGCTTTGGGGCTTATCTCTAACTTGACTAGGCTTCAGTTATTTAAAGCTGCTTGAGAAGCGTTTTCTTGATTTCATGATAGGGAATGGCCTACTCTGATTTCTTAATTAATCGTCCTATTAATGGCAGAGTCAGCGTCTCAACTTGGATTTCTTTCTGGCTGGGATTACACACAGTTCTTTTACATTAAGTGATTTAAAACTGGCGTTCACAGCATGTGTCAATAATTGATGTAGCACCGGCTTCTGACGTGTTTCGGTTGAAAGCTGCATCACTTTTGAAACAGCTCAAAGCGCCTCATTTATCCTTTGATCTTGACCTTTCCTTAGCAAGGGACACCATTCTTGAACATTTCTTGTTACAGGGAAAAAAATAATTCTGCCTACAGAAAAATATCATACCAGTTGTCTCCTGGATAATAAGGATTTGTGCTGTGTTTTGTTCATGTTCTTATTGTTAGGTTTCACTGAACATGTCCTGGTTTACTGAGCTTGCGGGCAAGGCAGAGTCACTTTTAGAGAAAGTTGATACTGCTGCTGCCTCTGCACTGACAAAAGAGCAAGGCAATGATGAAGCTTTTGGGTTGAATAGAGGTGTAACTGCAGTTGTACCAGCCCCAATCCCTCCTGGCACTCAGAGAATGACAGCTGTCCCATATGGCAGCCATGGAAATATTCCAAGTAGAGCAAGTGAAAGTAGTGTTCTAGGTGGGTTTGAGTTTGTGGAATAGAAATTGCCTAAAAGTACAGAGGCCGGTTGCTTGAAGCCTGGTTTGCGCTAACCATTGGTTAAGAGATACCAAAACCTATTGGTTTCCATGGTATTTAATGCTGGTTACCACTAACCATCCTTCGAGCAACCCGGGCCTGAGCAGAAATGTAATGAGCACTTTCCCAGTCTTCTCAGATTAAAATAACCTAAATAGCGACTTTTAGAATGAAGTACAAGTACATGTTCTCCATCCATACTGAGCTCTTGCATCACGTTTGGAGGTTGAAACTTTTGCAACTGGATGTGTGCTCAGAATGGAAAACAGTGGTACTCCAGTGTAAAAGCTACCAACATTAAAGAGGAAACTAAGCCACTGCAAGCCAGGCACAGACAGATAGAAAACTTTCTTTGTAACTCAACAACGCACTGTCACATTCTGTTCTCTTATTCACCTGCAGTTTTGGGGTGAAATGAACAACTCGTATTGTGTTTACATTCGCTATCATAGGTGGTCCCACAGTTCCTGTCAAGCCTCGACTTCCTCTATCTGGTACCAGGACACCCCCGAGGGTATCTCGAACAGAAAATAAAAACGATGATAAATTATTTGAGTTCCTAAACAGCAATGTTCCCTCTTCGAAGGAGAGAAAACATGTGAAACCAAAGGTGTTTGCAGAAAGCTCACCTGAAGTTCTTAATAAACCAGGTGACAGTGTAGAACTGATTCAAGATGATACCAAAGATGTTCTGCTTGAGGGTGAGTCACTGTACAGGGTTGCCACCCATTGGGATAGAAAAAATTCCCTGACATTTCCCTGACTTTTCACTGACCAAAGACCAATTTTCACTGACCATCCTAGGCAAATCCTTGGGCAATAAAGCCAGTGGAAATCAATATCTTTGCAGGATTTTTTGAAACAAAAACACCTTTACTACCAAGGAATCTCCTTCCCAAACAAAATGGCTAACCAAACGTAAAATTCCCTGACTTTTCACTGACTTTCAGGTAGAATTTAGAAATTCCCTGACTTGATACACAATTCCCTGACTTTTCCCTGACCTTGAAAAAAATCTGTTTTTCCCTGACTTTTCCCTGACCGTGGCAACCCTGCTGTAATCTTCAATTTTTCAGAAACTTCATTTAGCACTTAGGTTAGTGTTCATCAATATGACTTCTCTCCAAAAACAGAAAGTCTGCACTGTTGTCACATAAATCTGCTGTTTTCTAACTTTAGACCAGAAATTTTGTTTTGTTATAAGCTGTAGGAACTGTTACAAAGAACACTCTTGACCCTGAAACAGTTACAGACACTCCACGGAGCCTAAATTTAGAAGAACCACATTCGCAAGCCATCCCTCAGCACGACACGAGTGTGAGCTCCATTGGCCAGCATCATGCAGATGACCATCACATGTCCAACCTTGAATTGGAGAACAAATTACTGAGGAAGGAAGTGGCATCTCTGAACGAGGAAATGGTGTCTGTAGTACAAAGGGCAAAGGAAGCTGAAAAGAGTAAGTGTGGAGAAATAATTATTATTGGTCACGTTTCAAGTACCTGAAGGCCTAGGGCTACATCGTCGAGTGCTATCACAAGTGACTATTTGATCTTTAATTCACGTTGCTTGAAATTAAGAAACACCTGTGTCCTCTTGATGAGACTGAGCAAGGCATGATCCATTCATGCTGTTATCAATTTGTGAAATAAAATGGTAAACAGTTTTCCTATGTGTAGCCATTGGTACATTTAGAATGTCTCCTTTGTTTAGTGTTTGAAATATCCAATATGCACGGGAAAGATACAATCTAATATTCAAGGACTTCCACAGCAAAGCCATTGCTTTTGTTCCTGTACATGTAGTTACTCCAACCAACACACTGGTGTGAAATGACTCAAACATTGTTAACTTAACCTTAGGAGTAAAAGAAACAGAGAGGCAGCTGCAAAGAAGCCAGGCACAGTTATCAGCTTCTGAGGACATCGCCAGGCAGCAGAGGATGAAAGAAGATGATTTTACTGAAGCTCTCAGTGCTAAGGACTCACAGCTGGCTGTATTGCGAGTCAGGGTGCAAGAGTCAGACCAGGAATTACTAAGCAAGCGCAAGCAAATTGAGGAGTACCAGCTAGAACGGGAAAGGTTAGGGGTGTTCATCTAAATAGCTCTTTTTCAAAATCACGTTGGGGGAAGGGATTCAAAACTATTTAGTGTCTTGATCTACCATTGCCCCAGAGGTTTTCCTTTGTTTTCTTGCCATGGACAAATTTTAGTGGTGACAACGAACTGTGAAGTGGTAAGAGAAGAAAAAAACATCTGGTTTTGGCCCCTGTGAATCTCACTTCCATTCAGATGACAACTGTCAAATGCTTCAAAATTATTACTAAAAAAAAACCAATGACAATCATGCTGTCACCTGTTTGAAATGTGTACATGTTAGAATATCTACCAAAAAAATTTAATGCAAAAATTATCATGTTAAACTTTTCAAAGACAAGACATGACCTTGACAGGTGAAAAATAGGATGGTAGCAAGCAGACTTGAACTACTGTTTTTTAAAGTGATGCAACTTGAGCTCTTCTTGTTGTTCATTGTTTGTTCTTACGATGTAGGTTACTCCAGGACCACTCTGAGTCCACTGGTGTACACAGTCATGCTTTGGATACATTAAAAGCTAAACTGGAAGAAGCAGAGAGAAAACTTAAGGCTGGCCAAGAGTCTCATGAGAAAATTCAGGTACATCTGAATCCAAATAAGTTGGGTCATTCTTATCTTGAAGTTCATGTTTGTGTGGCCATTCTCACTATTACATTACCCCAGCCTTTATAGAACTGAAAAGTTTTGGCAGGGAATTTTTTTTCGTTTGGTTGTCTATGTTAAATATGATTGCTTTGGTTTTGCTGACAGCAAGAGTCCATAGACAGGCAAGCTAAGCTGCAAGAGGAACAAGCAGCAATGGCTGAGTCACTGAAGATTATGCAGAAGAAGCTAAGTGAAGAGAAAAGTATCTGTTTCCTTTATGACAAGAAGCAGATTGCCTTGATATAAAATTTTGTTGTGGTAAGAAACCACGTGTAATAACTTAGGTGCTTTACTTGTTGGAGAAGACAGGTGTTTAAAAAAAAAAGCCATCTTCATGTATACCTCACCAATGCTAACTGGCTTCAACCTCCTCAAGGTTATGGGGGGCTTGTATCATTTGCCACGTCATCTCTTCTTCTTTCTAATGTATGTATTTGGTGAAGTCTCTTTGTAGCAGTGTACAAATTGCACTTTTGCTAACAGACCTAAAGTGGAACTAAGAATTACTTATTACTTATAGTACTCCTTAACTTTGTCAAAGATAAGAGCAACGAGAATGTAGTAGCACTAAAAACTGCTAAAGCAAATCTAGAAACAACAAAACAAGAATTGAAAGACTACAAGGACAAGGCAGCCAGGATCCTTCAGGTAAACACCAAGGCAGGAAAAATAATTATTTGCCCCTTGTTCCGACCAGGTTCCCTATCCTCCTAGAGCTTTGTTTTTATCAATCGGATTGGCCAAACTTGTGTATTATTCAGAGCTACATGTATGAAAATGATTGCATTATCATCATTGGAACTTTGCACTATTTGCAGTCGCTTTCTCCTCTCAACTTACGGACTGCAAGTATTAGTTCAATTCCAAATCTCATCCATCTAAGTTGAGACAAAATACCTGGCTCTTTATCCTCTGATGCTGTTGATACATGAAGGGTTGTACATGAAATTTTTCATTCTTTTAAAGCTTAAGCATTCATTTGCGGAGAAGTGCATTTCGTGCTTCATGCAGCAACATATAGCTTACTCTTACTACTTTGCCAGGCCAAAGACAAGGTGATAGCAAGCTTGCGTGACGGGAGTAAAGGAGAACTTGCAACTGGTATAAGTAGCTCAGATTATGAAGAAGTTTGTCACGAGAGAGACATGCTGAAAGATGACGTCAACCAATACAAGTACCGAATAGAGCAGCTAAAGGCAGATTTGCAGGTGAATTGGAACAACCTCCTTATCATATGTTGGGGAGGAAACATTTCGTGACGAGCCAAAAGAATGTCTGAATAGGAGGCTGCTAATCACACTGGAAAAAAACAAACAAACAAACAAACAAACAAACAACAAAAAAGAGTCCAAAACGCCGATGTCCCGGGTGTCAAAAAAACAACCGGAGGTTAACGTTTGCTCTTTAAGTACTAGGTCTCGATTACCTCATGCTACAGGAGTTAAAACAAAAGGTTTCAAATTCGTTTTAGACAGAAACGTTCCATCAAACGAAACGGCAAACTTCCGATTGCAGTCCATGACCTCCTGGACACTATCGTTCTCATTGCTTAAGCTCGCTACCGACTGTAAGACGCCCCTGTTATTCCATACTGTGTATCATTAATCCGGGGATTGGTCCTAAACGAACACCCTCTAAGATCACTTGCTAACATAACTTTGACTGCGCCCACAGGAAGTCGAGCAACAGCAACAATCAGAGGCTGATCTTGCTCGAGAGAAGATCGAGGAGGTCGAAACGGCACTGGATGACGAAAAAAGAAAGAAAGAAGCTTGCGAGCAACAGATACAGCAACACCTTCAGGCACGTGACAATAGCGTCACCCTGTGTGTAGCGGCTGCAAAACCCAACAAAGCAGTTACATTACTTTGGCCAATTATAAGAATTAGCGCAAGAGCTACTAGTGTTAAGCGCGGGAAAACGTGTGCGACTGCCGGAGTCACAATTGGCTTTGCTTCTGATTGGCTGAGGGCGTGTGGCGTGAAGTCTTGACCAATCAGAACCATGGTCATTATGAAATAGCCAACGATACTCGACTTAAAACCACGAAAGGTGCTTTGGTTAAGTAAACGACTGCGGTTCTAGGTTTCTTAAGTTGAGAACTTCACGGAAGATGTAACAAAGGAAATTATACTATCCTTTTTTTTTTGCGCAGTTGGTTGACTGCGAGTTGCGTTGATAATGAACCTATACGTCAAAACACCCACCACGAACTAAATTTTCTTTTAAACACGTTTCTTCGACGAATTATACACTTTCCCAGAGCTAACAAGACCTTTCTCGTTTTAGGACCTGCATTACGCTCAGGATGAAATAAGATCAAACAGAACCACCTTCGTGAGCCAAATACAGGTGTGTTCATACTGCACTTGAAGTTTCTATTCCCGTTGTATGTTAGTTTGCTGTCCTCTGTTAAGTCTAACAATCCTTCTGACAAACGTTTCCTTCCAGGAGAGGGAAAATGAAATACAAAAATTGAGAAGTCAGGTGAGTACTTTTTGAAAACACTACGTTTTCATGACGATTTGAAAGCAAAGGAGTAGTCCTTTTGCGTCAGCAGTAACTAATACTTGAAAGCTCTAAAGAATTTCACAATTCCGTAATACTATGCTCGAGGTCATGGAATTTTCATCTCGCACCGACACGATAACTAAACACAATCTTGTACTCAAGGAAATTTGTTTCCGAAGCCAGGCAAAACGGGTCATGGGAAACCTAGAAAGTCACCGAATTTAATTTTCGGTCATGGAAAGATATGGTTGTACATGGTAGATAAATTATTGCAGATACCGAAAGAAGGACAAAATAAATTAAAGGCGAGTTATGTCAGAAAAAGACCCTAGAACAAGGATAGTTTTAACAAATTCGAAAAAGACAGCTAAACTTTGGGTCGTGAAAAAGTGGAAAAGTATGGAAAAGGTGATGGACACACATGGAATTTGAAAAACTAAAGAGTACCAGCTCTGTAACTATCAAAACTTGCCAAATACAGTTGGTCAGCTGTGAATTTCGATCATATACAGTACGCCCTACTTATTATTATTACCTTTTCGTCTTAACCGCACTAGCTTGCAACCAAGGCCCTCACTTCTACAACTGAAGAGGAATTGGAGAACCGCGTTAGAACCCTGACGGAAAATTTAATACAAAAACAGACGCTAATTGAAGCTCTCAGCACGGAGAAAAACTCACTAGTGTTACAGCTCGAGAGACTGGAGGTATGTGCTTTCTAGTTAGGTGGTTAGATATAGTGTATTTTTTAATATATGTTATTGTATAGGAACCAGAAGGAGTTACCGTGTATAAATAAATTTTACCTTAACCTAACCTTACGTTATCTAAGGCCCCCCCCTCCCCGTAGAACCCGAATGTTAAACGCAGAGCGAGGGGGAGATTTGCAGTTAAGGGATGAAAATAAAATGACCTTGCCAAGGTATTGTATTTGAATGCCTTAGCCCTCTCCTGGGACTCGTCCCCCACCCCACCCCCCACCCCGGATAAATTATACGTCGTGAAATTTGCTACGCATATAGACTGATCCTGGCCTGTTTTGAGGCTTTTCTTACGTTTGGTTGAGCAAGACATATACATACTGTCATAAGTGAACAACCTCCACAATGCACGATTCTTTTGTCAAACAAACAAGACGACAGCAATTGTCGGTCGAATTATTACTCTGAATAAGAATGTTTAGGTGAAACTCGCGTTTCCGTGGTGCCTGTCTACAGTCTATTTAGTTTGCCGGGGGTTAAGGTGACAAAACACGTAAGGCCTGTGTTTTTATCTGCGGTACTTAGGTCATTATTATAGCACTAAATAAATTCGGAAGAAAAAAGTAATATTACTTTGACAGGTTATTGTGTGAAGCACGGAAAAGCAAGCTGTGGACAGAATCTTTCACGTTAACATTTTCGTAGTTACCATATCTTTACATACAGAGTTAATTAAACTGTCAGGCGATTCTTTACGCACTGCCTCTAGGAAAATTAGCCAAATTACACCCGTTTTCAGTGGCGTGAAGCGCTGCTAAGAGACTGTATTGAAATTGAAAATTAATAAGGTATCATGGCCACAGAAAAAGCGTATTGTCTTGTTTCTTGCTGATTGAAGGACAGCGAAAAACACTGCTACATCTCCATTCTAGTACTTGAGAGTAAATAGTGAACATGTGCAAAATGCATACATTGAGGACCTCTTCATATGAGCCCGGTTTCCGAGATCTCGCCTCACCACTAACACCTTTGTAAGACTATTGATTTCTTCAGATGAGGGGGCGGGCTTGCCCGCTTGCCGAGATCTCTTCAAACAGGATGGGAAATTTTCTATATGTACGCTTCACCCGGTTACCGGGATGAGTTTTCTCCAGCTACACATGCCTTGTGTGTATTTTTAGTTCTTAGGACAGCCTCTGGCGGCATTTTCCTCTCGATAACCGGGCCGAAATTTACCATATAGTTACAGAAGACCACATTAATTCTTCCCGGTAACCGGGCAGCTGTGTGAAGGGGCTCATATGAAGAGCACATGAATGACTCATGTGTGTATTTGGCCGATACATTTTGCACCCATTTCCTGTCTTTTCTCTCTCTTTTCATTGTTAGAAGCAATACAGAGATGTTCAAGCTTCTACGTCGAAAATCGTGGCCGGACCATCAGCTTCTTATGACGGGTTCGACGACATAGATGAAAATACATGTAAGTACTTTGTAAATTAATATACTCAAACAAACAAACTCCTCAACGTTGTCGCAAGTATTTTACGCTGTTCCGCGACATGCAAAGATATGGAATTCCTGATGGCCAATCAGTATTAAGTTTAACTTTGATAAGACGCTGGAAAAATCTGCACTCCTTGGAAATTCTACCCAATTTGAACCAAAAATTAGAAAATCCATCAACCGTATCTGCTGTATCAGCGCTATTCACCGGATAAATCGCTATCCAGCGGATAAATGCTAGCAAATCCAATTGAGTTATCCAGTGGGTAGCACTGTCCACCTTTCGAACAACTGGGCCCTGGAGATAAGTGATGATGTGTGGCTACTAGAATATGTGTTCAATATCGGTTGCCCTCTCGTGGCTCAACGAGCGGCAGGGACAGGCCAGTCAAAAGATTTACCGACTGACAAGGGTCTTAGCGTGGAGGGGCTAAAAGAATCTGATAATGGACATGACGAAACTCTGACTAATCTTTTAAAATTAAGTATGCTTAATTCCTTATTCAGTAAATAGAAATAGCTGAGAAACAGACGAATTTGTGTGTCAACGGTTGTCATTAACTCTACATGCAGTGTTCAGGCCATAAGTGTGGTTCTCTCTCTTGTAGTGTCTCGGGTGAGGTCAATATCGTCCATTATGCCATCACAACTCAACGACTCCAGGAAAGTCAAAAGAGCCGTCAATGAAATCGATAAATTTAGGCAAGTACGATCTACTCGTTGTCAGGTTCAACAAGGTTTGTGTTCCTTTTTGGCCGTAAAAGAAATATTGAAATCAGACGCCGAACCCGATATTCCTTTATTGATTTTAGTGGGATTAAGAATATTTTTCGAGATCTTGCTGACTGATCAAGGCATCAAGGCAACAGTTTCCACACATGTTAATCTACATGTTTTACAAGTTGTTCTATTTTTTGTTTTGTTTGTTTGTTTGTTTTCTTGCAGTATTAGACTTGGGCTTTTCCTTCGAAGATATCCAATCGCTCGACTCTTCGTTATCATTTACATGGTAAGCTCTTATGCACCGCTAGCTTAATCTGTTCATTTTGATTGGTGGCTAGGAGCTTATGTTTAATACTGGAGATTTTGCGTTTCAAGTATGGGCTGGGCTTAACGGCAATTAGAGCGTAAAACCACTGATTTGAAGAACACCATGACAACAGTGAAGACTGTCAGCCTGAAACAAGTCAACCGCATTTGCGAGCGCCTTAACATCGGATGCATCTTTGTGCCATAGTTTTAAGGAGGATCTGACGTGAAGCAGAATTCGCACGCCCCTTGAAAGTCCTTGATTTCAAAACTGACCAAAAATAGACACAAAATAGTAAAACTGAAATACTGATAAAAACCTTTTTAATGTAAATTGAAAATTGTAGCCTTGAAAGTCCTTAAATTTTTTACTCCCAAAATACGAACCCTGAATGTGCTTTCGTTTTAAGGAGGAGCTCGTGATTTTCGAAAGGCTGCAGTCTTTTGGGATCAAATCATGGACCTGATAGTTCTGTAACTGGGCTGTTTACTAATTCTAGCACATTTATCACTGTTAAACCTGAGCAAGCCAATTAATTTTTGTTCACCAGGTCCTACTTCACGTATGGGTACTGATTGTTCTCCTCACATACCAACCCGAAATTCATTCTACTGGCTCAACTCGTCTTCCACATCAACCGTAGACCCGCAAAAATATGAACGATGAAAAAATCAGCGAGAACTGAAAGGCACTCTTGAATACAACAGAAAGGACTTGTGATATCAGTCCAGGTCACTAGGATGTTATCAGTAGCTCAATATCACGAAACGACTTCTTGGTATGCATAAGTGAACTGTTGTTTCAAGATAAAGGTCGCCTCTCCACTGAAAACTTAACCCACTCCACAGGACGATAGATATGAACAATGCTAGAGATTAGTCTATCTCAATGGATGTATAAATTAAGTTAAATGTAAATACAATCGGTATTGGCCATATATTTGTACTTTGCGGGGCCACTTAATGGGATAGCTCAATGCTTAACAGTTAATTTTGTTAAAAGTGGACTTAGAACAGATCTTAGAACGCTACGACGACCGCGTTAAAACAAACAGCAGTATCTCTTTAGGCACTTGCTTATGAGTAATAAAAATTGAGATAATATGTGGGCTTTACTTCACTGATTATTTTAAAACCAGCCTTGACCCCACTTTTAAGTGAACCAATTCCCTCTTTGCAAAACGGAGTTCAAAGCCAGGGCACCCGAGAATAGCTACACAGATGATACAAAAATGATAGGCATTTAGTGGAAAACAGACCACTTGTAAACTTCATGCAAAACTACATCCGGGAATCGAGTCGTGTATTTTCGACGTGAGTTCTCGCTTTATTCTGTTGTTGGTGGAAACACTCTTGCCGCTATGAAAAGAAAATTTCAGGTCGGCTTGGAGTTACGGCACTCGAAAATAAAATGCATATCTTCGCACCATCGTTAAATATCCTCCATAAACTGCCTCTGGTTGAAACAGTTACACCACACCAGGCCACAGTTAAGTTAAAGCCTGCTTACTTTATCCAGTGTATAAAGTCACTTTCTCTTCAACAAATCCTGCAATATGATTGGTTCCGGGAGCGGCGGAATTTTCTCATCCGGCCCGCTCCTGGCGGGTGGAATCGTTTGCACGCTTACAGCCCTAAAATGTTCGGGTCTTTCGCACGCCTTTCGTTGTGGTTTAGAAAAAAAATAAAAATCTTATTCACCAGCCTAGGCCGGTCGGTATAGGGAAAAACTGTGCCCTCTGTCTTGGTATCCAAGACCTCGGCACAGTTTTTCCCAATACGGACCTCCCGGCTGGCGAATAACCCCTATATCTAGCTCAGGGTGTTAATGGCTGGGAAGACATCTCTATTACCACATGTAACCATGAATTTACACACTGCATACATACGAAGAATCTAACCCTGTATAAAAGTATGCAGGCCTTGAACAACCTTGGCCAAAAGGTTATAACTGGCAACCGCTGAAAATGATCTCTTCAACTACAAAAACGGTGTTGAAAGGCAATTAAGGGGTTTTAGTAAACAGTTTACCATTACAACACAATTCGTCATGTTTTCGTTTGCCGTTAGAGCATTTTACGTTGGAAATAGTGCTTTCACAGCACGAAACGCCCTCTCAAGTTGTCATGTGCTCGCAATTCAGTTATCCCAATAAATCAGGCGAGTATGACTGTGAACATCCCGTGGAGAAGAAAACACGACTTGCACGAGGCTCGCGTTACGACAAGTTCGAGTGATCTATTGATTCTCATACCATCCCCCAGTGACCCAGAATTGTTTTCAAATTTTCTGTTTACCAGCTTGATTGTCTTTAAGGGAACTATTCTACGCAAAACACACGATGAGTCGGTAACAGTGCGTGCACTGTGTTTCAGCTTTCAACCCCAGTTCACTTGGTGCATGGCTACTTTTGAACAGAAGACAGACCATAGCTCCCTTTGCGTCACCTGGCCAAGAATTCATCCTCGAAAGAATGGTTCGCTGACCCTTACTGACATTTATGCAAACTTTACCGTTTCTGCAAGATAAGCTTGCCTGGAGTTGAGATAGCTGGCGCTCAAGCAGGTTTTGTACTGTAACCATTCCAAATGGTAAAGACTGAAATTTATTCTGTCAAAGTGCAGCAACGGCATAGTATCACCGTTACGGCGTAATTGACGGAGTATTTTAAAACCACGTGAACAGCGGGAGCTTACATCACCCACAACAATATTTTTTCAATTACCAACATCACCAGTGGTGAACCCTCACAAGCACCTCTTAACAGTCACAATAAACGTACCCCGTTCTTTGATAATCAGGGTTAAAGATAGCGACTGACCAACAGTCACGCGCATTTCATTCATCAGTACTACCAATCGTGCGGGGGACTTCCAAATCAAGTCAGTTGCGTTTTTAGAGGAGGGTGACCGAATGTGGGCTCGTGTACCATCTGCCCGCCGTTTAGGGTCCAGTAGCCGACAGGAAAAGAAACCCATATTCTTTACCTTAATTACTTATGGCAATTAAGGAGCCAGCAGATGTTTATAATCTAGAGCCTGCTAAAAGCAGTTTAATGATTAAGCCCAGCGACACGCAAACTTGTGTCAATAAATTCCGAAATAGGAAATAATACAAACAAGAACTAATTCTGCTCATGCACACTGCGAGTTCAGGTATAAATATAATTCTTATGCAAACACGTGTAAGTCATGCAAAAATATTGTTAGGGATTATACATTATATATAGGCTTTGCCACATTGCAATCAGTCCGATCTCGATGTTTTATGACCTGTTGATGCCACTAATGCTGTTTTCATTCTGGAAGTTTGCGTTATGTGATACGAAGCCTGAATGATGATTCAAACAAGGGTTCGACAGAAAGAGAAAACGAAATGTTTGAAAAGAAAAGCTAAATAATACTTATTGTAGCTTTCAACTAATTCCACAGGGAGTATTTTTCACTCCTGTGTATACGTCAGCTGCAATTTGCGGCTTTGTTTTTTGTGAGTTCCTTAATGGTCTAAAAGGGTTCTTATGGACAAAAGAAAAGGAGTTGTCACTGTTTTAGGCAAAGGAAAACCCAGCAACATAACAGAGGAGTGAACAGGAAGCTCGTCAAGGAAAACCTGATATACAGCTCTTGAAGGCCACACCCTAGTCACCCCTGAGTCCTTAGTTCAACTGCACAAATAACGGAGTGTAAAATTGTTCTTTGTTTCCTTCTGAGAAGCTGTCTGAAGTTATTAGATAATGCTAGAGCGACAACACTACTGATTGTATCAACACAATTGCCATGTTGCTTTATGAAAAAATTAGTGCGTCTAGAATATTCTTGCATCCCACGTAACGGAGTCTGTTTTGCGAATCCATCAAACTTCGCTCCTTTTCTTCTTCGAAGTGAAAGCATGCATTTTGAATTCGATCTCGAAGAATAAACATGGAGAGCTTCGTAAACAATATTACAGGATCGTCGCGTTCTCAAAAGCATTGTAACGTGTTGGTACTTCATGTATGCGCATTGTGACTTCAGATGCGAATATTTACCGTGTTCTTGATTTCGCTTTGTTGGCGGATTGTTTTGTTTGAAACAGAAACCGTTTATTCACTGGAACTTGAAAACAAGTCTTATATCGTGGGGTTGCTCAAGAGCCACTGAATTTATTGCTATAATCATGTTGAAAATATTATCAAAACAAACATCTGTGCCTCTGCGCGTGCGCGCTGAATCATAAATACACATACCAAATAAAAGCTTTTCAATTGGCGAACACTGCGAGTTGCTTGGTAGGTCGTCTTTTTTCCTACCAGCCAGTAAGGACAAGAGCAGCTGGCGTGTTGCTGACGATAATTTAAATGTGAAAAGACATCTCTATGCTTTTTACGCACTACGGATCCCTGTTTGAAACACAACTTGAAGCACGATTCATTGGGTTCAACTGCTTTCAAGCTGTCCGGTCGAGTCACATCGCCCGGTCGCAAAGATTTCGAAGTCGGTAATTTGTTTGATTCCGCCCTTTTACCGTTCATAGATGTAGAAAGCTACTAATAATGTATTGCGTTAAAAGGCTGGTGCTTCGGTCGGCCGTAATTTGGGCAGTTTGGTGCACTTTTCTACAGCAGACTGTTCGTGGAGCCGACGACGAGTGCAAGTTAAAAGCAGAATGTAAACCAGGGATTGTTTTACCTATTTGGGGGGAGGGAAGCAAACCGTCTACCGGTGAGATTGTAGGGCGAGCATTTGTGTATCTTCTTGCTTTGTTGTATTTCTTTCTGGGTGTTTCAATAATCTCCGATCGCTTTATGTCTGCGATTGAAATAATAACATCGAAGGAGAAGGAAATAACAATAACGGACAAGCACACTGGAAAGGAGAAAATAGTAACCGTCAAACTTTGGAACGAAACGGTTTCGAATTTAACTCTTATGGCTCTTGGTTCATCAGCGCCCGAAATTTTACTTTCGGCGATCGAAATCTGCGGAAACGGCTTTCAAGCAGGCGAACTCGGTCCATCGACTATCGTCGGCTCAGCAGCCTTCAATCTGCTGATTATAATGGCAGTTTGTGTTTATGTTATTCCCGATGGCGAAGTCCGCCGAATCAAACATCTACGAGTATTTGCCATTACAGCGAGCACATCAGTGTTGGCTTACGTTTGGTTATACATCATACTAGCAGTTTCGTCCAAAGATGAAGTTGAGATCTGGGAAGCCGTCCTAACCTTCGCCTTCTTCCCAATAATGGTCGGGACAGCCTACATTGCAGACCGCAGATTGCTCTTCTACAGAGCTTTACGAAAGAGACAAAGGAGGCAAAAGCGAGGTGGGATATCTGTCGTGCAGACTGGTGATTTCGATATTATTGGAGTTCAAGTTAAGGACAGGTTTGTGGATGGAAATGTCGCCGATGGTCGTTTTTCAGGCGACGCTGAAGCTGGTCAAGACTTTGATGATGACGAGCTGCTTCACGATTTGACGGAAGACAGGCGGGAAAAAGCCATCCAGGCGCTGAAAGAAATCCGACAGAAGCACCCGGATGCCGACAGAGAGACAGTGGAGCGTTTGCTAGAGCAAGAAAATCTGAAGCTTCAACCCAAGAGTCGTGCGTTTTACAGAATCGAAGCCACTCGCAAGATGGTGGGCAGTGGAAACGTGCTGAAGATGAAACACGACAAGTTGGAGAAAGCCAGTAGTTCGGTTGCTGATGCCAAACTTGAGATGCACGAAGTCGAGTACGAGGACCCTCAGGTCGTCAGGGTTTATTTTGATCCTGTCCATTACATTGTCAAAGAAAATTGTGGCAGTGTGTTTATGAACATTTCACGCACGGGCGGCGATCCGAACAACACTGTTTATGTCGACTTCAGGACAGAGGATGGCACGGCTGAAGCAGGAGGGGATTACGAAAAAACAGAAGGCACGATGTGCTTTCGGCCAGGCGAAACCACCAAGACGCTCTCTGTTGTTATTATCGACGATGACATCTTTGAAGAAGATGAACACTTCTATGTCCATCTGGGCAATGTTCGCGTGGCCGGCGAAGATGGCGATTTGCTACGAAACAAGTACCGAGGACCAGCGGGGAAGGTTGGAAGAGATGGTGTTGCCACCATCACGATCTTGGATGATGACTACCCCGGCATCTTCACATTTGAGGAGGAAAAGCATTCAGTCACTGAAGCAGATGGAACAATTAAACTGAAGGTGATCCGCCACACGGGGGCCCGTGGCACTGTTCGAGTTCCGTATCATACGGTTGAGGGAACTGCTAAAGGCGGTGGCACCGACTATGAGGATGCTGTTGGCGAGCTGGAGTTTGAGAACGACGAAACTTGGTAAGGATCTTTTTACAATATTCATTTAGCTCATTCGTGTTAGTTTATTATTTTATGTAGTAACGTAAGCGACCCAAAGTGATAATTGTTATTCCCTTGCATCTGTTTTAATCCTCCGAAAAAAATTAAATGAAAAGAGGGTTGTTTAAAACAGCTCATTTCTTTCCGGTACATATTTTTTTTACTCTTTTTTTTTTGTTTGTTTCGTGATCAGAGGATTCAATCGACGCAAATCACAAATCACTTAAAAAGCAACAAAGGGTTTTACGGGAGTCTGGATAACCAATTTATGTCCGATCTAAATGTCTCATTTCAAAAAGGGAAGAACGCGCATTTTTGTTTACTAGAGGGTACAAATGCTTCGCTGTAATTTTCCACGTACAGCGATAGTTTATTCTGACTATTACTATTGTGTAAATTTATCAAACATTTGAAATAATTGACGACCAGACGAGTTTGCGAATTGCCAGATGCTGCACTCAAAGATGACTTAAGCTTATTGATTTATGCAAACAACGCGATAATATTATTCTGTTTTCCTAAGCTTTTCCCTGCAATTTTATTTGTATTTGCAACGTCTAAATTGAGTCGGCGAAGCTGCTCCGCAAAGGTTATCTAGATTTCAAACGATAACCCTCTTGAGAGCAGATTTAGTTTACATGAGCTACTAGTCTCTTGTACAGTTGGTTTTTCCAATCGTTCTTCGAATCCTCCCTCACTTTATAAATTATTGCAAACCAGTTGGTCTACCATGGTAACAAAGAACTGTCAATGACGAAAAGAATCACGAGTTTCATATAAATCACCACTATTTGCAACACTACCAAGCTCTGCTTTCAACTTTAACCCCCTCTCTTAAAAGAGCCTTTGCTATAAGTAGATTAAAAATGACAAGATTAACGCTTTACTTAGCTTTTGACCTGGCTTTCACTGTTTTGTCTCAACACTGCTGTCTGGAGAGCACAACTCTTTAGTTAACATTAAAATACTGTTTTGTTTTGTTTGTTTTTTCATGTACCTCTGCAACATTAGACGGATGTTGTATACGTCTAGTTGCGAGAGTTACCATTCACTAAAGTAGTTGAAATATCAAAAACAGATTGTCCTTTACAAGACTGCCGTTCTATCATGTTGACATTGTAGAATGGCGATGACTGACAACTGACAACTGAACATGCTCTTAGTCTTTTAGCGATCTATTTCCCTGTTAACACACCAGGGCAGAAAATTTATGGAACGGCATGGTAATACGTCTCATGAAAATACATTTCTTTCACGCTGGGAAGCTTTTAAACATTTAAGTGCAATATTTATTTTGGATTCGACTTTTCTAACCATGATACAATAACGGCGAGCTTAACTTTTCTGTTTCTAATATATAATTTGTGGCCTTTTCCTTTTTCCACCAACTCCTTGTTCTTTCTGAATGCACTATCAAAATAGAGGGTGGTAAAGGGGTGGGGGTCTAGATCACATTTCATGGAAAATGAAACCGTCCTTTCACAATTCACGAAAGCGAAGACATAATGAAAATCACAGTTCACGGCGAATTAAACATGTATTTCTCGTTTCACGGAAAATAATTTTGCAAAATCACGCCTCACGGCTGAGAATATCACGAATCACGATTCACGAGGAAAAAATGGCCATTTCACATTTCACGGGGAGGAAAAAAGACAAAGACGAGTCACGAAAATACCCTTTACCACCCTCCAAGCAGCTGTCTTTATCATTCGGGTTTATATAAATTACCATCTTCCTAGTCCCCGAACAACCACCCATTCCTTGATTACAGATCAACTACAATAGCAATCCTTTCATCACTTTATTCGAGTTTAATTATCCAAATTATTTTCCTTTATGCATCATAGTCAACTTATTTTTCCCCTTAAAATTATAATTTCAAGGTTAAAATGTCAACAGAAAAAACACAAGGTAGTGGATTTTCTACAGTTTAAGGCATGTAACATTTTATAATTGGCAATTGGTGCACACAGTGCAGCACACAATGATAGACACATTCTGTACAGAACCTACTGGACAGAAAATTACTATATATTACCGATATAATGTTGTCCTCTGTATATAAAACTACCATACTTGAAACCTGAATTTCGATTTTTCCAGGAGATTAATCTCAATATTTAGAAGTCTATTAAACAAAAATAAGAATATATAGTACAGTTTGGGAAAAGTTCTGGTCTCATAACATTGGCATTATTTTTAGCCTACAAAGCACTCTATACCCAGTTCAATTTTTCCTCACCCATTGGCAGTACAGAAAGTTGTATACATGTGCAAATAACAGTAATATGCAGATTCTCTCTTAAGTAATAAAATTTCTCAGCACACACGCATAACTTAACAACATCGAACTGAATGGAGGATTTCTACATAATTATTGTTTGAATTATTTAGTAAATGCACTTTCTAATAAATGAATTATTGGATTGTTAATGTCTGGCTACAAACTTGAAATACCTTTTTACCCAACAAAAACACTGTAGTTACAATGAAATGTATATATGTGTGTGTGTGTGTGTATATATATATATATATATATATATATAGTATATAAAATATAGATAGGACCCTGTGCGCGCTCTGATTGGTCGAAAATCCATGTTTTATCAGAGTATAAAACATAGAAAAGCGTGTTTTATTGTTTTTCGCGCGTAAAATCTATATCTTAAAGCAAAATAATGAAGAAACCTAAGCCGTGTATTACACTGTGATAAAGCACTCCGGACATTTGAGAACACTCGAGAAATGTAGAAAACACTCGCCTCCGGCTTGTGTTTTCTACATTTCCCTCGTGTTCTCATATGTCCGTCGTGTTTTATCACAGTGTAATACATGGCTTAGGCTTCTTTATTTGTTAAATATATATAATATATAGGCATGCATTTCAACCGGTATATATATAATATATATAATATATATATATATATATTTATATATATAATTTCATAATTTATTTACACACCTGCCACTTAGTGAGGTGTGTCTGTCAAATCGCATCATAAGTTCAGCCATTCTAGTTTTATATATAGTCTGAAAACATACAGTTGTATTGCCATTGGCAATCATTCAAATTTAATTTCAGATAGTTTTACAAGGCTAAGTAAAAGTCTTGCTTTACACACATCATTTAAAGCCCTGAGAAAGTGAAAAGTTGCTGATGAATCACACAGGTTATTTGCAACAATTATTACAACATGAGTGTATGCATCCAGTGGTTTTGCGTCTTCCAATAAGAATATAGTGTAATGATTATGTATTAGCCGGACAGTATTTATCATGGGCAACTGCTAGACTGACAAAAAGTAAAAGAAAAAAAAAGTTTACTGCATGTCCAGCTGTTGTTTAACAACAAAAAATATCTTAAACTGTACTTATAATGAAAACTCTGGTTGTTTGAAAACACTTCCTCTGGGACAGCTCATTAAAAGAAAAAATTACTTAAACTGCTCAAAAGTCCATTTGCACCCACTTACCTTGCACTTGTACATGTTGTACTCTGTATTAATGTTATCACATTAGGTACGAAACATTTTAAAGAACTATGATTCATAAAGGAATAAAAAACGTGCCAAGTGCATTGTTGAGTTATATAAGCACTTGGGAACTTTTAAGAACACTTGAGAGGTCTAGAAGCATTCGCCGAAGTGTTCTTAAAAATTCACAAGTGCTTAATATTAAATGTATAACTCAACAATGCACAAGAGACACGTTTTTTAATTCCTTTTATAAAATAGCAGCCAACAAAACAGGCAAAACCACTTGTTTGTGTCCAGAGATTTGCACGCGCCACTTGTGACATAGCCGGCGTGCATTATAATTCCACATTGCACATGCGTGACATAGGGCGCGTGCATATGTTGAGATATAATGCACTTGATTCGACCAAGCATAGCACGTGTAATTATTTGAACATTTTATAATGCATTTTATAGCACTTACCAGTGGTCAAACAAGAACAACCTGCATTTCCAGTTAAACAGAGTTTTTTTTGTTACTTTCATTCCTGAAAAAAAATTTACAGAACCTAGTCACTGGACAGTATGCATCACTTTATCTCATTGCTTGTACTGGGTTAAACTGCAAATAAATAGCTGCATAAGCACAGTCAAAGTAGGACATAAATTACTCATGGACCTTATTCATGGACCTCTAACTTAAATTTATTCCCTTTTATTTCTCTGTTGTAGGAAGAACATTGAAATCAATGTCATAGATGATGAAGAGTACGAGAAGAAAGAGATGTTTTATGTAGTGCTTGGTGAGCCTAAAGTGGTAAAAAAGGATGAAGATAGTGACAGTGGTGCTGGAACTGAGGAAGTTTATGATGCTGAGAAGGAACGGCTTGCTGAGATGGGAAAGCCCCGACTTGGTACTGACATAAACATTGACAAAGCGAGTTCAGACAAACTGTGCAAACAACCAATACAACTAAAAACATTTAAGAAACACATAGTTAATGCACAAACCATAAAGCATCTACAAATTTGTCAAAATGTGCAATGATTTGATAAAAACCCAGCAGCAATGTCTTTTAGAAAGAATTACTTCAATCTACTTAACACTTTGCTTAATACTACTTAATACTACTTTTCACTAAAGAGACTCATAGCGAGACATAAAGTAAAGCATAATTTTATGTGTGCATGTATGTATAATGTAATGCTAGTCATGTTAAATATATTACATACATCATAAAAGTAAGAGAGTTAATGGTCACGTGGGGTGGGGAGGGTAAAAATGAAAAGGTGGTTGGTTAGGATGAATATTGGGAGTGCGCATGGCATTGCTGAACTTAGGCATGTTGGTCACCTTCAGTTGTGCGGGATTGAAACTGGTTTGAATATAAATTTGCTCTACTTTCTCTATGAAAAAACAAACAAATAGTAAATGTCTAAAACACTGTCAGTAATTTTGTCTTAAGGTATCCTGCCATTCCAGAAACTATTAGCATTCCTCTAGTAATTTGACCTTTTGCCTTTTGTTTTTTAGGTGATGTGCTGAAGGCAGAAGTGACTATTATAGAAAGCAGGGAATTCAAGAACACAGTTGACAAGTTACTTGTCAAAGCCAATTTAGCGCTGGTTGTTGGCACCTCATCCTGGAAAGAGCAGTTTGTTGATGCTCTGACAGTAAGTGGCAGTGGTGATGATGACAATGGTGAAGAGCAAAGTACGCCAACCTATGGTGACTACATGATGCACTATATGACTGTGTTTTGGAAGCTTCTGTTTGCCATTGTCCCTCCTACCGACATATGGGGTGGCTGGGCTTGCTTTGTGGTTTCTATCATATTTATTGGTGTCTTGACAATGGTGATTGGAGACCTTGCATCTCACTTTGGTTGTACTATTGGCTTAGCAGACAGTGTGGTTGCCATAACCTTTGTTGCCCTTGGAACAAGTCTCCCAGGTATTGATAATGACTGTCATGTGTTCATGCATTGTTGCAACCTTTCATTTTGAGAGATGCCCAAGCTTGTCCATTCTCTGATTAGATGCAAAACTTCAGTCACTATGGACCAATAAATTTGCTTATAAAAAAATAAAATAAACAAAAATCAATTGTGATATGTTGGAAAGGACTTTCCTGTGTCTGGCACCATTTAAAAATAAACCACAATGTGACCAAAAAAGAAAACAAATAAGGAGTAGACTTTCAGCTATCATGTGGTAGTAGCCAGGGAGACTTAGTTTCTTGAACTGGTCCTTTAACTAATTTGATGCTATTTGTTTTATTTTGTCAACAGATACTTTTGCAAGCAAAGTTGCTGCCGTTGGGGATGAGTATGCAGATTCCTCAATTGGTAATGTAACTGGTAGCAACTCTGTAAACGTCTTCCTTGGACTGGGAGTTGCATGGTCCATAGCAGCAATAGCAAATGCAGTTAAAGGACAACCTTTTGTAGTTGAAGCAGGATCTCTTGGCTTTTCTGTTGTAGTGTTCTGTGTTACTGCTTTGATTGCTATCACATTATTGATGCTTCGCAGAGGTAAAAGGGTTGGTGGAGAGCTTGGAGGTGCAAAGCCATTTAAACTTCCAACATCACTCGTACTTGCTTTTCTTTGGATGCTTTATATTGTTCTATCGTCTTTACAAACATATTGCCACATCAGGCCAGGCTTTTAGGTTTTGGTTATGCAGCATGGGAAACTATTAATTTTTCTCCAGTTCTTACTGAGTACACTGTAGTAGATAGCCTGGGTATCTTAAAATTTTCAAAACGTACAGTGTATGTATTACGGAAGCTTGTAAGTTTATTTTAATCAAAATATTATTTGACCTAACTAGGGCTGTACTTGTCCCTGAAATATTTGCTGTTAAGTCCTCAGTAGTAGAAAGGCAAGTCAAAGAGGTCTTATTATGAGTGTGATGCAACACATGATAAGACAATTTCTGTAAAGTGCCATGTGCCATTGTGCTTTTAATGATGCACCTCACATTGTTCAAAGCTTGCCTAAATGTGTTCAGATTCTCATTAGCTCATTAAATCAGTAAAGAAAATGTGTAATCTTTATCAATAGGGACCTTGAGATCTATGACAGCGAAATCCGCAAAAACATCATTTAAAATAGGTAGTTTACATTTATCCAAAGCGTATTCCAGTTCATTTTACTCATACAAACTAGCTGAACTATCCTGGAACTGAAGTGGGAGGAATGGTGTTCAAAGAGAAAGAGAAAGTAAAAAATTTGCCGGTGCATGCTCACCGTTTCCTCAGAATTCACAATTTGGTTATTTCACACTGCAGATTGGAAGAGAACAGCAAAAAAATCAACCAAATTCCAAACCATGTGTGTTCAGAGCCATTGTTCTGCTCATGAAAGTCTATCATTCAGTGGCATTATCACTGATGTTGCCACTGTTGACCTTAATGTCCCTATTAGGTATACATGTATAACTTCAGCTACCAAATTTTGTTTATTATTTGTGCCTGTTTTTTTAATTAACATCGTTCTGCTGAAGCCGAAGCAGAGAAAAAGTTTAAATAAATCTTGCTATGTGCAAAAGGTAATTGCATGTAGGGCAGGTCCCTTTTATGTGTAGCAAAGTCATTCTACCAGTTTTAGAAAATACTTTGAATGATATCTTGTTGGAGATACGTACCATATCAGAGGTTTTACAAGTTACAGATATCTTTTGTCAGAAGCTAAACCTATTTCAACAGCGTATATTATTGAAGCAAAATTAATTGCACTCGAACATTGAATTAGTATCAAGTAACTAATTTATTTACAGGCTGAATTGAATAATTTCCTTCCAAGCAAGGCTGATGACTACCAACCACACAGGGCATGGTCATTAGTGAACCAATTTTTGCATTAGATTGTGTGATATACGATAAATACAGACAACAGAGCATGTTAGTAGTAATATATTAGTCCAAGGAGAGATGCGAGCGTCATTTGGCTGCAACATCACCTTGCTATGTACGAGAGGGTCGATAATCTTCCAAACAACGGTAACTGTAGAAATACATAATTATGAACATTAAATGACAAAAACTTTGCCATTCATTGTCAAAACTAAACAAAGCTTGTCTAACCACCTGATTTTTTTCTACCATAGCTAACAATAATGCAGCCAAAGCTACTTCAACAGAAATGTACACTATGTAAACTTGTATGTGTTGTAAAGGGATACAGTGCATTTGTGAATGGCAACTGCAAAATTACATGTACATTACTTCCTTTGGTCATGGATGGTAAGGATGAATCATTTCCAATATCGGAAAAGTGCTGGTCTTATTGAGGAAAAATTGTCATGAACTGAATATTATTTGCATTCCCATGATGCATTCTTGGGAAGCGAGAGACACTTTTTAACCTGTAAAAACCCAGGAAGAAACAATTTTACCGCAGTTGAGAGATTTATTCAGAGGAAGCATTAAATTATATATTTATGCATTCTACTTGGTACAATTTATAGTCTGCAGATAATTATCTTTGTTCCTGTACAATTTATTTTTTATTCGTTAGATCAGTGGAAAGGCTTTTTGTTGTAGCTTGTAGCTCACAAGGTGTACAGAATTGTTGATTTATGGTGTAGCATGACCAGCAGATGAAGAAGCAAATGAAAAAGCCGTGCCACAGATGAAATATTCACTCAACCTTTTTAACCTTGTAGACAAACCCGTGGAACCTATTTCAGCCGGCACCAGGCCTAATTTCCAAAATGGTATTCAGTAGCAGAACGTTTACAAGGTGTACTGCCTACTTTAGCTATGCGTCAAAGGTCAAAGAGTTATTACAAAAAAACTTCCACAGAAGGTGTAAATGAACATTATTCTAGGTTTCATTAAAGGTATGAATAATATTAACAACAATTGGTCTACAAACAGTAGTTTGGTTATTGGCAGACATTCTCTATGCAGAAATTAGGGATTTTTAATTTAATTTATTTGAGACATTTTGAGTCACATATACATGTTGAATAGTAGTTGTTGGAAGCCTGAGAAAAACATGGTGTTTTCTCGTGTTTTCGTGAAGCAACAAAACAATGTTACTTCACTAAAAATACCATGGTTGTCATGTACCAAATATAGAAATGTGTTGTGGTAACAAAGATTGACTCTTGTCATAGTTGCATCATGTTAGTTTACAAGTAGTACATTTGGTTTTAGGAAAATCAATTTTGAAAAACTTAATTCAATATTGTCAAAATTGAATGTCCCTAGAATGTATTGTAAGAGCTGAGAATAAACTATATTCTTAATGTTGAAAGTAGTTCTGCTGTGTTACCAATGTTGTAGATTTGCTAGTACTCAACTCAGTGCACTCTTGGAGGGCTTAACTCCTCTTCCTCTCTATAAAATTATTGAGTTCCTCGAACGTGTTACAGGTGAAATAGGGTGAGGTTATTATTTTGCATCATTTGTAGCACAGAATTGCCCCCCAAATAAATAGATGACAAAGAATAATTAAATTTTATATGAATAATTATATAAGTGCAATTTTTCCTTCCCAAACCGTCAAAACCGGGGAAATAATCAACTTTTCTCCGCATACATAGTATGGGTTGATTGGAGTTAGTTTTCATTTAAAAAAAAAGTCTTTTTGAGCTTTTAACTTTGCATCATTGTGCCCACATGACATACCCAGACTGTCCAAACTTTTAGCTGTCCAAACTTTTAACCCCCCCCCCCCTGCAAATTTTGAAATCTTGATGCTCTGAAGCACCATTTCTACTGTTTTGAGAGAGAAATTTCTGTCAAAAATGTTCGGTAAATCAATTTTTTTTACCCTTCCGTCACACTTTGCGTGGCCTCACCAACACATACTTTATTTTGTTTTGTTTTATTTATGTGGCTTCTCTAGTTTATCTACATATCAGAGTTTCAGTTGAGTACTCTGTGTGTTCTTGTATAAGTATCATAAGACTTCCAGGATGAAATTATTACAACAGACATCAAAATTGGGATCATTCCTATCCCAATGGTGGGTCTAAAACACAGGTCAGGTTAGTGTTTTACCGATACTGAAACAGCCCTAACCCTTTTCTAATGCTAACCTTAGCCCTAAATGCTACACTAAGGGTGCTTTCGTTTTGTCAGAACTGGCCAGCCAGACTGGTCCGTTTGCAAAGAAAATGCAACAGTTTGAACGAATAGTTGCATGATAATCCCTTACATTCTTTGTGGAGGAGTATGCACCATCCTTGAAGTGTGTTATTTTGAAGGGCTTGTAGAGTTAGCCCTTCCAAATGCCTAGTCTGGTTGGTCAGTCTGTCAAATGGAAAGTGCCCTGAGACAATGTTTAGGCCTAAGGTTAGTATTTAGGGGTGTTTCAATATTGGCAAAAACAATAAGCTGTGACATGTGACCTGTGTTTTAGACCCACCAGTTTGACAGTCTGATGACTACATATGGATGTACTGTGATACCACCTTTCCAGCTTCAAGACCACCAGCTCACACCAGCTTTTCAGCTTCACAAATAGCTTTTTGGAAAGGAAACCTTTTGGGGGCTTTTGATGTTGGAACAATTACAACAACAACCAG
>BLFK01000391.1:3161433-3175394 GCA_014634185.1 Astreopora myriophthalma | reverse complement strand
AATAATAATAATTTTGACGTCACCTGTATTTGTGATAAAGGAGACTGGGGCGAAAAATCTGTTCCCATGGTTCACTGGGAGTGTTTGCGGATTAAAGATGGCGGACAAGATAGCGCGGGAAACGCGATTGTAAAAGATTAACAAATTTTCTCCCGTAATCTTCCTATTAACTGTAAATCCAAGGCTACTTTCTCTCTCTCTCTCTTTATATATATATATATATATATATGTCATTTTTCTCGGATAAAAATGGGGGTAAGTTGCTTTGTATCGACGCTAACAATTCTGGAGTTTTATGCAATATTGACGTTCCTTGCCGGGTAACTTCAGTGTAACTCTCTAAATTAATACAGAGGAAATCAACCAAAGGCAAAGAGAAAAAGCTCAAAAGGAAAGAGGTATTATGGAAATCACTGTAAGCCTAACAGCCGTATTCCGTCCTGATTTGTTGGCATAACTTGCGTTTGGTCAAAAATGAATTGAATTGATTACTGCCTTTTTCTCTAGGAAATGGCCAGAATTAGTGCTGCCCAAGCTGTTGTTGATCTTGCCAATGAAGTATGATCACTTATAGTGCAGATGGTTTCACGCTCTTAGCTACAACATGGGTATTCTGGGCACGGCAAAACCACATGGCAGACATGGTTGGGGGCGTCTATTGTGGTAGCAGATGTATGTCTCCCTCAAGAACAATATTCATGTGGTACAACAATGGGTGCTCTCAACCATGTCCTGATTACCCATGATACAGCTTAGAGCACGAATCTGTCAATTAAACACCTAAGGGTTTAAAATTCACAGTTCAAAGTGGTGATATACACGTACACACCTGTGCAAGAGGGTCAGTGTTGAAGGAGTAAATGCAAATTGAGATTTGTGCTTTTAATGGCAAAAATCAGATATGATAAATTGGGAATGTGATTTGGTCATTAAATTTGGAGATTTACTTGAAACTGGAATTTTTGAACAAAATATGCCATTTCACATCAGCCTCTTTTTTCAAAACAAGCCTAAGTGCAAGTCTTTCTTACTAGTATGAAAATTAGTTTTCATTGATGTTTCAAGTAAAATTAAGTTTTCATTGATATTTCAAGTAAAATTAATCACCATCACAAAAATTTCACCTTTGACTTGCTTTGAAAGAGACCCCCCCCCCAAGCCCATCTTTGCTAAGGAACCCTGTACTAGATTGAGGCTTCTCAGAAATGAGTTTGTTTGAGAAACAGAAGAATAGAGTAAAGGTGCACCATTTCCTTGCCTCAAGAAGGGCAGCATTCTAGATAAGTTTTAGAGGCAGGGTGTCAATGCGGAATCTCCACGGGTCATTGACATTTGGTTTCTGTACATTTTCTCATTCTATAACTTTTCGGCTCAGGTGTCCAGCTCTGTGGGGTTGCTTGACCAAGGACCCATCTCTTATCTGAAATACTGGGAGGGTCTAATAAGGAGTCATCTATTACATTTGCTCTTTGCCAGTGAGGAAACTCTTGACTGGTCACCAACTTTTGAGAGAGCTGGTAACTGGGGTTTCTATGCTAGAGTTCGTGATATAATTAATTATGTCCTTGACTAATTCAGTCACTCTTGCATCCTTCAGGTGGATGACCCCTTAGCAGCTTTGATAGCTTTTAAAACATTTTGCAGAAATGGGTGAGCAGTCTAAATGTTTGATGAAGTCAGTTCCAGTTAGATGTAATTTATCATTTTACCTTGAGTGGTTCAAGCCATTCGGTGAACAGATGAAGCTTGGCAAATTGCATAATAATTAATATAGAAGATTATTAATTTTTAAGTCTTCCGAACTTGAAGTAGAAACCCAGACATTAAGACCTTGGAATTATACTCTTGATTGTTCGATCTGATTTTCATATGAATATAAAAAATGAATAGGAAAAATGCTATAACAAATAAGTCCTATTCAGACTATGGATATAACCGGGTTTGCAATTTGTTTGTCAGATTGAATCTCCATCTTGCGTGCCAACGAGTAACAGACTTGAGTAAGGAGGATGTTGACTGGGCCTTTGGCCTCACAAAACACAACATGCAGTCACTGTAAGCCAGAGAGTACCTCTGTTTGAGTGTGCAGTTTTTAGTCAGTTCACATCGCAAAACTGCGGGTAATTTCTACTGAACCAACTGCACTCAAATTACTGGGGGGGGGGGGTCCCAATGATGTATGCCAAATTTGGGCTATGGGATGAAGAAGCCCCCAAAAAAGTTTTTCCCCTGTATTTTCTTATTAATTTTTTTGTCCCCTCGTGCCCTGACGTTTTTCTTTTCCTTTTTTTATTTTCATCAGAACATTTGGGATGTCTAATTCCATAACTTAATCCCTGTTCATTGTGCCCCCAAATGGCCAAAATTAGTGTGCTAAAGGAGTCACTTGATAGGTTTTTGCTCTGAGCCCTTCAGTTTGGTCTCGTGGATGGGTCGAATTGCATGTACCAGAATGGTTTTTGAAAGAAAGTTAAAAGTTTTAAGACTGCAGCTTAAATTCAATTTATGATTGGTTTTAATCAATCTTTAGTTACGAAGACAGCACCTGGGGCTGGAGTGATAAGAAGAAAAGAGAAGAAATGACAGAGGACAAAGCCTGGTAAATTTAGCGAAGTCCTTTGCTTGCTACTATGAGATGGAGGACGATCTCATTTATTTAGTAAACTTTTTAAATGTGGAATCTGACACAGGTATCTGATGGCCAGAACTGAATCAGGAAAAGCTGTGGGATTTTCACATTTTAGATTTGACTTGGAGGAAGGAGATGAAGTCCTTTATTGGTAGGTCAGGTGATTTTGAACTGAAGGATCTCATGGATACACATCATGGTACTAACATAGTTGTTGTTGTTGTTTTTTTCAGTTATGAAATCCAAGTGGAATCCGATAAACGGGGAAAAGGGCTTGGCAAGTTCCTCATGCAGATTTTAGAAATGATGGCACACAGGTTGGTCCTTGATTGCATTTTTTCCCATTCTCTCTCCATGCTTATGGCAGGTTGTGGCAGGGTATTGTTCTATTGTAATCTCCTACTATTTTTTTGTTCCTGTTTCCAGAGCTCAAATGAAAAAAGTAATGCTGACTGTTTTTAAAAGTAAGTCACAAAAATGATTCAAAATTATCTCTTTTACAAGCTTCTTTAAAGAGCCTGAGAAGATAACGTCATTTGCTAATTAAAGTAAGTGCAACTTTACGACTACATACCTTCATTTCGAAATTGCCCTTTCGTAAGTACTGCCTCCAAACACATGATGCAAGTCTAAGTGGTTGACTGTTCACTAACCAATGAAAGGGGGCTGGGGTGGTCAGAGTGCTTTGGAGACTGCAGAAACGTGTTCTTTGTCTTATCTTTGTTGATAATGTTGATTTTTGTTTGATTTGCTTTTGTTTCAGAAAACGAGAGGGCTGTTAACTTCTTTAGCAACATAATGAAGTAAGTTAGCAGGACCTCATACATAATTTAAAACCGTCTTTACAATCATGCATTGTTAAGTTTTTGCTTTGTTGTTATGGCCAATTAGCAGTTTATGGACATTATAAAGTAATAAATTTTGATCTTTGTGTTAAGTTCAAGTAAAGATGATTGAACAACTGTCGAAACGTGATTTTTAAAATAAAAAATGTTGTGTCTTTTCTGAAAACCTCTTCCATCCCTGTAGTTTCTTCCCTAACGGCTGAAGAAAAGCCAGATAACCACACCTCCCGTTCGAATCCCGTGTTTAAATCTTTGCAGGCACTTCTATTGTCCAAAACTGAGAAAAAAAAAGAGAACTGTTTTGACTACATTGACACTCGGAGAGGGACCTCCACTCTTAGCAAAGTAGCACTAAATTGGTGGAATTACTGACTAGTATGATATTTTGTTGGAGAAAAGAGACGCTTATTTTCGCTTACTTTCGTTGTAAAATTACCGGGGTATAGTCTTCTGGCGAGGTAACGCGTCATAAAATTCAAAATGGCGGCGCCCAGTATATTCAAAAGCGAAAAAGGCAATAACCAATTCTTTTTTGCTCAACTGTTGAAATAAGTTCTGATTTTTTTTTCTATGTAAATATGATACAAACCGGGTATTTCCAACAATTTTGCGGGAATTTGTTTCAAGAGTGCAGGTTCCCTTTACGATAACCCGTTAAATCATTGTGTGCATTTGTTTTTTGTCGTTAAAGATTCCAAACCGATGAGACGTCTCCAGCCATCTGGGATCCAATGAATCCTGAAGACTACTGCTACGATATTCTCAGTAAAACGCTCACAAGAAAAACTGCTGCCACCAATTTAACGAACGGGGAGGACTGAATAAGAGCGCGAAAATGTAACACCACCGCGTTGAAGGTGTGGCAATACTCTCTCAGAGAACATAGCCCTTTGCAGCGGATCCATTTTGGATCTTTAGCCGGCGAACTTCTCAGAAACAGAGAAAGAGAGAGAAACATAAACGGCAAATTCGCAATGCCAATAAAGCGAGATTTTTTTTTAAGCGAGAGTTTATACCGAGGATTATAAGGAAAGAAATAATGACAAAGGTATGGCGAGATGTCAATGAAAATGTCACTTTTTTGTTCGATAAAAATCACCCCAATATGCTCGTAGCTCACCCCATGAACAGTGGGGTGGTTATTTCCAAACCACTTTAACTTATCTCGTTGCCAAACCAAGATTTGGGAGGATTCCTTAACGAGTAAAAAAGGTCTGCGGGAAAGAGGCTACCAAACAAAGCGGACCAGGGGTCCGTTTCGCGAAAGCCCCGAAACTTTTCGGGCGTATTTCGGGTGCCGCAATGCCCTCTTTATCTTGAAAAGGAAAACGTTTTAAGCCATGAAACTTTGCCACTGGTTTGCTCTTTGCTATCTTGAAAGCATACTTTGGAGTAAGCGGATCGCAGTTTTACAAATTGCTTTTCGGGCTCGTAAACTTTTCGGGCCTTTCGAGAAACGGGCCCCTTTGCCGCTTTGTTTGGTAGTTGAAATAGACCTTCAAAAACTCATTACTAATGCATAAGTCTAACGGGCTATCAAGTCACGTGCATGAGCTTTCAAACCCGTTAATGCACCTTTCCATTGTTATTAACAGGTCATCATTTTAAATAATGACCTGTTCCAACTGGCAGCTTTCTTTGTTCTATAATAATGAAAAGGTGCATTAAATTGGATAACGCCTCGCTCCTCGGCCTCGGAGCCCGGGCATTATCCCATACTTAAAATACTCCTCGATAATATTCTTTATATCAAGAATATTAGTAAGGCTTATCTTGTTTTTCCTGTGTGCTAATGTTTTCCTCTAAGAATTTGAGCCATTGTTCGGACTCCCGAGGGACACGCTCTTTGTGGAGTGTTCTTGAAGCCGTTCAATAAACTCGCATACCCCATAAATAGGGTTTGGGGATGGGGTATAGAGGATTGAGTGAGCCTGTCCCTCCCCTCTCCCGTCGCCCTTTGGAGAACGCGCGACGTTCCAAAGCTCACGCATCAAGATATTTCAAGTGTATGTCCGTTTACTTTTCCTAAGCTCTCCTAGCCGAACTCGGATTTCGAAATATAAAGCATACTTACACTCGAACTCTGACTTCGTGGGAAATTTTAAACAAGTCTGGTGGCCATTACCTGATATTTCGGAACAAGCTAAGCTGAGTACTGCAGTTAGTAACTATAAACAAAACTCAAAACAAGATTAAACTCACGTCACTGACTTTTGGACTGGCACACTGTTTTGTTAAGGTGGTCATTCTAGAAGGCGGCTTTTCAGGTTACAATAATCTGCTACACAAACAATCCACCAACAAATAGTTAGACAAGAAAGTGGTACTATAATCGTTTCGTTACCAGCCCTCTGATTGAGTGACTGTCCGGGACGCCAAATTTTCATAATAAAGGACTTGATTTCTTGTACTTTTCCGTGAAATGAGACCCAAAAGTCACTTGTTAATGTTTCCGTCAGCGGTTGCGATTTTTGAAGCAGAAACATGTAAGTGACGAACGGCAAGGTGATGCCATCGGTTTGCCCTTGTTAATCTGTTGTGATGGCAAACACTATTCAAGTGTCCTCTGCCTTCCGACGTCATGCCACTTTGTCTTACATAGCAGATTGCGGTTTCATTGTTTCTAGAAATCCCCTTACCATAATTTTCCCACAGGAAACTACAGGCAAGGCGTACGAACATGTACAAATTTGACCGCGATTCACCTTTTCAGGGATGGCGGAGCGTATTTTGAATCGGCTTGGGGGTGGGGGGGGGGGGCGCTCTTACAAAGGGAGCACCGGAGGCGCCAACTTGAAGGGGGTCTGGGGGAATCCTCCCCCAGAAACTTTTGAAATCTTGAAGCTCGGAAATGCTACTTTCAGCATTCATTTTTTGCTTAAAATTGAGACGGGCATACCCCCCGGCTCCGCCGTTCCTGCTTTTCATAAATCCAATAAATATACTGTAGTGAAATAATCTTTCGGTTCATTGTTAATCACACTTGAAATGCTATTTTTCTTCGCTATGGATCCAAATTATAACTTGCCGAATTTTCTAAGAAATCCGGTCCTTGCCATTTGCAAGTGAAAAATATGCGTCGAAACTTTCAGAAGACATTTCCCCGTACGGGTGTTAATGCCCAGCTTTTTCAACAAATCACGTAACATTTGCATGCCCCAATCAATTCTGACATCAGAATACCTCGAAATATGAAACATATCTTTGAGGAAAATAACTTTCTATGACTTTATGTCGGCCATTCTGTCATTTTTCTACGGGATACAACCTTTTTATTATGGTATTAGTTTTCCAGAATGCTTTTCCTTCGCTGGATATACATTTGCTTTTCTTTGTCCGATGTGTCTACAGCTGGACAAATCGGTCGGAAAAAAACTCAAGGATAAATTCGTCGCTTAAAAGAAGTCACAAGGTATCAAATAGGAAACTTTATTGACCCATGTTGATATAAATTGGATCCTTGTTGTATTTTCTTTTCCTTATCAAATGTAGGTTTTGTTTTTAATTTGTTTCATGTGAAATATTTACTAAACGTGTGATATAACTACACATGAAGACAGCACTTTCAGTTGTCACTGGACAAATGTCCACAGAAATCATGATGTTCTTGAACCGAGAAATATAGGCTTAGAGTGTTTGTACATCGGTACAGTTTGAGCAGAAAGTCTAAGGCCAGCCTGCCTAGTTTCTTGGCCTCTCTCTGTCTCCTTGGCCAATCCGCTTATGATCACGTGATTCAAGAGGAAACTGCTTAGCCGGTGGCGCACGACAGTCCACGCTTTCCGACTCTCCGTGGAGGATATGCGCTTCCCGCTGCGAAATTGGAAGGAAACGTTTTGAAAACGACTTTTTTACCGCTTGCTAAGGCAGGGGTTGAGGCATCCAATTTTTAATTTGAGTGCGAAAAGTCGCGATTCGATCCCGCAAAAGGATTTAGGTTACATTTCTCACCCTTACTATATTGTGACTTATCCATGTTATGTTATGTTATTTCCAAGGTCAAAACGTACTCTTTACGTGGATTACCCACACGAAGCGGTAGAAACGAAGGCTATCGCTTACTGATCACTCTGGTTGGCGGCCGCCTACGAGTCTCCTATACAGACCCTCTCGGATATTATTATTATAAAAGCATTGTACTCCCTTATTCAGCTTGCTTTGTTTCATTGAAAATCACTTGGTTTCCCATTAATTCGTCACTCTGATTGCCATCCTTGCAACGGCATCCCTTACAGAGCGTCTCAGAGATTACGGCATTCTCTTTTTCTCATTCATCTTGCTTTAATTTCATTTAAAATTACTTAGTTTTCTATTAATTCAACACACTGGTTGGCCCTCCTTGCATGCGGCGGTATCCCTTGCAGAGTCTCTCAGAGATTAAGGCATTCTATTTCCCTCATTCATCTTGCTTTGATTTCACTGAATTAAAATCACTTGGTTTTCTAGTAATTCATTCCAATGGTTGCCGCTCGTTGCGACGGCATCCCTCGCAGGGACTATCGGAGATTAAAGCATTCTATTTCCCTGATTCATCTTGCTTCTATTTCCGTTAAAATCACTTAGTTTTCAGTTAATCTTCTCTTATCTCATTTCAGGAAATAAAGCTTACTTGTCCTTGCTGATATTGTAATTCTAGTTGTTTTCGTTCTTGTCACTCCGTGTTAACTTGTGCTAGACTAAGGTCTTGAACTATCAATTGAAAATAGATAACGAAGTACTCTCAATTGTTTTAATAATCATAATCTTTTTTTTTGAAGTTTAAGTTTGGGTTTATCTCTACTAACGCGGCAAGTTTTGCTGCATTGCTTTGGCTCTTGTTTTCTTTAGCTCTTGAGTTTTCTTTGTGTTATACGTCATCTATGAGTTTCACTGCTGCGTTTTACAGAGAGGTCAACTCTGGACAGTTAGCCCCGCTTATTCAGTCCAAACAACAGAGCGCAGTGGGTTGCGAAACACATAAGCTTATTTATAGAGAGGAAACTGAAAAGTACGGCAAATTATTCCTGCAAATGAATCTATGAAGAGAATGTTAAACACACTTAAGCAGGCGTGGGGAAGAATGAAGTTAAAACAACATCAAGAGCAAAAAAGGGAACAGAGTTTTAAATTGGAATGATTCCAACCATTCACGGAAAGGCTGGTTCTTAAGTCCTAGACAAATGACAAGTGCCTACATTGAAGTGTTATATATCTTCTGTCAATATCAATCATTATTGCTTAGCTAAAACAAATACAGATAATTAAAACCTTTGTTTGAATACCACATCAACTAATGAATGAAATATAAAACCTGAACTAACGTCATAGAAAAGTAGATCAACCTTTACCATGGATCTGGTCGTGAGAAAAAGTTGAAAAACGAAACGTAGAGAACGTGCCATATCTTGTGCATGCTAAGCCTTAGGTTTTTGTATGAAAAATATATTTTATGTGCGTGCGCAGAAATGATGTAGCCATGCACAAAAGCATTCTTTGGAAGCCAAATCAATTTGTATGAGTTTCCAGATTTGCAGGGCTTAAATCCACTTATTTTGACAATATGGTTGAATTGCTGTCCCTGATAAATAAAAAAAAAATAAACATAACTAAATAAAAACCAAAAAAAATAATGGGGAATGGGGAGTGTTTGTTGTATAAATACTGAAATCTTTAAGGAAACATGATGAAGTTTGGTGGTCGGACAACCAACGCACTGGGTTTCCGCAGTCAGGTGCGAGCTCCGATTTCAACTAAAGGGAAACAAGACCAATAATACTGAATGAGCAAGTGTTTCACTCACTCTATCAAGCCACAAATTTCAGCTTCGGAGACGGTGTAGAATGAACGAACTACGTTCAGCCAAACAAGCAAAAATAAACAGGTTGCATAATGCGTCGGCCGTTAGTCAAGCGACCGCTTGGGAGCGATAAGTTGTTGAAGGCGAAAAAGGCGCTCTTGACCGGGTCCGTTCGTGAACTTGTAAACAATGTTGCGTGAAGTTGATTTGGTTTTGACCTTCCCCGGGAAATGTCATCCGCTTTTACAGACTGTCACTTTGTTTAAGGCAACTACACTTTGGTCCCCTGCTGTCTTACTCGCTTCTATTTAACCGCAAAATCATAGTTTCAAGGTGACTGCACCTGTTGTACACCTACTTGCCTCTCCCGGCTTCTCTCGTCACAAATTTCTTTACGTGCGCCGCGCGCACACCGCTCACAGAGGCGCGCTTGCCCCCACACATATTTTCTTTATTTCCTTCCTCGTAGCCGGCAACTGGGGATCATGTTCGCTCGCGGAAAACGTCCCTCTCCCTCAAGCTCATCTCCCAGCTGAACGATAGCCCTTCCTATCTACCACCATCGGTTCTACCGCTGGCTTAAATTATAACCCCTCAACGTGGTACCTTTGCTTGAGTTTACCAAACCATCCCCACTTAAGGCAATCAGAAACACATCAATACAATCTGGGTTTCGTTTGTTACCAGTCAACAAAACCCACTCGTTCATTCCGAAATCACTTGGGAAACTTTCACGATCAAATACACGAGGCACCCAAATTAGTTTCCCCACAAGAATAGCTATGAGACATCTGCAAACTTCGTCGAAATATCGAAAGCCTTTATGACGGAACTACCCCGCTCGCCGCCTGCCTGCCTCTGATATTACTTGTGCGGTACGAATACAATCGGGTTCGTTCACCACTTCGCCCGCACAAGATAGCCGTTACCATGGCAAATAAATTAAATTTCCTTGTCGCGAAAATCTCTTCAAAAGCATTGTTTCCTTCCCCGGAAACTTTCAATAACTTGCAGCCGTAAACTTACCGGTAAATTGACAACTAAAAGGGAAATGTAGCGGTGTTTTACGGAACTGGTGGGATTTGGAACGGGCCATCACGCAATTTCACATTTTTATTTTCTATTCAATTCGTCTAGATTGCCCCCTTCTCGTTCATTAATTTATCCACCATTGGCGGTCAAGGTAAAATCTAAACACGATGGCAATACCAAATCAAATGCCTGATATAATATATGAAACCCCTATCTTATCAAGATCGATTCTCTGAAGTGAGGATAGAAGGGACTGCGTTATATTAGACCGAAACCGGAAAAGCACTTAAAAGCGACCCTATATCGCCCTTTGGAGACGAAAATGTAACTTTTCTCTGAAAGAGGAGCCGATATGTGCAATGTATGGCTAATGCGGTCCCTTTGGACTTCAGGCAAGAGCGCAGAATTAACTCGCAGAAAGGGAGGAAGACAACTGACTCGACCTTGTCTCCTCGGACCACAAAAATACCTAACTATAGGAGGGGCTCTGTCAAAGAGAGTTCAATTTTATGAACCGTAAAATTAGCACTGAATATGCCTCATGGTGCATTCAAAGGTAGATTATTCTACACGTTTCTGATGTAGAACGCAGAATATTCTAGTTGTAGCTGGTCACGCAAACTCTTGGGGATGGTTTTGCTTATATAAACTAACCTAACAAAACTATAAAACAATCACGTGGACACTTTTATGAAGGAAGGAGTATTATTTTTCACGATTGTATAAACATTTCCTTTTTGTTCGAGCTGTGAACTAATTAGGAATAATAAAAATATTTAGTAAAACTATTGTCTGTTTAACATGCGTGACTCGCTTTGACCCGCGAAGTTCTAGAACTTACTCGATATCTTGTATCGAAAACTAAGTAACTTTGTAACTAGTAAACGTATTAGTAACTTCTGGAAGAGAGTCCAGGATTAGCCGACTTAAAATACCACATCGCGTCGGAGTTTAAATGAATTTGGCTAATTTCAAGAGTGGATCTTGAGAAAGTAAAGCCTTTACGTATTCTAGAAAGAACGACTTACTTAAAAAGCTATGACCTGAGAATATCGCAGTCATTAAATTCACTTCTTGCTCAGTTCCGTGTGGGTAGGAGGCTGTCAAAGAGCGGTTCTACGCCGCGCAGTCAGTGGAACCCTTTTCACGTTTTACCCACTGTGGCATGCTAACACGTGCCGCATACATAGTGGCACGCAAAAATACGCAAAAAGAGTCGTTCACATTTAAACAAGGAATCTAGCTGATAAATTTATTTCCTCGGGCTTGCTTCGCGCGACTAAGCGTCGACAAAACAATACAAAACATCACGAACTTTTCGAATATTCGGTCCCAGCTCGACTCAGACGAACATCACGAGGCATCGTGGATGGAACTGACAAAATCGATGGAGGCAAGTGAAGAGGACTCGACACAGAGCGGAGGGACAGAGAGTTCCGAAGATCAGTTTGCTGTGGTAAGCACATCAAAATTATTGAGGTCAGCGAACTTAACTGTTACGTATTCTAAGGCGAACAATAGAGGAAATTAAAGGCCCATATATTAGGTTAATGCAAAAGTAATTGCAAGGGTAACTATTTTAATCCTCGCTAAACAAGTTGAAAGTTGCGGTCTTTGTCTCCGCGGTGTTGATGGAACTGTGAGAAGAACCTCTTCGTAGCATAGGTGTAAAATCATTTTGAAACTCTGAAATTCTTGAAGAATAAAAAATATTGTATAGCAAGGTTCCTCTCCCTTCGAATCATGCGTAGTGTATGCCTGATATTTACTGCCGTAGCAGGCCTTTCACACCATTTCTACCTGCCCAACGAAATAATGTGATAAAATAGTTCTTATTACGAATTTTACTCGAACAGGAAAGACGTAACATTTCAATTTAAATGATCATTTTTAACCCCTGTAAACCGGCCTACCTTTAATCGAGCAACCCTTTGCATCGGCCAAAAGTTGTAAGAACATGGACAAATCAAGTTGCTTTCGGAGACTGACAAGTAATTTTTATCGCTGTACTTTCAGCAGGCGGATTCGTTGGTACAGCAAATATAATAGGCGTAAAACTTTTCGATTTATGAAGTTTTCAAACGGCAACTAAGGACGTAACCCTTATGTCACGAGCCTGGCTACCTATTAGCTCTCCGTTTGTGTACAAAAAACATGCTGAACTCGTTTTACCGAGCCGACACAGTTTTTACACAGCTTGGAATGCGAAATAGGCCTGGCTGACTTATCTCTGGATAGATCTGTTTAAAAGTAGCAAACGTAAACGCACACGTGCGACAAGAAAAACAGGAACTTGTTTAGTAATTAAACTGTACAAATTTTCTGATATTCTTCTATTCAAGAAATTCGTAATGCTTGACCTTAATTATCTCTATGGGAAATCATTCTTATCGAACGTTACCTTGTTCCCTCCTGCTGTTCATTTAATCGGTTGAAATTGTGAATAAGTCGAACTGATCTTCTCGGCTGTGGAGCTTAATTCTGTTTAGGGGGTATTTTATGGAGTGAAAGGGTGACGAAGTTTCTGAAACATTACCCTTTATTATCTTATCACTCAGCGATTTCTGTGACCATCTTTTCGCCCTTTTATAATGTTCCGCCGATAGTATAAATATAGCTACTTGCTCAGTAGGGTCTCATTTTCGCCAGGCAGGAGATTGTCATATCTCAGCGGCCAACTGTATAACTAGAGTTTTTCTTTAAACGCCACATGTCATATTTTTCGAAGTTGATCATTTCAAGTATGGACTCGATAACCAGTTTGAATATCGCGGCATGACACGCTGCGTTGTTTTCTGTCGTGCGAATAAGTAGTTTCGGTGGTGGTGTATACATGTTAACGGTTGTTCTATTTTCCGCAACGTTGCCTCTCGGTCGATAAGTTACGGATTTGTTATGTGCGACAGTTCGAACTTGTTCCAAACAACTGCTGTCACTGCTGGGCCACGAACAGCACGCGGAGTATGCTTCTTGATTCATTATTATGATGGTAAACACCAGCACTCGTTGCGTTTTGGCCCCTGCCTGCGTTCATAGTCATTCATATCTAAGAGAAGACTTCAATTAACTCGTTGTCGCATTCCTTTATCACGATCATAATCCATCCATTCTGCTCAAACGCAATGTTTCCTTACTTCTCCTTCGACACAGCCTACTTACTGCTGCGCGGGCATTCACGGCTGACAATTTTCGCCCAATGAAATAAACTCCTAGAAACTGAGAACGTGTTGTTGCAATCATGGTTACCGGATGGAATGGCTGATCAAATTGATTTCACTGTTCATTGCTAGCAAATACTTAGGTTAAAAGAAAAAAACGCAATATAAAGGAACACAACAGCGCGAACGAATCTGATGCAATTACATAAGCAATCGTGTTGAAGCTTGAAGAAGAAACTCCCCTGGTTTCGGCTGTTGTTCACCAGTTTACTTAAGACTGTCACACATCGAAATTTAGAGCCAGACTTCTTTAAAATTATTGCTGTATTTAATCTCAAATGTTTACACCAATATTAGATATCTGACATTTTTCAATGATGTTTAATTTGCCGACAAGTTGATTTCATGCAGTTCCATTTAAAAACCGTTGATAAACTGACAAAGGTTGCCCGGACCACACAATTTCAAGATAAAAATTAAAGTTTTACAGTACAAAAAAAAAAAAAAAAAAAAAAAAAAAA
>BLFK01000391.1:3097721-3161423 GCA_014634185.1 Astreopora myriophthalma | reverse complement strand
AAAAAAAAAAAAAAAAAGCCTCCACTAGAAACAAATTAAGTAACGTACCCTCAAGAAGCTAACGGAGAACTTAATTGCTTTCAAAATAGAATGAGACGAGTAAATTGATAGCTGGGTTCGAGCTGGGTTTCTTCACATATGGAAACAGGTACAGTCGCGAAAGAGTTACAACTTATCCAACGAAAGAATTTTGCTTCCATGCGCAGCCGGAGAAGCATAGAGAATCCAAATTTGAGAGATGTGCCACCTTACTCGAAAAATATTACGCATTGACCTCTGAATAGCTTATAAATGACCAAAAACCGAAGCACCAGAAACCGGTTACTTAACTATCACTTCATTAGACACTGACTTCAGTTCTATACACGAAAGAGTAAAAACTGAATCCGGATTGTAACACCACCATACTCTCTTCACTAGTCTTTATCCAGGTGGCACCTGATAAATTCGGAATGCTCATCATCTCAGTTGGTTGTTGTTGTTTTTTGTTTGGTGTTGTTTTGGATTGCATGGCTCGACAACTGCGCGAAGTTACGATCGTCCTTCGTTTAACTTATCAGTTAGACTTCAGTCACGAGCGCACTGACTTGAGCCGTGATAACACCTCCTTCAATGACACTGACAGCATTTATTCGATAGTTGCAAGTTAGGACTCCAACGGTAAATACAGGTCAACCACAGCCAACGTGATGAACGCCAGAAGCCGTTTCTGAGTACAACCCTCGTTCGTAATAACTTCGTGGGACGTTAAAGAACCCACACACTGTTCACGAAGAGTAGGGACATAGATCTCGGTGTTGTGGTCTGGCCTTTGTGAATGTAATTTCATCTGTCCTCCTTTCACATTCATGCGTGGGTCGGGTGGGTGAGTGAGATCAAATATGGATTGATAGCGGCTACCAGAGGCGCCTTTACGGGCTGACGTCCGATCTCACCCCAGAGAAAGAATTGTAAACCGCCATGAACTGTATGGGATATGTGCGGTATATAAATCCATTACCTTTTCATCTCAACGGCTAAAGTTCACGGTTAGAATGACATCACGAAACGAACGGTACTAAACGTTCTGCCAATAGTAAAATGATAACGCTCGAATGCTTTTGTCTTGTGCAAATATACATGTAAACCTAGGCCAGAACTAGTGCGCCGCGTTTTTAGTTTCAACGACTTTCAGACTGAAATTCAGTGAAAGGTTTGAACTATGATTAACGCCCTAGGGGAGAATACATCTGCAGTAAGGAAAAAACGGTGCACCAATCAGGCCAGTGAACGGCTAAAATTACCAGGGGAATCGCATCACTTTTCTTCGGCTGCTAGCTCAGTTGTACAGTCGTTTTGTCCGGGAGACTTCTTGTTATAAACTGCAATTGTATCGAAAGTATATCTTCCCCGTATACTGACATCACTTCTTGCTGAACGTTTCGCCGTGAGTAATTAAGGGAAGGTCTTGCTGCACCCAACTATGTACAAGGTACAGTTGTAAGTAGCTGATACTTTCAAAACAATTACGTTTTTTTTTTACTGTTATGTCATACTTACCTCGTATAAACTGTTTCCGGCATAATTCTAATGTAGTTTATGGACATTAGTTTGCCGGGTCAGAAGAAAGCAAGTAATGTCTGAAATCAAGTGAAAAAGCGGCATGGCGAAAGCAAAGACCGATATAGAGTTTCAATGATTGTATTTAAAGGAATTCACTGCCCGTATATTTTGTTAATCCGAGACAACACAAAAAACATTTTGTTGATAATTAATTTCATCTATCGCCTGGTGGTAAGGCATTAGAAATGGTTTATTGCTTCAGATGGCCAACCTTCGCTGGCAATCAGTTAACTCCGACCGAGACAATGCCTCTTGGTGGAGCCCCTTTCTAGGGTCTTAATGATAATTGTTACTTAAAATCTTTTGGTTGGTACGACCTGAAAAGCGCATGAGTCGTGATTTTGTATTTTGTGCGATATGTGCGCTGAATCTTCACTGCGGCTGCGGGAAGAGTTCAAAGCGAGATTGTCTGATCTGGCAAATTCGTGAGGGGCGCTCATTCAACGTAATGGTTTGATGCGTGGGTGTTTGAATCACGATCGCATTGATTGTGTCGGAGACAACACCATTTAAAACAGAGCATTGATTAAAAGCGTTGTTTAGCAGCGATATCATGTCAAACATCCCGGTTAACTAAACTTCTGAGGGATCACATCTGTCGGCCTTATGAAAAGCATGCTTGCCTCGATCAGTTGTGTATTCAAATGTGATCAAGGAAAATATGTCAAGCATCTTAAATTTTCGTTTACTGCAACCTAGTATACATTCAAAAGGAAGAGTTACCATAGCTTAAAATTTAATTTCACTCTGTGGGAAGTTACAGCTCTAGAAGCCGAGCAAAGTCTGAGGGGTCAGTATTTCACTGACCACGGGCATTGTTGTACACTTTGTTTCTTGATTAGTTTTTAACCTTTCCGGTAAACTTACATAATACCCTGAAAGGCACTCTCATAATATGAAGAGTTTGTCGAGGTTGTAATTAAAATCAGCAAAACCACGTACGCTTTGCAGACCTATTTTTAAACTTGTGTGAAATTACAGACATCTGTGGACTTGAGTCAACGGAGTGCGCGTGGAATTCATGACAAAACTTCTATGAAAAGACCTTCTGTACCTGCGTTCAAATATAGTAGAAGCTTTCAACAAAAAAAACAAAAAAACAAAAAACAAAACAAAACAAAACAAAACAAAAAAAACAAGATGATATGATTCTTATGCAATACGAATAGATCTTGTCTTCACCTTACGTAAGATGAAGTATCTTAGCAAGGAAGCCTCGGGCAAAAAAAAGTAAAGTAGTTAAGGCTTGAAGCTAACGGGACCATGTGCAGAAAGTAACAATTCAAAGAGACATAATAACGTTAAGAAAACAAAGCAAAAGGAGGCAACCCCAGGGGTTTCAATAACTTCTGAAATAGCCGTCCACGATAGCCCATTGTAGGCGGCAGTTTGACAAGTTTATGATAGGATTTTTAGTGAAAATCCAGACAAACTAGCTGGCGGTGAGAGGCAAAGCAGGCGGCATACCGCCGGTAACCGGCTTCTATTGAAACCCCTGGGCAACCCGTTAGCTAATTACAAAGAGTGGTGGAGTTAAATTTGAAACCACCGAAGAGAAATCCCGTTAGTGGGCAAATCGAGCTCATAGAAATCCAGCGCACCAACCACTACCGAGGGCCACGCCGTCTCAAGGGCGGCTGAGTTTCCAATCAAATCCATTCAAATGTTTCCAGTTTGCTTTTAGTGACGACGGTGTAAGTGTTTTAACCTATTCGCTGTAATACAAGATCGTTGACTTCACCCGTACAGTTCAAGGTTAAACCATTGACCAGAACTAGACAAAGACGGCATCTTTTGCGCTTCCCAGAAAGCACACAGCGGGATTCTGAGATTACTCCCAGCAAACAGCGTGCCCGCCCGTCTAATGGTTATTTAATTGAAAAAATCAGTGTACACGGCCAACTCTTAAATCAAATGCAGTGATCCGATAGCATTCTCTCGATGGAGAACTTGGTATTAGGTGATGAGGCAAAAATAGAAAGCTTTAAATTTATGAGTTGCAGTGTAACTGCGGAAGAGGAAAGTGGATTACAGGGGATAACGCGAAGGACGCCCCTCGCAGGAATCTCGGTGCCCGAAATTCCTCTTTCAACGACTACCAGGCATGCTACTGTACGAGCTGCTGTGACCCCGTTAGTTGTTTTGGAGTCAATGCCAAGAACGTGCTCTCCTAACTTTGGACGCCTTAAGCCGGATTGTCCTTAAGCGGGATTTTCATCTGCGAGAGTCGCAAGATAGATTCGGCCGGTTTCTGAAACCAAGCATTCTCTTGATTAAACTGTCACAATGATCAAAACATCACCACCCTTTCTTTTTCCTTCAAATTTCCATAGTGTCACGGTCTGCTTAACACTTTGGGCTTTAATTTGAAGCAGAAGACAGTTTACTATGCAGGAGTGCAATTTGTACAGGTAATCACATGATTTCGAGTGCAATTTGAAAGAAATAAGCACGAGTAAAATTTACGAGTGACTATTCATTCCAAATTGCACGAGAAAAATCACGTGGTCACTTAATAATGTTCATGAAAAAAATACGAGATAGCTTATCATAATTATGCAGAAGCAACGCAGGTAAATCACGTGCAAAAATAATTTGTTCAATCCCTGCAAATATATCATCACGCGTTAAGTCAAAACAACAGATTTTTCAATGTTTTTAAAGTGTTTTAAGCCGCAAAAGTTTTTTTCTCTTTTTTGCACTGAATTTCCTTTTTCTGCACTGAATTACCTTTTTTCGGCATCCCGTTTCCTGAAAACTGTATTTCTCTTAGCCAATCAGAATCGAGAAATTTTTTCATGTATATTATTAGTTTAATTAACGGTCGGCCATTACTCAAGTTCAAAACTGACCGGTCAGGCCTCAGAGAGCTGGATCGAGAAAATTACCTCACATACTCAGTGGTTTAACATTGCAGTGTGTCGACGCCGCTTATTAAGTATGTAAAACGCGAATGAAGAGTTTGAAAGCCCAAAACTCCCATACTAATTCAAATGCGTTTTCACCGGCACTGCATCGGCTTAATCTAGTGAATCTATGACGTCACTTTCTCCTCGATCCAGCTCTCTCAGAATTTTGAAGTAAGTGATGGCGGACCAGTTGAAATCAACAAGTGAGTGTTTTGGGAACTTTAAAATTTAGCTAAATTTAGTTTTACGGTTTGTAATAAGTCTTCTACAAAAATCAAACTCTTCTGAATTAAAAGAATCTCGTGAGGGGCAGTAAAAATGCTCAAACAGGAATCTTGCACAGATTCGATCGAGTGAACGTTGTGTTAAACACAGAGTACTACTATCAGGTGAACACTATACGGTTCATCAGTATCACCTTGTTTGGGTACAAAAGCGTATTGTTTAGTGCAGATACAATACTTGGCATCATGCTCGACATAAAAATGAACATGCACATCTCCAATCAGGCGGCCCAGTCTGCAATTAACTTAGGAATCAATAGCTGAAGAACCAAAACTAGTCGGGAGAGAGAACTGTACCGGCCGCCACAGGGTACTGAATAAACTTGTTATCTTGTATTAGTGTTAATGGCTTTTCGATCATTAACTGACAGCTTTTTTTCACTCCAAAACTTAATTATATTTCACATTAGAACCAGTCGACAATCGCTGCGGAAGTCGTAAATATTGGTCTTGTGTTTTTTTAAGGGCGGACCACTGACATCAATAAAAGACAGTATCTGATAAGATACTAAAAATACGCAGTCTTCAGTTTGACCCTAGTCTTTATTTTAGCTATTTTACGTCAAAGTATTTGAGCTGAGAACTGGTGAATATCGCGGATTGTTCTCTACTGTTTGACTATTAAAACAATTACTTTCTTGATCATACGCCTAGGACTTTTCGTGACTTAATCCTTGTTTAAGCTTTCTTATCAAACAGCCAATATTGAGCTGAGTTAAGTTGGGATGACCGTGGCTAACCCCGGATTAAAAATAAACAAAGCACAAAACGTGATATTGAAACAGTTTCAAATGTGGTTTCTGAGTTGCTCTCTAAAACTCCAAGTACCATTATTGTTCTCAAAACCTTCGACCAATTTTTTAATGGCCAGCCAGGTTGCTTTGATCGAAGGCACTGTTATCAAAACATATTGGCCAAGAACACGTTTGTTCACCTATTAGCACTTCAAACAAAACCGCGAAAGCCGTGGGCTCAAGCAAATTAGTCGCGCCTTCTCGGAGCCTATCAAACTGCCAAGGCAAGCAACTTACAAGAGGCCTACTTGTCTCTCATTGCACGCTATCTTCTGATAGGCCCTACATATTTTAGTTGCCAGTGCGCTTTCACTGACTTGTACTCCAATTTATCTCTCATTTACGTCAACGATGTTCATGACGCATTTGCCCAGCGCTGCGTGGGGTTTGTGGAGGTTTTAATGCACTTTGCCCCTCGTGCATTTGCATGGGCATAGCACAGTGCTACGCCTTTGTGGCTTTGCATCGTAAGATGCAACAATTTAGAGAATATCGTGTATAAGTGTATAGTGACGAGAGGACAGCACAATTCATGTATGGTTACACCGGTACACGCATTTCTTTAAAGCAGATAAACGTGTTTCGACTCCGTAGCTTTGCAGCTTAAGAACTAGTTAAGATTCACAATTGTTGCGGTTTACGAAGCAGACATAAAACTTGCAGACACAATGCACCCTTGTCTGTAAATTTCAGTATTTAATTTACGCCTTGCATACACATGTGAAAGGCCCAAAAACACTCCGAAAACGAGAGAAACGCTGGCGACTGAACCCTTTATGCGAAGAAAGCAAAAGAATGAAAATAGAAGTTTCCTCTTTCAAAATTGGTGACCCAACAACAGAAAGAAATAAACTTGGATAGATATTTGTCTGGTTTTTTGATGTCCAGCTGAAAGCAGATACGTGGGTGTATGGACGAAAACAGGGGTGTTTTTTTACAAACGTATATTGGTTTTCAAACTAACAGCGATTACAAATGCATGCAATGGACAGCCTCTTGAGCGTAAAGCGACATGAGACTGGCGTGAAATTGACAAAGGTTCTGGTCACAGCCAATTGGCCATGACTACGTAAATCGTACCCTGCTACAGTTATGTAACAAATGCCTGCAGGTTGATTGATCAATGAGTCTCGCTCCTTGAATGAATTAACGCCGCAAACAAGCAGTCAAAGTCTGTCGGCAAAAAGTTCAGTTCAATGGTGTTCCACAAGTACAACGGAAAAACTATCTAGAATTAATAAGATGATTGAGGAGAATTATTCAGAGTTTGGTGAGATTTCTCACGAAAGGGAACCACCGCGGAACTTAAGGAAAAAAAATAAAGATAAATTCTACATTGTCAGACGACAGCTTCTAAAGAACAACTGAATGCTCCTACTGAGAGCAGATAATGTATGTAATTTGGAAAGCAAGGTCAAAAATAACTTCCTTTCTAAATAGCGGAAAATTTGAATAGACGGAGACGGCCTTCCGCTACCACTGAAATTCCTTTTGACTAGGCCATTTCCAAAGTTAACATCCGGCTTCTTTTTTCAAAACGAATCTAAACGAGAAGTCTTTCTTTTGAAAATGAGTTTTTATTTGCATGCCAAGTAACACTGATCACCCTTTCTACTTTAAAGGGACAGTGTCGTAGGACATAAACGATTTTTGATAAAAGTTCACTTAATGCAAGCTTTAAACACTTTGTTAGCCTTCGACTAGCTTCTAAATAACTAATTTTGAGAAATTAAGTCAATCTAAAACAAAGGAATGAACTGACATATGTTACAAGGGATTTTTTGCAAGTTACAAGACGAAACTTGAAAACGTCGGCCGGACTTATCTGCCGCTCAAAGCATCTATAAACATTTTCTTTGCAATAAAATAGACTTTTAAGGAATTTTGGGCATTATCTTGCAGCAACTATCAACCAAAAGGTGCCCTTTTGATTTTCCAGAAATACTAAAAATTGCGTGATACTGCCCCTTTAACTTAGTCGGTTGGTAAAAGCTGCTGACGTGAACCTGATGTGTTTTCATTGTTACGCTCCAACGGATAGTGTAATAGTTAACTGAATCACTGGACACATTAAGCAGTATACTCAACGGCTTAGTGATTCAAATCCAGCGAACAACGAACAGCGAACAGAAACTTAAGGTGGCTCAGTTCCCTTGTAACGGAAAGGCTGGGATGGCGTCATCCGACTTGGAATTGCATTTCCAGAAACTTCTCAACCATTGTAGACCAAGACAGAACGAGAGTGTCACGGTGAGTTTGATTTTAAGCGAGTGGTATCGCTGTATAAATCTGTGGTAAAAGAATCCGAAATGCTGAGAGAACCGAAACGTGGGTCTGATTGACATAATCATGGATAGCATCTCATTCTGAGCTCAAAAAAGAATTCACAACACATAATTGTGTCAACGCTAGTCTATCACAAAAGAAACAATCATTTATAGACCCTTAATTTTAAGACGGAAATCTTGGATGCAACTCTTGAAGTTCTTCATTTTTCGCGGTGACGCTGTTATGTAATATATTACTGTCCCGATTCTTATCGACTGTCCTACTGCAGTTTTCACAGTTTTTCTCCGCGATATACAGGGATATAGCACTTCAAAAAGCAAGGCTGTTTTTATTACAAGACGCAAATCAGAAATCGATTAACAACGACGGCGCCACAGAGGGTCTCAAGGCGGCAAACGGCTCCCTTATGTAAATTCCAGACGTATTTTGTAATCTATCAGACAGGCTGTTTCAGATGTAACTCTTTACTGAAAGGAGCATTCAGCTCTGGATTACAACAGAGCTGGAGTGATTTCAGCTTATTTTATATGCGGGGAAAAATCTCAGGTTTTCCTGGGTTTGAAGAATGTACGCCAAATTTGCTGGGAGACTGGAACTAGGCCAGTTTTCGGCGGGCTTGGTACCGAGTTAAATTTTCGCATGTCGGGAATGATCGCCGACCGTCGCACAAATCTGGGACGCCTCGGGAAAATAGAAACCCTCTCAATTGTCTCTCCGACCAACCCAAACGATCGGCGATCTCTACGATTTCCAGTTTTCATTACAGTCGACAAACTGATCTGGGACGGGACTGACTAGTGATATCCCCGATTGTCAGGCAATTTTCCTGACACGTGAAAACCTGGCTAAATTTATTGGTCGAGCCGTCGGTACTGTAAACTTCAATGATTACATTACAAAGAATATTTTGCCTAAAGAGACTTTGGTTCAGCTGTAGCATCTCTCTGAACACGTGGTGAAGTCCGCTAACAATAGATTTACTTTGAACCGCAGGTTTCGTCTTTCTTATTCAGACAGCGAAAGATAAAATTGTTTTTGTTCATGTCTTCCCCTCATTAGAAGAAGGCGGTAAAAAGCTATAACACCTTCTTACATCATCCATGACCTTATCCTCTCCAACGTAACACGAACGTGAAACCAATTACGACTCTCGTAGCATCGTCGCTATTTAATATTAACGGACACAATTTCAACGTATTAATTAAGCCTGGTGAAAACTTTTATTTGTTCTGTTCATACGCCTACTAGGGGCATTTAATGACACACGAACAGAGAGTTTCAAGCATTGAGCTCAGAGACGGAAAATTGTATAACGGACCCGACACCGACACAATAATTCACCACCCGGAAAATGTGGAAGGATCTTCACGCTTTTGGAATAATGGTACGTGATGTCAGCTTTCAGTGCAGACGGCGGAGCCCGCCCACTCCAACACAGTACTGCATTCTTTTTCACAAAATTTTATCAACAAGAATTCCCACGAGATGCTCTAATCAAGGACGAAGCGATACTAACACCAACCACTCGATATTAGCCGTACACTGAAATATCGATAACTTAGAAGTGGTGATTATTCGATACTATTTGATACCGTTCACTTGTCTATTTTAAACAACTTCCAGTCGTATTCTCAGAGTTTGTTCTAAAGAAGGAATATTGTCGCAAATGTAAGTATTTGTTTAGAGTTAAATCGGTTTACCGAGGTAACAAGAATGGAGCGTAGCATTAAAGGTGGAGACCTTTTGTTCCTCGTTTGAACCTTGGTTCCACCTCGCAGTGTGATTCTCTCGCTAACAAATCATTCCCACTATTCAGGGATAAAATGTCGGTGGAAGGTCATCCTTGTAGACCCCACTTAACACCCGAAAATTACGCACACTGAGGAACCTCTTATAAACATGTCGAAATATACGCAACACCCTCTTCTTAATCTTGTTAAGGACAACAGCAGAGCACTACCCTTTGCAGCTCTTAATGATAACATCACTAAACAAGATTAAAAGGTCGAGATCTCAGTGTATTGTTAGTGTTACACGCTATAAAGATATCGCAAGATCCTGAGCTAACCGAGTCTCTTGTTTATTGTTCTCGGACGAAAATAGTGCCCATGGCAAAATTCAGTGGGATAATTGTTTTTGTTTCTCTAATACAGAAGCTGATAAGGACTCGTGTCTGGGGTTACTATATTGCTAATAAATAAGAACGGAGACAGCTCGAAGCAAAGAAAACAAGACATTCATCTCATCGCCTTGTTAAAAGTTATCATCTCTTGATGAGTTTAGCAAAACCTATTTGCGGTGGAGGGCACGATATCTTACAACCAAGCGATACTTCACATCATACAAACAAAATATGAACTGCTTCATATCACAGTCTCCGAAGCAGGAGAAGACGACCAGCAACTACATTAAATTTCAACTTGTGTTCCAGAAATATTGGCAAAGGATTAGTTTTTAGTTACTAAGTCTTTCCTGGTGGTATTTTCCAAAGTGACTCTTCCGTCAAGGAAACAAAATGATATTTTTATATGCCAGTGATAGACTTCTCTTTGAACAAGTCGCCATTTCAGTTATCGATAACTTTTTCAATATTACCCGGCTTGAAACCGATACTATAATAAACGTGGTATCTTAGTTCACCTCCTCTGCCAAGTAAACACTGTCCATCTGAGCAGGTCTTAGCATTGGGATGAAGTTGGTATTCACGAGAGAACATAATTCAGTTTTCTCATCCTGCTTAGAGATACACCTTCTTTGAAAGAACACCTAAAATTTTGAACAAAGGGCGGGGTTAAATTTAAGCGGGGGCTTGCAGATGTTTCTGACATTTTATGGCCTCGCGCCAGAAACGTTGCTTCGGAAAGAGACTTTACTCTACATTGGGCTCTGCACGACTTTTATTGGCCCGTTGATAGCTAAAAGGGCGGCACAGACTCACATTTCAAACAACCTCCCAGTTTGAGTGTCAAAATTTCGAAAAGCTGGCATGTGGTCCTCCTGAAACGAAACTTTTAAATGGAGACATTTTAACACAGTATTAGCGAATGCATGGGGCGGTTGAATTGAGCCCAACGCCCCAACGCCTGTGGAAGGCAAGTTGATTTACACCTCTTAACTTACAGATCCACGGGCGCGAAACACTGATATAACTGCACGTCTTTTCAAAGAAAGGAACTACTTGTCATGTCAGGTTTTTTAGCGATAAAAATTGACCGTTCGGGAAATAGGCATTTATTTTGACACCCCCAAAATACATATCGTCAACAAAACCAAAATATAATTACTTGTTTCGGGCTATATTCTTAACATTACCAATTCCATAAACTTAAGGCAAAAACTTAAAATGTTAATGAGGTTAAATGAGGAATAAGTAAGATGACGTTTTCAATTTCTGGGATAAACAGAGATTTCAAACAACAAACTAGCAATAAATTGGTGACCAAGGAATATAATTTTAATTCATCAAAATTTTTAAGCGTAGCTTCAGATGGAGACTAGCAATGAGCAGCCGATTACTCACGATATTTACTATGAATGACTCCATGCCGAGATAAACGATGGTAAACTTTTATTACTGCATGCAGAGATGTAAGTGCCCTCATTGAGTGGTACCAGTGCGGAAAGATATTTTAACTCAGCGATCATTGCCCAGCACGCGTTCCCAACTGATTCCTCCCACACAAATTACATCCAATCTCAATCTATTGAACGACGTGGTGAATGCTTCTTTCCTCAGGCACCTTGTAAGTAAGTAAACCGGTTACGGATGAACAACTTCTGTCAGTAGCAGTTTTTTAAAACCAGATGGGCAAAACAAATAGTTTGTCTGGCTCAGTACCCCACAGTCGAGGTATAAGTAAATGACAGACAAAATGAGGAGGATAATCCTATCCTATATTTCGCGTTAGAAATTATAAAGCCACTTCGGCCTAACGTAATAATAGTATTAGACAAATTCGAAGTAGCAACAAACCACCTGTGTCTACGCCTTGTCCCGACATTTCTTTAACCAATAAGATGTAAGCAACTGTTCTCTTTCCCGCTTGTATATAGTAAAATATGTTATGAACATACGGCACTTTTAGTCCGGGAGCAAAAGTCGGAGTTTTAAGTCTCGTGGGAATTTCAGGCAGCAAGCAAACCACCTGTCTAAATGTGTTGAGGGGACCTTACAGAACATGAAAAAGTTTCGTGGCACTTCTGTAATTTGCACCAAGCACAAGTTCTTACGTTGCAGATGATATCAGGCGTGATCTCTGTTCCCAAAGTGGCGAAGGAGAGAAGCTTTTCAGCAAGTTCGTCAAAGAACGCATCCAAGATGGGAAAGTAAATCTGTGGTCTCCGATGAAAAAGCGCAATCTTTTGACAAGCTCACGATAAACAACAAGATCATCGAATTACAAGAAGATCGGAACTTGTTCGCTCCGAAGATGATGGTCTGTCAGCCGACTCGTCCTGAGATCAACGTGCAGGAAGGTATTGGTACCACGGTACCTAGAGCACTTTTTGCAGCAGATGGGACAATGCTACACTGCTCTAACAAGAATGCACTTATGGCCTTGCTCGAAAAGGAGGCCCTATAACTGAGCCACTACCACGGATGAGTCAGCATTCGTGCCAGCCATAAGGAGCAAAGTGGACATTGTAGATGGCATGGCGGAACTTCAAGCACTCGACAAACCAACCACAAAAACCTCTTGCGCTAATCTAGGTGAGCACTGACTGTACGGACACGATCCTCCGGAAGCACAACGACTGCGATGAAAAGGTACTCCAGCAAGCAAGGCAGAAAGGAAAATGTCCCTTGTAGCATGAGGAAGCAGCTGTGAGGCGACGTATCGAGTCACACACCTAGCAAGCACCAGGAAGAGGCGGATACCAAAATCATCCCTCATGCCGCCGATGCTGCCACACATGGAGCAACCAATATCAATATTCATTCGCCAGACACAGATGTCTTCATACTTGCCCTTAGAAGAGCTTTGCCACGAGGTCAATTTTGTCACTGGAACAGGACAGCGACAGAGAGTGATAAAGTTACAACCTGTTGCGCAAGCTCTTGGAAGTTCAAAGATCGCAGCACTACCTGGCCTCCATGCTTTGAGCGGCGCAGACATCATGGGGAGGTTCGCTAATAAGGTAAAAGCAAAATGGTGGAAGATCTTTATGGGAACCGATGAAGATACCATTACTTATCATAGCTTCACTTGATACCATTACTGCTGTCCCGACAGACTTAGGTACTACTGGCCAACCAACGGCAAGTACTTTGGCTGCCATTGAGGAGCTTCTTTGTCAGCTGTACCTTGCTAACACAACCATCATCAGTCTCAAGGAGTTGAGATGGTTACCTTTTGGAAAGAAGCAGGCATAGTCTGAGAAATTACCACCGACACAAGAAGCGCTTCGACAAGCGGTCTTCAGAGCTAACTACCAGCCGTTAGTGTGGAAGTTGGACACTGTGTCTCAGCCAGAACTGCCCTCACCCCGAGGAGTGTGGATGGAAGTTGGATGGTGACCGATGGCTACCTGTAATGACGTCTTTACCACTTCCACCAGAAGCTGTCATTGAGCCCGTTCGATGTAACTGTGCCGAGAGCCGCTGTTCAACAAATAGGTGCAACTGCCGCAAAGCTCAGCTGGACTGCACGGACCTGTAGGATTGTTCTGATAGTGATGATCCGTGTGAAAACCAAGGAGAGGATGAGGCAGACGATGAAGATGCAAAGTATGAGGCAGAGTATGATATCATGTTAAAACGAAATTGACGTCACAGTCTCGTTTTCTTGCTAACTCAGTCACGTGACCATACAGAATTGCTGGTTTGAGTATAACACAGTACAACTCATAACGAAAATTTGTAAAAATGAGGGAACTTTATGCCTTTGACATAGAGCAACAGTGCATTATTACTAGAACCTCGTTTTAATGGCAACGCAGTCACGTGACCACGTAATTAGAAAATTATTGTATAGCTTATGGTAACTCACCGATATACATAATCTCTGTGATTTTGGTACAATTTCATTAAAACGAAAGGAAGTTATGGTCATTTTTTGTATTACAGCCTCGCTTTCGTGTTGGACAATTATGTCACCTTACAAGCCCCATAAAACCGTTTGCTGCAAAATACGATAGTGCCACCAAACGTTTCTACGTTCTCTAAGGTCCCCTTAACACACTTAGATAGGTAGTTTGCTTGCCGCCGAGAAAGCCCATGGGATTACACTTGCTCCCGGACTATTTCCTCATCTTAGTAAAATGTTTAAATTGATTTGTGGGTTTGTGCGCGGTGGGGGAGGAAAAATCTCCCTCAAAAACCTTTGAACCGGCCATACAGCAGCAAGCGCTGACCTTTACAAATCCCTACCGTCTGCGTGAGTGAGTGAGCGAGGGAGTGAGTGAGCAAGTTTCTCTTCGTTACCTCAGGCAACAATCGAAATAAACATTGTTGTAAACTAGAAGTAAAGTGTGAAACGCTTGGGAACAATTGTGCCTCTTTTGGTATCAGGTCTGAGGAATTAATCACATCGATCTGTGAAACCCGTCGCATTCTTTTAAAATGATTTCACCGTGAGTTAAATGGTTGGAAAATTGCAGCGATGTTAAAATTGTGATCACTTGCTGCGACGCAGTGGGAGAAAATTGCTCACAAGCATTTGCGCTGATAGCTTAGCATGATACGCTCAAATATATAAACAGCTGAATAAAGATGTCAAAAGCAGATAACATAGCGCTGAAGGACGGACATTTGAGAATCTTGCAAAATCCTACGCGCGAGAGTCTTACACCGATACGTTTTTATCAGTGACGTTCTCCGGCCGTATCTTCTCCTTTCTCCTATGACAAGCTTGAATGAAACTGAGCCCGACCTTTAAAATAGTTTTAGTTAATTCATCGTTCTATTCACGATCCCGGCCTCCAGAGGCCAAAATCTACTGTCCATAAGCTAACATTCCACGCACAATACTCCACACCTGTACAGGGTAAAAAATTTCCGTTTAATTTCTTTGTCGTGGAACACCAACAATAAACTGTGATTAAAACGTGGAGCAATTTCAAGTTCTCTAATTGTGAATGGAGTGTTCTATTGCACGGAGAGTTTTCACACTCAGTGGGAGAGTTAACTGTTAAAACTATTGCAATCGATAGATCTAGATCAGCAAGCGCATAACGCCCGAATAACCACACCATGCATATTCAATTACATCCCTGAAGCAAGGCTTCGGCAACAACATCTCTAAAGCAAGGAAGAGTTCCTTTAATTAAAAAATTGCAATATTAAATCATTGTTTGGCGCTGTATCTCCCGGATTGGCTTTAGAAAGCTCCAGTGACGACCTGAGTTGATCGACTCCATGGCGGTTAAGAAGAGCTTCGGTACGCTGTTCAAACTTCAAAACATTAGCCTTAATGTCTTCCTTAGGGGATAAACGATAGTACAATTAGAACCGTAGTGAGATAATTGTCCATAATAAATCGCTGTGAGACTAAACACTTCACTAAAACTTCACGACATATTTCTCAGCATGCGTAGTGGTAACTTGCCCCAGATGTAGGAAAACCCGCAATCATCAATGCACCCATTCAAGAAATCGGTGTTAAGTTTTCCTTAGGCGTTGTAGGAATAAAACATGAATGGAGCGATTTTAACACCTTATCGGCACCCACGTTAATCTAATTGTTGTGCGCAGTGGGTCTAAATGTCCTGATGCAATTTTAAAAAGCCTTATTAGCAGGCAGAGTGATAAATTGACTTCAAAATCGTTTCGCATTGAGATTAAAGGATTCTCAGCGAGAAGCAGCAGGGATTAACGGCAATCACGTTAAACATTGAAAAGCTAGCTCATTATGTCTGAGGTAAGACCATTATGGACGAAGGTAAAAATCATACAAACTGGAACTTGAGAAAATATGACAGAAGTTCTAACCAGTGTTTTCAAGTCCCTTCTGATAAAACACACTTGGCTCAGTTTTCGAAAATAATGCACTTGCAATTTTCATTCTCTTATGGTTGTACTTTAAAAATAGTGCGAGACAACTGAAACAAAAAGACAACGACTACAACAACATCAAAATCAGTGTTGTTTTGAAAACAGATAGCAGGCCTCATTCATGTTCACAGCAGTTGATGAGTCCACCGCCCATTGGAGGTTTTACCACATACCACATTTAGGCTCAGTGTTCACTTGTCAATGATACAAGAAATTCCCTTGGCCGGTTGCGATATGATCTTTTTCACAAGAAATAGTCAACTGTCTGATTGAAAAATACAAATAAATATAGACATGCACGGTAGGCAAACTCTCCGCCTTCAAACAGTGAGCTAACGAAGTATTTTCATTGGTTGACAGCTCCTCCTTCTTGCATCTCTCCTTACCACGTAGGCATGATTGAGAAAAAATGATTTTCTATACCTCTTCTTCTTGGACCAGGACTCTGGCTTTCTTTATGTCAGTTATACCAAAGTAGATTTGTAATGTTACCAAGCACCAACATGAAGCCTGGGTGTCTCCATGATTTTTCGAACGTAGGAACGAGACAAAATTCTCCAACGAACGGGATTTGCTCTAATTTAAGCATTGTCTTCACCTCTCCAAGCTCGAAATGTTTTCTGTGCCAATAAATAGTTAGGACTCTTGGCTGTAATGACAGTTGGACGAGCTAGACACTTTGACGCAATGAAAACTTAACAACCTTTTAAGCGTAGCTTTACTCTTAAATGATCTGAACGCCACCATACAATGTGGAGCCGAGGTGGATTAAAGGAATCACCAAACCCTTCCAATTTTTGCTTAGATACAGAAAGTGCCTCACGACAGAGCAGATGGTTCAAAATTAATAAAAATCGCACAGTAAACACCACAGATGTTTCTGAAGCAAGTTCGTTTCGCTTTCTTCAAAGATGCAGTTGTAAAGAATGAAATCACTTGCGAAAAAAAAAAATTAAAAAGATCCTTTCTCGAGGCCCCCCCCCCTCAAATTCTCCAAACTAAATCATCTACGAGACGAGAAGCATATGGGACATCCCAATAACCACGTCTGCAGTCATAATTAACGGGACTATTCGCAAAACCGTGTTCTTGAGATTAAACGTTCTCTCGCGTTTTACCTTGCAGTGCGTAAACGAGCTATTTTGTTTGGAATTCTTTCCATTCAGTCCAATCCTACTTCGGTGCATTTAGCAAACCAGAACGCTCATGCCTCTTGTTTTTAGCATATGAAGGAACAAATGTCCATGCTTCCCCTAAGTAAGTTCCCTATGCCACATAATCAATTCGGTCACAACTTGCTTAATATCAAATGCGCTTCAGTTCTGATTTTTGAGATTTTTTGCAAAGTAAGCTGTGAGTTTGGTCACGGGGAAAACTAATAAACATGAAGACCAAAGCCTTTCAAGTGTCAAATTAAATATTAGAAAATCTAAAATCAATTTCTATTACTGAAGGAAACTGCGAGACTTAAAAATCAAAAGACTTTAAAATCAAAAATTTTGCTAGTCGGCTAAGGTTTAAAAGAACACTGTACACAAGAACAGCGAAGCGAAAGCTTGACTGCTTCCCTTGTCAAAGCTCGGCTAAAATCACAGCTTAGTGCGTTGTGTCACTTTATAGGGCCGGTTATACCATAAAAACAGGAGCCTGCATAAAAATAAATCCGCGGTTTACATAAGACGTGGACTGCACGTATAAATGGCACAATTTATTCCCTGTTCCCGGCTTACATAAGCCGTGACTTACACAAGCCGCGGTTTGTGTTTGTATGAGCCGAGGGTTTTGAACTGGTCTTACATAACCCGCGACTTATGTAAGACGCGAAACCGCTTCTATAAATAGGCATCGCAGCTTGTCCACGGTTTATGCAGCACGGGAAGTCGTACTGCCCAAGCGTGAAGGAGCGTAACCCCTTGTGACGGGCAAAATCATGTCCCTATTATTTCATTCCAAGACTAAGCAAAGCGCATTATATTTAATTTTTTTCAAGGGGTTTCTACGAATGAAAAGCTTTAGCCAGCCTTGCTGTCCGTAGCAAAAGCAAACAATGATTGCTGGTCTTTGGTAAAAGATAAAGGCAAAGGCAATTACGCAAAGGAAATCTCATCAGTTCTTTCCGCGCTTACGCTAATTTGTGACAAATGAAGTTTTCAGCCGACTGAAGGACACGAGCTTCGCTTCGAAGGGACTTACAAGACTTGTTATGGCCAACTTCTCTTATATTTTCATTACATTTATTCCCTGTCGTTATTCGGTATTTCGTCAAACATATTTGCATCGTATTTAAATTTGGAATTCATTCAGTAACATTATTGTACTTTTATGGATAATGCCACTGCGAACCTAATTTTTATTTCTGGTTAGTTTGCCTAGTTACCACTTTGCAGAGCCGGAGAAAAACTAAAAAACTAATTGTTTCACTTCTTGAACGACTGGTGTATGCGCTTGCAATATTTGGCATGGAATGGAAGACTAGTTGATTGCAAACTTTTTGCCTTAAGCCAATCATTGTCGAAACTGGAAATCCAATAACAACCGTCCAGTGGTTATTACATGATCGTAATCATTGATTAAGAAAGAAATGCTGACTCATTTATAGCTGTTGACGCCTGTCCTTCTCCGCCATGAGAGGGATAATTTTAGAGGGCGACCGAGAAACGAGTTTTCCGTGGCAGTTCCACAAATCGCGCAGACGTAAAAACAATCGATTTTAGTCCATTCAGATATCTCTAGAAGGCACTCTTTCATTGCCATGAATAGGTTAGCCGACAAAGTGATTTAACATGCCTTCTTCTCAACGGGGAGAGAACTGATAACAGCGAGTTCTCCCTGATGGCTCATACATCGAATGACTGCCCTGCGGAGAGTACAGTTAAAATAGCCCAACTGAACAATGGTGCACAGTGGTCGATAGCTTTAACAAGATACTTTTGAATCATGTCTGATCAGAGCTAAGCGCGGATGGCTTTGTAATCGTTCTAACATTTTGGGATAAAGCGAGGTGTTAGCCTTTGTTCTATTGCACAGCATGCATTTTATATCAATCATTATCATTTGATGATGGAACCCGATAATTACCGTATCTTTCAAGAAAAGTACTTACTTCAGCTATTTATTTTCTTAAGGCACTCTGCTAATGTAAACCATATTGCAAAGGCAAGCTGCATATAGTGACCCGTAATCAGACATCGTAAGGTTATCTCATGGCCGCCGGAGTGGACGCTTACCATTTACACGAACCATCCGGGTGGAATTTGGTTGGTGTAAGTATTAAATGATGCCGCTCGTCCTAATAAAAGGTGGATAACGTGCAAACTTTACTGGTATCAGCGTGAAAGCCCAAAAAGAACAGAAATAAGACAATGATTTTTCCCACGCATCATAATTTCTGGAAAAGTTCCAAATGGAATGGTGCGTACCATTTGACGTTCCAACCGGAACTTCTGGGTTTTCCGTGTAAATGGTAAGTACCCTAGTACTCCAGTTGAACAAGTCGAAAAGACACTGTGTTCTCTCCATAAGAAACTAAAACATAGGAACCGTAGTAATACATTAAAGTTTTGAAACTATACTGTTCTCTATCAATCAAATCATGAAATCAACTTAAATGTCGGAGTACCGGCAGAAAAACATCTCGGAGCAGGCGCTAGTTTCTCGAAAGGCTCGAGTTTTCGGGCCCGAAAAAGCCAGTTGTAAATCTACGATCCGCTCATTCTATATTGCTGGTCGTTCAACATGTTTTCCGCGTTAGCAAAGGAAAAAGGAATTGCACGGTTTCGTGATTGGAAGCGTTATCATTTCTTACTGAAGTGCTGGAAGAATTGCGGCACCCGAAATAGGCCCGGAACGCTCACCTGAGTACAGAAACAAAAGGACCTCAACCCATATGTGGCGTCAAGCATACGGGATACCCAGGCCACATGGGTAGGAGGCGAGCACTCTGACCATTTCAAGCAATTGAACAAATAGCTTCAGTTGGTAGTGAAAATATTTCGCTGACTACAGTGTTGAGAAACTTAATGTTGAAGCTCATTTTAGACATTTGCTCTGCACACGACAATTCATGGTTGAGAAACTGTGTCAAAATATTTAACTAGCCCAAAAGTCGACCGTTTTTCACGATTCACATTTGAGCCATAAAAACCAATCGAGTTTTAACATCAACAGCTTGTTGTCATTTGTGCCGTTAAGGCTCCAGCAAATGCTTCAAAACGCACCCCCAGTCAGATTTCAGATTTCCGCATTCAGTAACAAGAGCTCTTTTTCTCCACTTATCGCAACACCTTATCAGTACACTGATTGATTTGACTACTTCTAATGTTCCCACACCGTGTTATGACTGAGGGTATAAATGCTTCAGTATTACGCAGGATAAGGTCCCAGGAATTTCAGGATTTCATCTCGTGGTTGGCGGAGAAAATCATCGTACACCGATCATCGGAAGTTTACCGGAACTTGTTACCATGTGCGGTGTATTGGCGCTAAACTGTATCGATTTTGATTTTCATGGGAGTGCTACAGACACCCCGAGGCTAAAAGACGTTAGCACATACAATCAACAGTTCCTAACACTCAGCAGTTCCGAGAAACAAATCCAAAGTGGCATAGACTTGAAACAGTCGCGTTTCCTTTGCGTTCACTCTTTTTTGTTAACAAGTGTTCAAAAAATTCTGTGCTTGCAAGAAAAATCAGAAAGTCGAAATAGCACCAGATTACGGTGCATGCATGAAATTGTGCATAATTGCAATAAAATTAAGGTCAGGCTCAATATTAGACCTTGCGTGCTAAGTCAGTCTTCTTCATTATCTAATATCACGCATGAGACGAGACAGAACATTCCAGGTCAGTCACGCCAACGCAAAACAAAAATTGTTCCGTTCAAAATTCCTAGCAACACTTATCCAAATAAATAGACCCTAAAGACCTCCTACAATTTGAAACAAAACAAACTTTCCCAGCGGCCAGAACCTTATTGTGTGGCGTCTCTGGATGATCGAGAAATGTAATCAAAGGTTCTCGTGACTTACGCTGCAGTGCATGCACGTGTTTCAGAGCTTGGTGATGACTAGCCTTGTTGGCAATAATATACATATCCTGTATCGAAATTAAAGTAACTCTGTAACAAATAAACAAATAAGTATCTTCTGGAATCGAGCTAAGCTGGTAAAATCCTATCAACAGCTCCAGGTTATCTTGACAAAAATAGGCCACTGTTCTGATCCGTCAACAGCATGGGAATTTAACATTTCTGGAAAGAGCTGCTATTCGTTTACTTTTACTTTGCTCCGTTAAATGACTCATTCATCAAACTCTAAGTCGTGGGAGGATAGGTTTGTTTTGTTAGCCTCACGCCTTTTGCCCCTTCCAGACGCTAGAAACTCATTCAACACCGCACGAGCGGTCGGTGAACACACGGCGTTCCATTTGCCTGCATTTAAGTAAATCAGACAGAAATTTAACTGTGTTAATAACAGCAAGCAGCCATCTGCCATGCAAGCAGTTTGGCTCCTCTCAAAATAGACCAATTTATTTTCGGAACAGGCTGAGAACAAAAGAACAAAGCGTTCAGAAAAGAATTTGCTTCGGGCTTAAAATAGCAGATTTATGTGGAGTAGGAGCTGACAGCGTTATTTGAGCGTGCCGACAGCGTGTCCTGGGGACGCCGTTAACGCGACGACTCCCAGCAGATCATTGCAATGGCGGCTGAACAGGGAACGCCTTCTCAGGCTAATGAAGGTTCCAATGCTACTACAAACACATCTGCAGTGGTAAGTTTGAACAGTTCAAACTTCCTTGTTTCTTTACCCAATGGTTTCTCTGACATGATCGCAGGTATTGAGAAATATGTCGAACCGTGTCGGTGCTTGAGCATAAACTTGAGCATAAGACTCCTGTTATGTCTAGTAAGACTTTATTGAGTAAATTTATGCGCATTTCATACAAACCAACATTACATAATCCGCGTGACTTCTTCGTTCATCCACCTCAGTTGTCGTGAGGGCTCGGCTGCAAGACTTGACGGCTGAGAAATCAGACTGCCCGCAATTCGGGCTGCATCCATGTCTTTCGTTCGCACTTTGAACTTCCATGCCTGTGATGTTCGTGGACGTATGTCCGTGAAGTTATCAGGCAATACTAATGTATATGGCTCTAGCTCGTTTTCTGAAACACTTACTAATTTGAAAAAAAAAAACTAATTGCATCATTAAAATATTGAATTTTTGTTAATCTGAGATAACATCAGCTAATTCCGTAAAGCCATGCTTCGAAGAAGAGGCAGTCATCAGAATGGCCATTGAAGTACGCTGGGAAATAGGTCCAGGTTTTTAATTTTACGAGCGAACTTCTAGATCCGAAGGGAGCGAAGCAATCGAAATCTTTTGGAGCGAAAATATTCCATCTACTAAGAAGTTTAAGTTACCTCCACTTCACGCCCCGAAAGATAAGACCCTGCTCCTTTGCATCGACGGAGACGGTTGGAAAAAGGCGAAAAGGATATGTCAACTACGGATCCCCAGCGGTTAAAATCGCTCACGAACATCCGATTTCTCAAAAAGGCATTGTGCCCTCAACGATTGCATAACATAATCTAACAGATTCTAAAGACACAGGGTCAAAGTTACGTGCATGGAATAGGCAAAGAAAGGCTCAATAAGTGTTGCAAATTCACCAGTGTTTGGAACAGAATCAAGCATAACTTGTAACTGAGTAAGTTGCTTTGAAATCGGAAATGGTTGACGTCTCAACACAACCTGACCACAAAACCGTCTACTGAATCTTCCATAGAAGCAAAGCCGTAATCCTAACTGGTGTTTGTGAAGGCAGAGATCAGCGTCTGTTACTGACGTAAGTCAGTTTACAGAACATACACGCTAGCGTACTCCACTGGCTAAGGGCCAATCTTACAATATTCTTCGAGACAACTTCAGCATTGACCATGAATCCTTCAAAGGACCCGTCGTTTTTAAATCACGGAAATTGACAAGACCTTTTCGCTTCACGCGCTTCTTTATTTTGGGAATGCACTTTACAATTGTTTTTCTTTTGTCCTCTTTTAACCCACAAGCCATGCAGCACGCGGTTCTGGATGAAGCAGATCAGGAAAGTTGACGAACGATGAAACAGAAGAACCAAAAAACGCTAAACATCGGCTATTGGCAATTTGTCTCTCTTGTGAGACAATTTACGTTCTATTTATCATAAGCGTCAGTGAGCTTCTCCATTGCTGAAGAGAAGGTATATAAATGTAAACACGAATTCGACGAGTAGCTGAGACTCTTTAAATAGCCAGGCGTTACGTTAACTGTAAACACAATGTTCATTGCAAAACACATTCGCCTTTCTAAGAAAGAGACGAATGGAGTTTATGATCTTAACTACATTCTGAGAAATTTGTTCAGTGGTGCTCTGGTGCTTTGACAAACAATTAATTGAAGCAGCCATAAACTGATACTATAGATATCCGCTATGCCGCTGTGAAGCTCTCTGGCCAATCTAAATCACTTCGCATCAGGAAGTGTTGCGAACACTGATTAACTGTCGAGAACAGCAGCATCTTTCTGAATACTAAATGTTACAATGCTTTTACGTGTTTCTAGTCCGGCAAAGATCAGACATCAATGTGATATAACAAAAGGTCTTCTCCTGAAAAGACTTGGATTGGATAGGCCATTTGCCAGAGCATCTTCTCCTTCATTCTTAGGGGACAGATGAATAACCCAGTACTCAGCTGAACAATAACTCGTACAATTAAGTCTTCAGTACTTGCGAAAGTGGCTCTTATTTAGTACACGTGCCATTGTTTCTTTTACGACCCTCCCTTGCCGATTTACATTTCAGCTCAAGGTGGCAAGGCACCTATACAAACTACATTGGCCTCACAGTATTTTGTTCCAAAAGCCATCTGGTCTAAACTGCTCAGTTAGCTCAATGATGCATGGACAAGTTTACTTAGTTTGTCTCAGCCAACGCTTATTTCTTGAGTTAAGGACCGATAAATGAAGGACCGATGATCGACTTTAATCTGCCAGTTCTGGAAACTTGTCGAGGAAGCTCAAATGGGAAGTTTGTTTGTTTGCCTTACAGCTTACTCTATTTACTACTACACTAGTGACATAACCTTTTGCGGATGTACTGCAGTACTAGTATTACGCTGCGACTTTTTTCCTTTGAAAGCCCTCCTTTCTATTTGAAGAGGTCCGCTTTTTGGCTCCAGCACTTGTTTCAGTCGGCGGTTAATTTGGCTTACCAAGTAGGAGTTAATTAGAACATTCATTTCAGTGCCACTGAATTGTTTCACTCTTGTCTGCCGACACGACCTTCGCGCCGTTGACTTTAAAATCCTTACGGCTAACTGTCGATGACATGTATACTGAGAGATAGGCGTTACCTTTAAATCAAGATCTGCGACTTACGCTGGCCCTTGGACAGGCAAACGCCTACCCACGTCTTTTGACAGTCTCCTCGGAACTTTGATCTCGAATACCTAAGCAGTTCGGTCCCACGCCGGTCCAATTAATGTCAAGTAATTATTAAAATACATACGAGCTCGGATCACGGTTTTTCTTGTGATATGAGGCTGTTTTTCAAACGACCTTGACCAGTTGTAGACGGCCTAACATCACAGCCGATGGCAAGCTGATTGCAGAATCTTTAGTACATGCGTATGGTACTGATATTGTAAGCTGTCCAAGCCATTCTGCTCGTCAGTCCCACAGATCAGTCTCTTTCAAGGCTATTCAGCCGTACTGGAGGTTTTCAAGACTATTGAGAAATAAAGTGAGAAAATAGTTTCACCGAGGAGAATTCATTCGGTTTTAATGATGCTATATTTTTTGCTCCTACGTATTTGTGATCGGAATATAACTCAGCTGCATGAATAAACCTTGTCAAATCTGGAAAAACAGGCCAGAACATAACGCTTAATATTGTTAGCATAGACTACTGCACATTTTTTAACTATAAATCTTTGGATAATTTGGCTAAGGAATTCATTAGAAGACTCGCAGGATCGAGCCACTTTGTGCATCAACGTAAAACTGAACTGCGCCAAAGAAAATTTGAGCTTTGTGGTTTCGACAATTCACACTTAGTGCAGTTGGAATACGCCCAATTGCAAGCACGCATTCCCCCAGTTGATACTTTAACCATAAAAAGTCCAAAGGCCCAACCCCTTCAGAAATTTGCCAACGGGGTCTCTACGTTCCGACAATATAGACTGCCAAACTGGTTAAAACATGGCTCAAATAGGTTCTCTGGTAGACTTTGGGACAAACTTCCAAATCGGAACCAAAGAAAGTCTGGTTTTCAACCACATAATGGTAGGAATGAAGGCAAAATTTTCATATTTTTTCCATGCACTGTGTTAGCTTTTTGGTTGTTTAGAAAGGCAGATAGGGTTATTTTGCCTCAGTTGAGATGTAAGTTGTGGATGTTAACTTTACCTTGACTGAAGCGAGAGGTTAACTGAGAAGTTAAAAACAATTTAATTTCCTTTACGATAAACACTGTTGTCTACAGATAACGCAGAGCGTAGATTTCAAAAACAAGACGATTATACTGACTTCAACCCTGAAATTTCACTGGACTGGCATTGTTTTAAATTGCCATCACAGCCACCATTCTTGCAATCAGAGTTTCAGTGTCACGACAGTTGAAGGTTGCAGGGGTTGACATATTTACGGCTGCTCCCGATCTAGTGGTATTCCGAAAGACGTACGCCCGGGGCCACTCAGTTTCATTTTCAGTGACTGAAGCGCTTGACAGCATTCGGGAAGCGTCAAACTGAGTAGTGGGTCGAGATAAGATTGATAAGATAGTTGAGTGTGGGTGAATTTTCGGAGCATTACATCACTTTGTCCACGTCAGTGCTACTTTTCGCTGGACTGGAAACACCCTTCTAGTCACGTAGCTTAGCTTAGTGTTGATGGCAGCGAATGCGCAAACAGCTATGAAGTTATTCAGTTCAGATCTTTAGCTCAAATAATATTAGATCAGAAACAAGTGAGAAAAAATTATAGCACAATTATATGACTCAATGGCCGGTACAGTCTTGAAACTGTCTACTTTTGAAAGATTCCCATGTGCTATATTGTTGACAGGACATGTAACTTTGTCTTGTTTTAAGAAACCGAAGAATATTGGAAACTCGATGGTAAACTATATGTGCCGCCCGCCTCTAAAGTTCTGTTTCTATTGACCATGCAGTTCAACTGCTGCAATTCACTTAACTTGTATCCACCATTTCTTTCAAAGAGGAAAGGATCAATGATCTGTTAGTCAGAGTATCATGTCATACTTGATTTCGATCCACTGCTATCATAGAAATAACAAGCCGTTGTAATATAAAAAAAAAAAAAGAAACGATGTTGTTTAGGCGGTCTCCATTGAAGAAAACACACCCACCACCTAATATTTAACTTGTTTTTATGTCATTTTAATAACTGAAAATACTTCGCGTACAGGAAATTGACACGACAAATAGAAAGAAAAACAAAAACAATGAAACAAGAAGTGGACGCGAGCCGACAAAAAGCATAATATAAGGCAGACCACAAATACCTCTTTATATCAATAGTGTACTCATAATTTCGGACTTGTATCAGTGCCAGTGGTAATTTTACACTGCGTTGCGGCGACTAGTACAGTTACATATTGCCTAGTTCCCATGATATTTCAGTTAATTCATAATACGGTAAATGATTTTTAATCGCCTATTTCAATTTATCGGGGCTGAGACGACAGCATATACCGAAAAATGCAATTTTGTTAATAGAATTGGATGTTAAGTTATTTAGGCGAAAATCCTTTTTTGAAGTGTTGAGAATGTTTGCAAAAGACGAACCTACTGCGATCTAATCCGTGAGTAATCTCAACGAGCACTAGAATTTATCATAATGTAACTTTGAGCGCTTTACAATACACTTTGGCATGATATTAAAGACCAAAAATTATTAATTTCAATGCCGCTCTCTTAGCAAACCCGACAGCCACAAATTGGATTAATGATTTTTTCACCAAGGATCCTGACAATCAAATATTATACGCAGCTGAATAAGACATTTTCCAAATACATCCAAAGCTTCATCGATGGTCAACAAAGCGATCATTCTTTAAAAACACTGACATGTTATCTAACGGAAGCTTCAGAAAGCCACAAATAAATAACAGCGAAAACATATATTGTAAAATAAAATTGAATTTTCTGCTTATTGAAGTCTTAAAATTATTATCTAAAATTTAATCATTAGACACAGCACCGTAAATTGTCCTTGATTTACTAGTTATTTTTTCAGAAAGATCATGACAGTAAAACCGTCATATTCGAAAAGCCTTTTTTATTCCTATTGGCGTAAGCTCGTTTAGCGATAAAAATGATAAATTGTCGTTTATTTACTCATTTCTTTTCGTAGGTATTACATCAAGTGATTAGCGTCAATTAAAGGAATTGGGAAGAGCCGAAGCGCAAATTCAAGAACATTCCTTACAGAATTTGACGTAATGTTTGTTTATTCGCTGTTGCGGTATAGAGTTTACAAATCATCCTGCACAGTTATAAATGTAGCCAATATTCACTTGTGTCTGAGAAATCTTTTGTACACAAGTCACATTTGTTATTTGTCTGCGAGCAGCGGTCACCGCTCAGAACACCGGAAAAATAATTTGTAGCCGACGGTAACTTGGTCCCATTCAAATAACATACAAAAACATCTACGAAACTTGCAGCGCAATAAACAGTCTGTAAAAACCGACTTAATGCAAGTGAGCTGTGATTTAGCTTTCTTAAAGGTAAGTAATATAAAGTAGTGGTTAAATAGGCAAACAATTTGAGCTTCCAGCTCAAAAGAACGCAAAATTCTTCACAAAAATCTTGCAGTGTCCCGTGATAACAAAGTCGGCGTAATTAAACCTTAAGCGATTGCCAGTGATCAAAGTGAACGAATTTAAGGTAAGACTCATTGACTGCCGAAAGCGAAATTGCGATTAACTCAACAAGAATTCTTGTTATGAAAAGTAATTCTTGTATACTGCTGTCGTCAACTTGTCGAATAATTTGTCTGGTTTATCTGATTAATGCTTTGAGACTAGGTTTTTAGCTGTTTTTGCACCAAAAGCCTTTTGTTCACGTCGATTTAATCGTGCCAAAATTATCAGCAGGCGTTGCCATGCTTCTAGAAAGATGGCGACCTTCACCTGCGAAATGAACTGGAAGTAAACAGGGCTGCGCGAATTACCATTTTGTGTGACTGGAGTTGAACAGAAAGGAAATAGACGACTTTCTTGTCTTTTCGAAGCAGCTATTCGTATCGCTCCTCTTGTATCTTGTTTCTGCCCAAGATCTAGAAACCATGTTCAATTGAGGTCTAAACCTCGCTCACACACTGGAACATCTAGCAGCGTGAACTGACGATATTTCTCAACTGCGTTACTTTATGAAATACAGTGGCCGGACTGATTTCGGTGAAAGATCCAATGGTCTGTATCTCAATGCTAAAACTAGCGAACAGACTCTGATTAGCGTTAAAGTACCTTTACGGGGGTAAAAATGGCACAGTCTGAAATCGGGCCCCGGCAATGATAACATAAGTAACCATGTTTGATGGAATTTTAGAGTCTCTCTCACTTCCCCTCTTACCAAGAAGTGTTCTCATTATCTCCTCTCTAACTAATCTAACAGCATTTCGCTATGCAGTTTCGCTTTCGCTTTCGCAACAAACGAAGAACCGATGATCTACGAATTTATAAATGTAAAACAAGTTCAGAGAGAACATATTTTTTGCTACCTTTTTTTCCCCAGAGGAAACTACATGCGTGATGGCGTGAGGATAAACCTTAAGTTATCCAATTTATAACGGTTGTCTCAAAAACGTTGTGGCTAATGAGAAATGTCTCGAAAATCTGTTTAAAATCATCACGTTAATTACAGTTGCAGAAGCATAAACTGAATTGTTCGATCAAAGTTTCTTCCGGTCGCTATTTTGATATTAGGTAGATATTACTTTTGCTAATAATGATTCGTCTTAACTGAATTTCATAACAAAGACGGTTTCGTTCATTTCTTATTAGTAGCGGGTTAGGTTATTATGCAAGAGCGTGTTTTCCTTGGGATTTTCGAGGTAGGGAAACCACTTCTCGAACATCTAGTAAATGGAGTTGGGCTGTTTACACCCCGAACAAACTATGGATTATTGGATTTGCTCCGGAAACGGTCGAGCTTATTTCTCGAGTTTCGAGACTTGTCAAATCTCCTTTTTATCGACTAAGCCATATCGGATGTAGTCTTGACTTTCAGCTGGTTTTCTTTAAGTCGTCAAATCAAAGTTCGCATGGACTCCAACCGCTCATGTTGACTGAAGTGCGTGCGGTCCTTTTTTTCAGTGGTTGCTGTACAAAGTAGTACCGATTTTTAACTAAGTATGTGGATGACATCTTCAGGTGTGGCCAGGCTCAATTAAAATCTATTCAGTAGTCAGTTCTTGAGGTTCTGTTTATTTCCGTGTGAAAGGGAGGTTCTGAAGTCAATGAAGTGTCCGGCCCCATCATAGTGTACTCTGGACTAGATGCTTCAGTTTGACGTCTCGATGCGCTGAGCACAAGTTAGTAGTGACTCCACAATTGCTGTCCCTTTAACTTATCTCTTCTTCGACATAGGGCACAATTAGTTTTGAGATTCTCCTCACTCTCGAAATCGTTGGCTGGCGTTGGTGGCAACGAAACAGGTTTGAATCGAACCTGTCTGTCCTTAAGATAGTTCTGTAGTAACGGTTTTATAACGAATACTTACTGCCTGCCTGCTGAGTGTTCGATCGTCAAGACAGCTGACCTACTGGTTATTCTCAAAACCCAGACTCTAGTGACCGGATGTACTTCACATAGTCTATGGCTAGGCCTTGATGCGTCAGATGAATGAGAGCAGATTTAAACGAATGCTGTTAAAAGATCGTTTTTTCTAATATTTTGTTGGTTTCAGACATTTTCGATTTGGAGATTTTGAGGCTGTCGTTGAGCTCGACTGATTAAATTAGCGGCATTGAACTTTTAAAGAACCCTCAGGAAATCTTGCGTACAAGCCTGCGTTTTCATTTAAATATTTAATCAATCAAAGAAGACAGTTGTCCGCTTCCATCGAGGGACTCAAGCCGAGTTGTGACGTAGAAGATGTCGCTGCTTATTTGCCAGCTCCCACGCAAAGGACTAAAACAACTTTACAACACAAGTATAAATTTATATCTAATGTGTGCGGTTCCACCACAGAATAAAAGGCTAAAGGTTTCTAAGTTTAGCCTTTGGTTGTTACTCACTGCTGTCAGCGAGTGACCACCCGTTAAGAGCTTGCGTCAATGCAAAATCCCTAACCAATAGAAGGTTCGCCTAGCAGTGGTGCTTCTCTTGGTCTTCAAAGAAACTCGTTGAACTTTGCATAATGGCTTCGAGATTCGGGTCAAATAAAGTTAGTTCAAGTTAAATTCACGCTGAGTTTCAATTAGTCTGTCATACGAAAAAATAGTTTCAAACTGACGCGCGACCAACAACGGCCGGTTTAACCCGGTAAAGATGGCTGCGATCGATCACTGATATTCCACTGCCCATGGAGGACTGGAACCATTCCTGACCAACCGCGGAAATAGCTGACAGATATGTCATTCTTTTGACAGTCTTTTGAAGGTGTATAATGGATTGTTTTAAGACACACAGCGCTTGAAGGTGCACCTACTGCACGGAGAAATCAAACTGTTTGAAAATTTATGTCAATTTCTTTGTCATGTTACAATCCTTTTGACATGTTTATTATTTTTTGTCAGAAGAAAGACTACCCAAGTTTTCTTGAAACACTGTATTACAACACGATCATCATGGGCTTCTCTTTAATACAACTGACAAGATTAATGAAAGTTTTCAGACCATAAAATAACAAACCCTGTCTTGTTTTTTAGAACTCTTCAGGGGGGCCACGTGTAAACGCTTTAAACTTTATTAATGGACTGCAGTTATCAATGCATTTTTATACCCCGCGGGGCAGCAAGAGGTTTATATAAGATATTCATCTGTAGCGCTCCATTGTGACTTCTCAGATAACCATTGTTGAAGTGTTATTTACACTTCAAGGACTTATAAATGTTTCATTATTTCACTGTGACAAAGAAATTGTTTCCAATAACTTGAACAAGGACAAGTAACACAAGTTGTGAAAAGAAATTCTTTTCTGCAATTTAGCCAGTTTGCAGTCTGACAATTCAACTTGGATTTGACAACTAATGATCTATTAAGCCTCAACGCTTCCTCACACGGCAATTAAGACTAATTTTCTTCAAGGTCACCTTTTAACAGCTTTGCCCAAGGGTTAAACTTTAAAATACGTGGCTCTTTAATGCTCTCCTCTCAAAACACACACCTTTTACATTGACTTCGCATGCAGCTAGCTTAAGGTTTTCTATTTCACCGTTGTAAAGAAGCGAAATGAAATCTTTTTAACTCGTTTCCTAAGACACTGTCTAGCTTGTACCGTGACAGGTTATCCATTTGTCATAGCAACAGTGATTAGCAAACCTGTTTGTTTAGACTAAAGAATATGCGAGAAATATCCAGTGAAAACCCTGACCTCAGTTGAGTTAGCTTTCTTACGTAGTAGTGTAGTTATTAGTAACAGTTAGCAGCTTAGACGGTCTTTTAGCCAGTAGCAGAGGAATCTCACACGATTATCAGTCAAAGTGGAGTTTTACACGGTAACATTACTTCATTGTCTTTCGTTTTATTTAGCTTGACTTCATGTCTAAAAAGATACTTATTTTGCTTTCTATGCTCGGCTGGTCTGCTGGGTTCATCTCTAGCCGTTTTTCTGTTCAAGTGAAGGTAAAACAGACGTGAAACTGTTGCCAGGGTTAAGTGAAAAAAAATGAATAAATTCTTCCGTCATTTCAGATTGTCAGTTTGTACACTGATAATAGTTTCCTTTCTTACAAAGTAATAGAAATTTGTCATTTTGTTTATTAATTAGTAATTGTAAATCACAAAAATTTGTAACATTGACTAATATGAGTCCTTTGCTCAGGATTTATGAAACTAATGCCCTTGACGAAAAGATAAGAATGATGTCAAGTTCAATGGCGACCTTTTCTTTAGCACCGTGTGAAAAGATTTTGTTTTCAAAAGCGCAAATGTTTGTTCGGTGGAATAATCTCTTGACCTTGAATTTTCAAGCCGGCAAATTTCCGTTGTCACGTTATTCTCGTCAAACTGCCGGTTAAACATTCACTCAAGTTACGTTTTTTACGTCCACCGTACAGGCACTAGATACGATATTCGAGAAAATTCTATTTTTGGGCTTCATGTTTGCAACTCCACCACACATTCTTGTGGTCGCACAACACTGCTCGTGAACAATAAGCTGAAATTTTCTTACCAGTTTGACTTAAAATGAGTTCAAAAGAGTCGTCTAAATTTAGCCAGATTGCCTGACCAAAATAGCACACGCGAAGACTTTGTCCCGATTGTTTGATCCATTGCAACAGAATGGTCACTGCACAACTTTCAAAGAGACTACAGCTCTGATCATACGAAATTAAGTCCAAGGTACCGAACATTAAAAGTTAGACGACCAAGGTATCTATGAAAGGTTTCCCATGTTAAACGCTGGAGCGCCGAAACGTTAATGACATGAAAGATGTGGACTTATTGCGTCTTGAATCAAATTAACTAAATTATCTGCCACTTTGTACTTGTAATTTGTGAGTTTACTCTCGATAACTTGAATGATGTGATGGTGTGAACAAGCAAGTCAGAGCCGTTACCGTGTTGCTTTTAAGGCAATTTTACCGATCAAAAAGGAAATTGTATAACTATTTGAAACTGTGTACCTCTATCATGTCAGAGATGGTAAGATAACTTTTGCTGCGTGTCGTTGCAGGCCTCAGAGATAACAACATAACATGAGTTTTAGTCGAATTTAACAAATGTAATTGGTTTGGTTGCAGCCTTCTTCAACGGAGCTGAAGCCCTCCCCAATGCCACCTATGGGTTCCATAGCACAGCGATCTCCAAAATGCGCCCGGTGCAGAAATCACGGCGTCATCTCGATCCTCAAAGGCCACAAGAGATTTTGCAAATGGAGGGATTGCGCCTGCTCGGATTGCAACCTGATTGCTGAGAGGCAGAGAGTCATGGCCGCTCAAGTGGCGCTACGAAGGCAACAGGAAAGCGAGGAAGCTGGAGGTCATCTTTCGTACAACACAGCCCAGTTGTGTTTCAATTCCAATCTGCACAAAACATTGCGCGTTATTCCGACTTCGCCAACCTCTCCCAAAGAGGGTCAGCTGGCCAGAACCACCAGCATGTCTTCGCGTTCAAGTTCTCCTGGGAACGACGACTTAGGAAATGATCTCGAGTCGCCAACAAGTAGCGCTAACGAAGGAGGTGGGTATTTCCTTGTCTTTATTAAGACTTTTGCCGGGCTCCTTTTCTCATAGGACTTGGTCTGTCGAGTGTTAAGTCGAGAGAGCACAGTTTCGAAAAGCTAAGTGCACAAAAGGACGGGAAACCCCTGAGCTAACCCGCACAGCCGCTCATGCAGCGAAAACACTCAACGAACCTTATAATGAAGAGAAAAACGGAGCGGTACGGCAAGCAACACTCAACAAACGAGTTAAGTTTCCCTTTCTGATCAAAATTATGTGAGGTATCAAGCAACTGAATCATGTTGCCATTCGCAATGGTTTAACTTTCGTTGCTTGTGCAGCATTGTCCTCGAGGACTTCTGTGTGGCCACGATTGCAAATTTCGGTGATAATGATAAAAAATTTAGGTATCTAGAACGATTTTTGCCGTTGTAGTCTTGCAGACGTGGAATGGAGTTTCAAAAACAGTGTCTAACAGGGCTTCAGTTTCAAAAACAGTGTCTAACAGGGCTCACACTCAGAGGAAAAACCATTCCCCATGTGTTCAGTAACTTGCAAAAGTTCGTCAAGTTTTTGCCGATTCAAGAATTTTACAAGCCATCATAGAATAAAGTGTGAAGTAGCTTAAATCGCAGTGAGCCTTTTCCTGACATAAGCCGCGGTTTACGTCAGACGCGAACTCGCTCGTATAAATAGGCATCACGGCTTGTTCGCGGCATATACAGGACAGGAACTCGTACTGCGCAAGCTTGAAGTAGCGTCACCCCTGCTGAAATCATGTGGAAGCTGCATTCGTATGGATGGTCCAGCTCGCGTCTTATGCAAGCCACGGATTATTTTCCTCGTATAAACGGTCCTTATCGCTCCTCGTTTGAAATCTTTCCGAGTTAAATTTAACTGAAATTGTCTCTGTCAGGAAAAACCACTGACCCGAGTCACTTCGAAAGTTTAATTTTTGCACGCTTCACATTTTGCCAGGCAAAACCCACGAAAATCTTTTCGTGAAGACAAGGAATCTACTTAAATTTTCTACATAGTTATTAAGCTGTCTTGGAAACAGTTGAAAATTGTAAGATCTTGACGGGTTTACGGAAGATCTGCAAACTCGATTTCTTTTTTGTTATTTTCAAAACAGAAGTTTTGTTTTCACTTTGTAACTCTTTTATTTCTTTATGACGTTTGTGAATCAAGCTGAGAGGGCCGTCAAGAATTATAATCCATTGTCTTTAAAAGAAAAGACCTATTTTGCAGTAGGTTGTTTTTTGCGTGATCTCCCCTGTGTGCATTCTTCCGTCTGGCTGTACGCGTGAGAAGTTTAAAGAATGTCTAGGCAGGAAGTTTCCCTTCTGCATGCATGCACAGGAATGTTTGTGACAAGCTTGCAATTACCGGCTACAATTGCGAGAATGTCATCTTTCGACATTTCTGTCCCAGCACGATGCGGGACGTACCTCACCTAAACCAACAGTTTAATGCCCCAGCTCCTCGGCATGAGTCTCCTGTAGCTCAGTGGTAGAGAATCCGAACTAGCAATCGGACGGTCAAAGCTCATCGGTAGAGCATCCGAACTAGTAATCGGAAGGTCAAAGCTCATCGGTAGAGCATCCGAAAAAAGTGGAAAGTGATGAGAGAGTACAATCGACTGAACTAGGCAAAATAATTCTTTATGATTATTTTTCGTTTTTGTTAGAACCAAAAACACCATTATTTGACTTGCATATAGACGTTGCTATGGTCACCTTCTATACTGCCCGAACGCTAACCTTGTTGCAAAACAATTGCTTCACATTACAACAGCAACAACTATTAGATTTTGTAACTTAAGTCGTCCAAAACAAAACGACACTCGTAATTTCACTCTCTAGTAGATCTTTCGCCTTATGAATGCAGCTGTTGCCAACGAAACTCTGCTTAGACTTATCACTGTGCATTTTCTGTAAAGCGGTCATTGACAGTAATAAGATATTAATGCGAGAGAGTGCAATGACACGCAGTTGCCTCGTGCTTGCCAATCACAGCGCTGCAATTCTCCACTGGTAACATCATTGTGGCTTTTGCTGTTCCTACTTTTGCATCGAACTTTCCAGCTGTGAACATTTAATGGGAGTCAAACATTTACCGTTAAACAACTCCTCAGCTATTTACCCTATACCTGCCCCGCTATGAGCAGTAAATTGGTGAAATGTGGTTAGACAATTCGAGTTTCACTGGCGTGCAAGTTAATTCAACTCCTTACCGAAGTCCTTGCTGAACTTTTGAAGATCAGTAAGCAACGTAAACTTGCTCTCATTGACTAAGCAAACTGTGCGCGCGATTTTCGGTGAAGTTGCCCCGAATCGTATGTGTCCGGCGTACAGAAAATGTCAAACAATGTTTAGGCTTCCCTTAAGAGTCTGTACATTCGCGTTGTCAACCACGCATGTGGCCACGTTACCAATCTGGCATGGTGTTTTGGCAATCGGCGATAGGTTTGTCAAAAATAATGTCAAATATTACGACTTCTGATCATAAACTTAATCTAGTGGCTTCAAAGTTATCTTTGCCGATGTGCAACCACATATATTAGCCACGGAACCTACTCAGATGAAAATGAAGTTCACCAACGTAGTCTACAAAACGCATGATATTGAAGTTCCACTGGTGTTAATTTGTCTACCGACATATTAAGGTTGCTTCTAAAATTGCCGAGTACTGGCCAACATATAGGTCACTTAATGTTGATTAACTTCAACACTATATTTGAGCCAAATTTCAAAGCTCTGAAAAGACCGTTCAGAGTAATTTTTACTGTTTTCAACTGATGGTCTTGAACTAAATCGATTCATTAATTAAACCAACATTAACAAATATCTTGTGCAATATCAGTAAGAAAAAGACAAGATAATAAGAAGTTCAGTTTACAAGAACGTATTGATCTGATTCACGTCTAAAAGCGGACCTATTAATGTCTTCGAGCGATTTTGTCCTCGGCTGCATAAGTTTTATTCGCATCACATTCATCTTTCTACAGCTCACAAGTAACAACTAAGGAAGGTAAAGAATAGCGCATAACTTTTGTTTTTAATGAAAATGGTTTCCAAGGTTATTTTGGCTTCACCTAATTGTTCTTTCGTGCGGAAAATTCATGACAACGTCATTTTCTCGAACAAATATAAGTCCTGTTTCAGGGAGCAAATAAAATTCGTACTCGACAGTTAAGCAGTTGCGGAAAGAAAACATCCTTCTTAATTTCAAAACGTACTTCCTTTCCTCGATTTCAATACTTCATATACAACAGCTCGATAATCCCTGTTGTTTGAGTCGATTCACAACAGTTTGACCTTTGGATCGATTAAAATGCAGGGGGTGGTTTATACTTTAAAAACAAAAATGAGGTGTTCTTCATTTGAAGATGAGAATTTAAATAAATCGCAAATTCTCTGTTTTACTAGCCGTTCAGATTTTGGCCACCGAAAAACATCCATGGACGCACAAATACTAGTGATTACGGTGTAAATGGTGAAGACCATTTCCTCCAAAAAATCGTCCGATTTTCGAAAATTTTGTCTCGGAGACACCCATTGTTCTAAACTCACCGCTCGACTCCCCCTCAAACTTCGTTGCGTGGCTATTTACAGTAATTTGCGTACGTCTTGGCAAAATAATGCATTCTTGACAACACTCTGTTGACAACACTCTTTGAATGTCGAAACACTTCCAAATTAAGTATGCCATTCTAAAAGTGGTTACTGAGTCCCTGTCCTACATAATTCTTTGTGTGCGACACTGCCTTTCTTTATGTCCCCTCAGCCAGAGTTCTAAGGAAAAAAACTGTTTCCCCAGCTTTTAAACCATACAATTTGACCAGATGTCCCAGCATTCAAAAACCCAGTATAGCTGGGTACTTGGAACACCGGCTTCTGTGAATAGCTATAACAAAAGAAGAGTCTCTACACATGCACGCCGTACGGGTAATTAATAGCTTTAGCAACCTTGTTTTGTTAAACAACAGAGGGTTATTGTTTAGATTCAACTATTGTCGACGAAATAGTTTACCTTTCCTCTCCAAAAAATAAAGCTGTTAGGCTAAATTATGAAAAGAAAATCGTACAGCCAGGACTTTTTTAATCCCTCAAAAATAGATTTTAACCAATTGTTTTTCGAATTGCTATGACAGTGAATGGCAGTAGTTCATGGTTCGAGGTACAGCTGGGTTTTGAAAGAGAGGGGTTATAGCACGAAAGGAATAAATTAGCTGGACCCCCCCAGGAAATAAATTACCTCAAACTGAGTTCTCTGTTCTACGACGCCTTTGTCAATTGATCAAAATGTCCGTGCCTTCGAAGCAACGCAAACTAGAATTTTTAATTTGCATCTGATTAAAATGGAAAATGGGTCATTCATCAATTAATCCTACCGCGGATCAATGCGAGTCACGGAACTAAAATATCTTCTCGGTAGAGTTGACCCGCACGAAGCTCGCTGACGACTTCACTCGGTTTCAAGGTAACACTTATTTGTTCTTCAAAAGCAGACTGTTTATCTATATATAGAGTTGGAGAGCCCCTATTTTGGTCTGGCTTATCCGTATTATCTCGAGAAAGACTTAAATTACAAAGATTTAAAAACAGTAAGTTTACTGGTGCAGTCAACAAATTCGCTGTGTCAACAGACCTTCTTTGACCGGCTACGAGTCAACATTCTAGGCTGCTAACAGTTTAGCGCAATCGAGTGTACTCGGTCCCCTATTTTATCAACTTTCCAAGACCAGTCAGTCAGGCAAGTTGTTCATTGACCGGACCTGCTAAGTTTAGAGGGTGGCCAATTTCTTACACGTCGAAACAAAAACACCGTGAGTTTACCAACCGCAAAGGCTTCAAGCTTAAATTGATCTATTTACGAAACATATATTGTCAATACTGTGTCAAATGTCACATGGCTATAAGCATGAACGTTTTGGAATATTCCAAACTCTGGGATCACACCTTTTAGACTACTACATCCTAAAAGATCTTTGTTACGTTTGCAGAATTCCCAATGGACAACAGCAGCGAAGCTTTGCCTACGCGATGGAAACGCGAACGAGATGAAGAGGAGGAGCGAAGGATGAGAATGTCGCCGGACACCAAACGACCAAGAACGGACAAAATAACCCTTGCTAACGGAGATGGCAAAGTTATGTCGACATCGGACCACGGCCGTTTTATGAACATTTTAACACGGCTCTTCCCAGAGCAGAAAAGGAACGTCCTGGATCTAATACTAAAGGGGTGCGGAGGTGATGTGATCCAGACAATAGAGACCGTCCTTCCGAGTCACGAGGAAGCCCTTGCCAGAGGACAAATGATGGCAAGTGTACCACGAGGTTTGTTTCCGGGTCCACCTCCACCTTCTAGTTACTCCGCCTTTACGCCTCTCTCGCCCACAATTCCTCACGGCATCCCATTAAGTGCTGTCGATTATCACACAGCTTCGAAGTGTGCGAGCGGTCAATGTCCAGGATGTGTGTATTTTCCGGGAGCTGGTCCCGTACCGACGGTACTTAACCCGCTGAAGGATCCCGCCAAGAGACCCGCATCCGATGTGCCCACTTCTCTAATAACATCGATACCCGAGCACACTCAGACCGCTATGCCAACCATCCCCGGCTTGGCAAAGTTACCCCACCTTGAGGATATGCGGTACAATCAAAGTATGCGGTCAGCGACCGCTGCCCTCATGACCATGAGCTCCACTGGGCGAATTCTCCCAGGCGATCGGGTGCTGCTACGAAGTGAGCGTGACAAATCTCCGCCCTCGCTCTCACCTCGAGGCTCTCCTAAAAGCGAGGCAGATGAAAAGCACTGAAGTTACATTAGAATATCCTTTAGTCGAGATTAAGAGCTGGTTATAGGCTCCTATCGAGGTACGTCAATCAACGAAACATATCGAGTAACCCAGATATCATTGGCCAGTACGTTTATAGTATGGTCAGTACATATTGATATATGAAGTTCTACTTCGTTATTTCGTTCCCCCAAATATAATCTGAAGGGTTTAATTTTTGTGCATGAATGAGATGATGCTTGTTATGCCGAACTACCGAATCTCATTTACTCATTCCGTGTTTGATTCTGGCAGCCAAGCTGCGCATATTATAAGGAGAGAATTTAAACTCTGCTTTGTAAGCCTTCACATTTGCTTGTCTTTAGCTTGTGTACATATGGAGGCCAAAGAACATTCAGTTAACTACTACTTAAATTAGACAAGGACAAGAGTGCAGAGGAGAAGAGTGTATTTTTACAACTTTGTATCATAGCATGTATATTCCCTGTACAACGAAATGTAATCCACATAGTGAATAGTGTGCCCATTGAGTAGATCAGCTCGATCGGAGAAATAAGTTAATTCTTCTTGCCAGGTCGCAGTAGCGTTTGATACGAAGTTGTTCAGGGAAGTAGCTACACTGAATAGTAGTAGTTTTTTTGTGATGTAAAAATGCAGCATGGCCGCTTATTTTTTCTGCCTTTTCGATTTTATAAACCTAGATTGTAAAGAGCCTTTTGGAGAGAAATTCTACATGTAAATAATGCAAAACGGTGATCGCGGACTTAGCTTTAGCCACCCGTCGAACAGCGAGCGAAATCAGCTTCGTAGAAAAGGCGAGAAAAATCAAATCTGTAAGAGTGAGATGAGTGTGTACCGTGTTTCTGATTAGGTATGAATCGACAAGTTTGCACATGCGCGGTTCATACCAGGTCGCAAATGGAATAAATGCAACTCATGAAATAGATGGATCCCACTAGATTGGGTAGGATAATTAGATAGCTGTAGCTTGATGAGATGCTATGTCAGTGCATTACCTTCCTGTAGATTCGGGGGTGGAAGCTGAATAATGAATAACGAATATTTGAGTCTGGAAAATCCGGAATATCAAATATGCAGTCACGCCAGAGGAAAAGTGAATAATACTTTTATTCATTTGAGAATAATGACTAAGCCACCAGAGCTTAAAAAGAGGAATAATGACTAATTCCACAAAAACACTGAGGTAAAGAATGATGAACAATTGAGTCCTATTATACAGCTTCCATCCACCGATGTGGACAACACCCGACACAGAGAGTCAAGTGGTACATTACAACCAAGGACCGAGTTCAGTTTTGCATGGTTCTTCTGCTAGGTGAAGTACAATTAAAACCTATATGGTGTCATAGTAATTATGCTAGTATAGCACTAACGCACGGTCCAGGATTCTAAAAATGCTTTCAAATATTACTACTTGTGTAAAATATTCCGGATGCCACTTCTTTGGTACCTTTATCTTTGTAATATTCTTCTAAATGGTAGAAAGTTGAGTTAGCCATTTGTTTGTTTGTTTTCTTTCGATGCAGTTCGCTTGTTCAAAGTAGTCCATATTAGGCCGAGTAAGAATATACACCGTACAGTAATGATCAAAAATGACAAAATCAATTATTTGGAGTCTAAAGAACATGGAGTTGGGAAGATTTTCAGTTAACACAATCTTTAACTTAGCACAGGATAGAACTTTAGTCGACTGATCGTTGTTACATTGTACCAATAATTTTGGTATACGCGAACGCTAGAGTGACATTTCATCTTATTTTAATCCATCATTTTGAACTTCTCAAAGTTTTTAGGAAGTTAAATCTCTGTGTAAGTTAAAAAGGACGTAAATATAGAAACATTTAGAAAAATAGAAATAAAAAGTTACCATGATAACAGGAACTACAACTAAGTTAATGGGGCACTGTCAACTTCTCAGAGCGAAACCTGATCGGGCAGTTGAGGAAACTCGTAAATGCCGGACAGAATCATTTGTGTTGTTTATACCCGGAAAGCACTCGATTAACCTGAGAACATTTCCGTTAGCAGTGAATCCAGCCGACTCCACCACAAGACAAATTTCACTATCGGCTTGAAAAAAAATTATTCAAGTTCAGTGCCTGATACCAGTTAGTGACATACAATAGCTTTTTAAAAGTTACTCAGTAATTCAGTTTCGGCGGAGACAAGTTGACAGTGTTCGGTTCCATACAAACGGGAAGAGTTACGATGCTGGTGTAGAAATAACGACAGATATCAGTTCAGGAAAAATTACCAGCGACATTCTTGAAGGAGATTGGCACATTTCGTTCTTTAAAACAACATATCTAATAATTTTATTGGGCTTTCGTAGGCCCTGGCTTAATTTTTACCTTGCAAATGTCAGCAGGAGTTGATGTTGAGAATTGTCTGCTCTAGTATGAGGGTGGTAAACGGTATATTCGTGACTTGTGATTGGCTCTTTATTTTTCCCGGGAAACGTGAAATGGCTAATTTTTCCTCAGAAATCGTGATTTCCATAGCAGCCGTGAGGCGTGATTTTGCAAAATTATTTTCCGTGAAACGAGAAATACATGTTTAATTCGCCGTGAACTGTGATTTTCAATGTCGTCGTTTTCGTGAATTGTGAAAGGACCGTTTTATTTTCCGTGAAACGTGATCTAGATCCCCTCTTCCCAAAACCCCCTATTTTCCCTTTACCAACCTCTATTAACGACCTGTTAAAGCCAATGGTTGATGCAGGCGGCTTTTCATAGAGTGTTCGGGAGTACTTACCACTAGCATCGGATACGACGTGAACTTATTTACGTTGCAAACTGTAACCCATCGATATGAAGCCATAGAAAAATAACATTGTGATAATTCAATAGCTTTTTAAAAGATCCACTCTATTTAGACTGCCCAGAAGATACAGCAATTAATCTGGAAATATACTGATATTTATAGACTTCGTTTAGAAGAAATTATGTACACGTACACATAACGGTCCTTCAAGCCACGCAGTAAAGATTTTACTTCAAACGAGGAAGCCTCCTTCTTTTCTCTTATGATTCATCGAACAAGCGCTAACTCTGATGGGTAGGCTTTGCCTGAAAGGCACACGATACTGAGAGCCGACAAGACTTGCTATTTATAGTTTTGCATGGCCTGCGTGCACCTTCAACGTGTTCTTATTCGGCCTCAGAAAATGATCAGTGGTTTACTGGAGGCATGGAATAAGTTTAGTCTACCATAACAATAATAAAACCAATGGGACGCGTGAGTCTTGCCAAAAAGGTATTTCCCCCCGTATCAATGATATAACGGAAAAGGAGATTCTGTTTGCAGGGAAGTCCATTTGACCAATTGAAACATATGGGGTGCAAAATCTTCTGCAAAATATACTTGGTTTAAAGAGCCCTTTGTGACGTTGAGGCTCTTGACTCGTTCTCACCGCGTTGTTCGCTTCGCTGCTCGCCGTAGAATTGGTTTACACTGCATTATTTCGGTGTATCTCTGGGAACGTTTGCACCGAGAAAAATCTTCCTCGCTTCCAATTCTTGACAAACTTTAAGGCTGTGATGAGTTCCCAACGGTGATTCGCTTTCCGCCGTGATATTTCGTCTACCAATACGATCCCAAAACACACACCTCACGTAGCATGTTCATCCCTGTTCTGCTCAAGTCTGTGCAACTAGATTTTTGCCCCTCACTTTCGATGCACTGTTTTAATTGAGTACATCACGGACTAACTCTGCTAGTGGCTAACTGCTCATGTCCGAGTTCATTTCAACCTCTTCTTCAAAGCGATTTCCGGTGTAATTTATTTTTCGCACAAAACCGTCATTTAGAAACCGTCATTTTCATCAGAATGCACTTTGCAGTTGACTCACTTTCGACAACTTGAAAACGGCCCAATAAATAGACGAACTTTGTCACAATAATAACAAAGAACAAGAATCGAAAAAAGAAGGGAAGAACGGATCATAAGTTCCGCCATCTAAAACACTACACTCTGTTTTCAGTTGCCCTTTTTTCTCTCATAAAAAGAAAAATACACATATATATGAAATGAGAACCTTTGAAGGAGAAAACTTTCCGGCCATATTATATATAAGTAGCACAATGTTTGTTTACGTCCACATTTCTTTGTCCTTTTGTAATGTCTTTTCTTAATTTGCATGAGTCAAAAATCTTGTTCAATTAGCCAACTTTAAGCTGGGGCAGCTTTTGTTTACTATTGTATATACTTGAACGGAAATTACACAAAGCTCAAGTGACAGCTTTTCAATGAAAATACGAGATGTTCATTTTTTATTGAATTTCAACTAGAAAGCAGCATTAGAACTTGCGCTTGGATAAAACTGAGTGTCTGGTGGCAACAATAGCCAGACAACCATTACGGTCTCTACAAAAGCCGCGACTAAGAGCTGTCGCATTTGTTGAATAAGAATTTTAATTTTGAATGTTGAATTAATTCCCAGAGGAACTTTTGTTTATACTCAAACAGAAAACGATTACGGTAAGCACATAGAAGAAATAAATTCCAAACTAAATGCATCGCTTATTTTGACGCATTGCGAGCGAGTTTCTTCCGGGGTTTTGAAATCGATAACTTCTCAGGGTACGTTGCTTGCCAATTTACATCACACAACCGAAAACTGGCGCGGTAGACTAATCTTTTTCGATCATCTCTCAATTTCCATGAAAATAGAATTCACTCTTAGTCACTTGGATAGCTACTACAATAAAGAGAGAAGAGTAATAAAGAGGATTTGGTAAACGATATGTAAGGCAATCGCACTAATCCATCTTTGACCAATCATGGATTGAATCTCTGTTCTTCGAAACAATACAACTAATTTACTATAGGTAATAAATCAACTGCCTGATGGTAATTGGGAAGGCGCAATTTGCAAAACTAACAGTTTCGGTGGAAGCTGCCTGTCGCAAACGAGAAGTGCGTAAGCGAAAATACATATATCAAAATATCAAATATCAAAACACGACGGGAAGCAGAGATGACTGAAAATCCGGGAGAGGACGAGAACGTCATAAGATCTCCGCGTTGCGCGCGGTGTCGCAACCACGGCGAAGTTTCTTATTTGAAAGGACACAAAAGGTACTGTCGCTGGAAAGATTGCTCCTGCTCCAAATGCTGCTTGATAATCGAACGCCAGCGGCTCATGGCTGCTCAAGTAGCGCTAAAGCGAGAGGACGACGACGCGCCCGCGTCGAGTTTTCGGGACGCGGTCAAGACGACAGAGACCGGCTGCATGGTGTATCGGTCGCCGGCTTCAACGGACGCGGTGACCACAATCGTTCAGCCGGTGCCAATACAAGTTGACGTTAATAATAACATGACGGATTCGGATGACCTAGAGACGATGATGGCCGAGGCAAGAGTGAGACACTCTTCGCCTACGACAAGTCAAGGTAATTACGAGATTTATTAACATGGATTCAAAATTGAGTTTCGTTTGTTTAATACTTAAACAGTAGATACTTATCAAGAGCTCTTGGGGTCTGAATGATCCTACCTGTGGACTCCATCATACACAATGTGACTCGCGGCTCAAGTGATCTTTGAGGAACCTGTAAAATGGAGGAAAATGTTTCGAAATGTTTTGGGAATGCTTCGATATCTAAATTGTTGCCTCTTGTTTTAGGGTGGGCTTTCTATTCAGTAATATTTGTAACCAGTTATACATTGTACAGAGATTATTTACTAAACAAATTAATTTGTTTTCACTGGGGTTTAGAGAACCATATCAGGGCACACATTCTTATATCGGCGTAAAGTGTTTCGTAGTCGCCCTTGTACAAAAAATCATTCCACGTTTAGAACTGACATAGACCGTGGACATTTTTTTCCATGTTCAAATTTCTTGAAAAGTGAACGAGGACTGAACCGCATTCTACTTCGTTTTCTATTCATAACTCGCAGATCTTAAATTTTCCCTCCTCCGTTTCCTTTTAAAATGCGAAGATGTTAGGGTTTGTTTTTGGAAGTTTTATTAGCGCAGAACTAAACAAAAATGCTCGGAATTTTACAAGTATTTACTTTACATGAAGCATACGTATGCAGCGAATATCAAGAGTGATCAAAACGACTGCTAGCTGTTTTAAGAGAGACTAAAATGTGCTTTTCCCTATTGCAGCCTTGAAGAGGAAAATTTCAGAGGTTGAATCTTCCCTTCCTTCTCCTGAAGTTGGGGATGACAGCGTTTTCTACGACAGTGACGGAACAAATGGAGAGCCAAACGACAGCACACAGGGATATCATCAACCAGCCAATCGTAATAACGAACGAGATGTTTCCCGTGCTAACAAGGAAGACCTCGCTAATAATCACTTGGAGAGTCCTGGGAACCCAACTCCTCCCAAGTATCGCGGGAGGCTGCATCCACTGGATTCGCTTACCAGACTCTTTCCAACTCAAAGGCGCAGTGTCCTGGAACTGATATTGAAGGGTTGCCATGGAGACGTGTTAAGAGCAATAGAATGTGTTTTGCCTAGCCACGAGAAAGCTTTGTCTTCCTTGAAAACGCCTGAAACTGCCCTGATGCATTACAACTCGAGTCTACACCCAAGTTATTTTGTTCACCAATCTCGATCTCCTTATCAAGCTCCGTTGAAACCTGGGCACTACCCTATCTACGGCTCGGCACCAGGATACCCATACTCTGTGATGGAGTACCCACAAAAGTGTAGACTGGGGCAGAAATGTACAGTTGGCGATCAGGAGCATGCGTACAACGTGCCGGTCTCCGATCAAGCAAACATTGTGGGCAAAGTTTGTTCAGAATGTTCGGCAAAATGTTCGCTATCCAGTAACTTTTGCAGCTCTTGCGGAAAATGTTTTAGAGACCTAATTACGGACAATGGACGTTAAACTAAGCTATTTTGGTGTTTTCTTGTACAACGGTTGAATGAGATTACCCAATTTCAAGCTTCTCGTTTGCGGCCAACGGCAAACAGCAGGCTGCTGTAGCACGGAGCAACGAAAATTCTCTTATTCTAGCTTATTTCTCTATTTTCAGAACTTGCTAGACACCTGTGGTTAATAGACAAGATATAAGCTTAAAGAAAATAAGTATTTATTTTTAGCAAAAAGCAAATTTCAGCCTGTCGTTCGCCGGTGGTTAGACACTTAATCTCTTTATTTAAGACTGCCATATCAAAGATTTCATTCGTCTTGAAAACAGTTTTATCGGCCTTTCTCAGTCATGGTGCGCCTACTTCCAGTTTACATCAAAGGACTCAAAGGAACGTTGGGAGAGATTCATATTATGGGGCGCCAAACCAGTCAATATTCCCTATGTATTTGTGTGATACAGTTTACCTTTTATAAGGTCAACTTTTATTTTTATGGTCAATTCGATTTTTTATATGGTCAACTCGACCTTCTATATCTTCAACGTTTTACTTTTTATATGGTCGACTCGACTTTTTCTGCGGTCAACTTTTTACTTTTTATATGGTCAACTCGACTTTTTTTTTTGTTCTGTACTTTCGAATAGTTCCAGAATGCATTGCGCCCGATCACCAACAAAGATGGCTGCTAGTACTGCAGTCTCTGGCTTTTGAGGAAAGATGGCTCAAAACACCTCCGGAGAACGCAACGAGCACGGACTATTTTTAGTCGAGTCGACCATATAAAAAGTAAAAAGTTGAAGATATAGAAAGTCGAGTTGACCATATAAAAACTCGAATTGAGCATAAAAAAGTAAAAGTTGACCATATAAAAGGTAAACTGTATCACAGAAATACATAGGGAATATTGACTGGTTTGGCGCCCCTAAGAAATTTCATTAGAAGCCGGCAACCGGCGAACTCCGGCGGCTACTCTCGATATCTGCGCCGCCTACTTTTGCCATTCCGACTCTCGAATTTACTTGTTCATTTGAAGGCTTCAAATTTTGTATTGTGGTAATAAACGAAGGCAATCATCACTGAAAATGTTTTCTTTGACCTTGTCTCATTCTTTAACCGTTGGGTGATTGTCATGACGTTTTTTCAACGTTATCAATAACGCAATATTCGCACTCCGCCATGTTGAAAACAGAGAGGAAAAAGAATGGTGACAAAGATGCCTCGATTACGCGATGTTCTCTCTTCCGGTTTTCCACACATGGCAGAGGGAAAGCTCGCCGCGTGTGATGGAAAGAAGAACAATATATTAGCATATTTTAACAAGAAAGCAAACCCTTCTGGAATAGGGGCCTTACGGCCCCTTTATTGTCACAGCCGCCTACTTCACTCCAAACAGGCAACCATCCGCCTACTTCAAATTTTATTGAAACCCCTGCGTTGGTTGAACCACTTTGCCGGACTCTTACATGTCGAGGAAGGAGCGAGAAAGAGAGGCCCGACGAATACTAGGAAACCTGTTACTCTGGCATACTAAATTAATTTTTTAAAGTCAGTCGAGTAATTAACTATTACCCTACTTTCGGAGCAAATGGACGCGGTTTTTTCTTTCTTAATATGTAAATAGAGCAAACAAAACCCGGCTTGATATGCCAACTTTTTGGGGGTTGCTCTCGTTCATAAATGCCATCCATGTTGAGTTTTAATTTGTCTACGGACGTTGAAGACTCACCCAACTAACTCAAGTTGTGCATTTTAAACACGAACTTGTAATTTCAGCGAAAAGGATAGGAATGAATGTCCACCCTATTCACAACAGTGATCGACGGTTTACAGAGACTAAATTGAACTATCAGACTTGTAAGCAGCAAAAATGCGGTGCCATTGAAGTGTTCCAGAGTTGTCCTTCCGGTGTAAACAGATGTGAAGTCAATCATTCAGGCCCCAGTTGTTCGAAGCGTGGATAACGCTATCCACTGGATAAATCGCTATCCAGCGAATAAATGCTAGCAAATCCAATTGCGTTATCCAGTGGATAGCGCTATCCACCTTTCGAACAACTGGGCCCAGCTTATTTCAAGAAGGAAACAATTCCCAATATTTTATTTTTTTCATGTGTGATGGCTTTACTTGGTTTATCTCGCGTTCTTAAAATTAGAACTGAATGTCTTATCAGTAAGACACCAAACTTTTTATGCCAGGCTCCTTCTCAGTGAATATTCTAGCATATATGAAGCAGAGAATAAATTGCGCGCGCCTAGAAAGAATTCAAGCATTCAAGACAACCATGGCATTTAGCATCTTTGGTAAGTGGACGGTGGAAGATTCGCTTAAGCGTTCACGGTTCCACTATCTAACGGATTTGACAGTTACTTTTACAAGAACCTTGATTCAATATTCACCGGCACATTGTGCTCGGAACAAAAGCAATTAACTTCCTCGCTCGACCTAAGCATCTGTCATCTCCTGTTGGTTTCCACAAGCTTCTACTTGATTTTCAGACGCATTCAAATAAAGCTGGATAAAGTTGAACTTACTACATATACCAACTAAACAGTTGATTTGAGCAGTGCCTTTCACTGCTCTCCCTGTCGGCGGCTATAACAACTTCGTACGAAGCAAGGCAAAACGACGGGAGAGGTGGGAAACACCTATCGGTTTATCAGGGGCCATGTTATCTTTGAATTTTCTGTTCATTTTGAGCGAGGTAATAAAGGCGGAAAGTTGTTGCACGAGGTTCCTTAGGACAACGCGTATGGAAACTATGCGAGTCCCTTGTTTACACTATAACTCGGGATAGTTAAGTCAGTGGCACGTTCGTTTGTATTTACTTTCGACCAAGTCATTAAACGTTTTCAAGCTTAATTTCCACGCCGGTTGTAAACTGTTTACAAGAATTTGACACGTTTACTTAATATATGGACATTAAGTTAACGACCATTTTCCCTTGTCCCAGTGCTCCTACGTCATAAACGCGAACATTTTCAAGACTGTATCTTTTGAGCATTAATAATGCCCACAGGTCCCTATGATATCAATAAATCAGTTTTCTTGTGATTGATCTGAGTAAGTTGCTTCGTTTCCCTTGCTGTATAAAACCGCTTGAGGTGATTCAACGCACAGAAAGTCCTTTTACATCATTCTGCCCCGCTATGAAGTTGTCCCACATGATCACTCCTCGCAAGATCCTGAGTTTCTTAGCTGCGTTGATGATGTGCTGTGCCGTCCTGGTTCAAATCTCTGCCATGGAAGAATGGCGTGTTAAAAAGGATAAAAAATCTGAGAGCGTATCTGCTGATGGGGCTCAAAATGACGAAAAAGAGTCCTTGTCGTCCCGTGAACGAAGAGCAGTTAAGAAAAATACGACTGGGAATCAAAGCCACAGTACCTTTGAAAAACGACTGAAAACCTTGGAAGAGAGGTAAGCTACACACAGATTCCGCGATTTTTTATTTTTGACTGAAACAGCCGTTCAGTTATTGACTCGAATGCGTTAAGATCACTTCTGCACAGAAAACAGAACCATTTCGATTCACTGACATGAGCATCAGCTTAATTGGTTTAATGAACGGAAGAAATGATCCTAACACTCTCTAGACAATTTAAGCAATTGTCTCATATATGCACTTGAAAAATTCAAGTGACTTCAACGGGATTCGAACCCACGACCTCTGCGATGTCGGTGCAGTGCTTTTACCAACTGAGCTATGAAGCCACACAGTTGAGGGCAGGTCCGTTTGTTGGGCTCATGCATGTATTCCCGTGAAAGGAATGATGAATGAAAGAAAGTGCGGTTTTAGAAATTACGAAATGCGGTTTTAGAAACGAACTGAAGGACATCAAGGCGCAGCACATCGATGCACTAGTAGCGGCGGCGACCATCACTGTTTTAAGAAGATTTTTTTTGTGTGTGTGCGTGTTTTATTTTGCCTAAGTGTTTTTCCTTTTACAGTTTTTCTTTCCCATAGAAAGGCCTGGGAGCGAATGTTGACGCGTGCAGATCGCGCGGGCTTGTCCCAATTTTCTCTGAACGATTTAAAACAGATAAATAAAACAAGAGCCGCTTAGCCAGCCAATTTTAGTAGAATTATGTTTTTAACACGTTATTACAAGTTCGTTCTAGCGTTCACAGGCAGTACTAAGTTCTCACAGTTTTGATGCAAAGTTAAAATTGTAAGATAAAGATCAAAAGGATGGTATCAAAATCAGTGTAAGAGGACTCTGTCTCCCCTTTTTGGAAGCGCTGGAGCCACAGTACTTAAGAGTTCACTGGTAAGCGGTCATGAGTACGAATGAAGTTTTTCCACCTCAGAAGGAAACAGACTTCTCACTTGACTGACTGAAAATGAAGTTTGGCTGTATGCATACGATCACGAAGCAGATCCCCCCCAAGATTCGCATTATCAGTTAATTTAATACTCTTCTCAGTAGAGATTAGTAAAACAATTAACAGGAACAATGCATCGAACCCTCCAAACAAAAGCAACTGTTACACTAAGGGGCCAGTATAATGATTTCAGACTTTGGAGACTGCCTCTCTTTTTATCTAAACTGAAAACTTCTAGGATGGGATCACAGAAAGCGAACCTGAACCTCCAATTCAATTCATTTCAATTCAATCTTTATGTGCACACTTCTCATATTAACTACAGACTTGCACTTATATATACTACAGCAATAAAAAATAAAAATATAGGTATTTCTAAAATTGGGTGCCCATTGGCCAAATTAGCAGACGCTTTCGAATTGGCCACCGCAAAAAAGAAAACGTTTACAAGTTACAAGAGGAAGAGTCAAAGTGTGTATGAAATTTTTTTGGACTGAGCAATAGAAAAACTGCGTGAAGCTTTACATAAAAAAGGGACGGAAGGGAGAAAATTAGCGAAGCAGTGTAAGGAAATCAGTGTTGTGGATATCATTTTTGCAAAAGGCATGTACATTTAGACTTACACTATCGATTCAATTATTACATCTTAAATGAGCTGGTATGTAAAGAAATATACCACAAAAATGAAAGAAGTGCAAGCACAGAGGTACAGATAGTGGAAGAAAAAACAATAAATAGTAAATGGGGGATTAATACTGAGGAGACAGTAATTTTGCAAACAGCCATACGCATTTAGGCTTATACTATAGCTGTTGCATTCTCAGTGTTGTTAAGACTGAACAACCTAAATGTATTAACCGTATTACAAGAAGAAGAAGGGAGCAAAACCAGCAATCAAAGATTGGACCTAGACCTGAGTAGAGAGCAATTGCCTGACAAAGCAAGTCCTGGACAAAAGGAATTTCGAAAATACTTGAGGATGATGAAGACTCTGAAGATTCTCTCCAATATTCTTGCTGAAATTGGCCCAAATTGTGATAAGCCATAATTGGCTCTGGAAACAGCAAAGAAGTGCACCCTAGCTTTCACACCCAAATGGTACAAAAGTGTCAGTAACTAGCTTGTAATCTTTCTCCAGATTTGATGCTCTGCTGCGCCTGATACCCAGATCAAGCGGAGGGTCTTCCTGTACGCTTATGGCTTATATGCTAGGTTGGTATGTTAACTTCAATACAAAGAAACTTGGCTGACCAAAATCACTGTTTCCGGTTTCCACAACGAGGAGGCCATAAAAAAATGTTAACAAGAAAATGTTGCGTTGGGCAATTTTATACAGCGTAAAAGCTCCCTTATTTCGACCCATGTGACACAAACTTCATTGACAATGAATTATTTTAGAATTCAACAAGACGCCTGTAGGCGTTCATCCGGGATGCCTTGGTAGATGAATCTGGGCTACCGACATTACGCATTAAACAAATTAAAATGCAAATTTAAATGCTCAATACAGCATTTAGTCTCATACCAGTTTAATCCAAGCGGCTGCGAAGCAGAGTTTTCAGCGCTGTTACTTGTGCTGTCTCAAAGCTGATAAAACAAGGATGAGAAATTCTTCTAACAAATACCTTTTTGGTTTGTATTAGCTTTGATTTGTCACTATCAAATACCTGTGTACACTGGCTCGAGTTGTGAATTCGCCGAATGCCGCATCTCACCCCGTTGGCCGAATTTAAAGATTCCCCATTTTAACGATTCACCGTCCCCACCCCCCCACCCCTCCCCGATTAACCATTCCCTGTTCTAAACATAGACGTTGATACACTCTGGTTCAGCACACTCTATGTAGTTATTTCATATTTCAATACACAAAACAAAGTGGCACACTCTGGTTCAGCACTCTGCGTAATTATTCATATTTCAAGACACAAAAGTAAATAAAAACAACAAATTTCTTTTAATATTTACCGAAAGTCGACCTATCTCGCGCGTGATCAACAGCCGCCAAAAAGAAGGCTTGTCGGATGAGCAGTTATTCCCGTCTGAGACTTCCGACATGGAATCCTGAGGGAGATAACAACTCGACAATTTCCTCACGGTCATGAAGTACAAAGCTAAATATGATTGTTCACCAAGAGTTTTGCAAGAGATTCCCCCTCTTGGTCACGATGCTAAACAGCCTACATTGCATTAGAGCGGTTTTCAAATGACTGTCGAAAGTAATTACGCTACTGCGATTGCGCTTGCTACGCTTTGTGATTGGCTTAAAAATCTCGCGCCAGTTTATCAACCAATGAGAAGAAAAACCAAAACCAATCTCGACTTGCACGCGCGATTTTTCCCGCGCTTTGAGCAAGTTACATGGGGATTACTAGGAATTTTGATTGGCTTATTGCGCTGTTTGCAGCTGCTGTGATTGGTCAGAGTAAATACTTTGGTACTGGTTTTAAGGCACTCAGCTGAAAACCGCTCTAAGTGACAAAATTGAATACATCACTGAAACAAATGTTTAATATGTTTTGCGCGCGCGTGTGATGTTATTGTCTCACAGGAAAGCATACGGGAAAGGGACGGATGGGACCACCTGGACCCAAAGGTACGCGAATGATTCTTCCTACCAAAGGAGCCGGCAAAAAAGGATACAGTAAAAGTCAATAAGTCCGAATAAACAATGCTTTTACGTCTCCACAACAATCCTACCTTTCATCATTCTTCGCTTTTGAATAGAAGAGATGTTACTCTTTCGAGTCTCATTTAACACAAATCTTCGCTGTTCGTCCAATGCAATGTTTATCTAGATTCTTTAGGTTCCATAAACATCACACCAGAGATGCAAGAGCAAAGAAAAACGAGAACGGTGAATAGACGCAAGAAAAAGGAATCTTGCGCACGCCTTACGCCTGCTTCGCGAATTTTCCAGTGCGATTAGAGCTTACCTAAAAGCAATGCGACAAAATAGATTACTTCAAATCACTGGGAATGAAGAATATCATCGATTTATTGGCCCTGAACAGGTTTAGCCACATAAAAAATTCAAGCTGGTATTTTGATGCTTTCATTTAGATCATCCACTCACTGACCTTAACGAAAGCTCAGACACACGTACTTCCCGCATATCTGATACCATTAGACTATATAAACTGTATTCTGGGGAATCTTCTTCATTATCTGATGCGTGAAGCTTGACTTCATGAAAATCACTTATGTTTCTACCGGAATACAGGCCGGCAGGGTCCTTCGTGTTTTAATGCCTCAAGAAAAGCCAAACGACAATTATCAAAGAAACAGAGACAAGCACCAAAAAACAATTATCAAAGAAAACTAAGCGCTGGGTCTTATTTTGTTACAGGAGAGCCAGGCTTGCCTGGCAATAACAAGCCGTCCCCAGGCCCTCCTGGTCCTAAAGGAGAACAGGGAGCCGTGGGTAACACTGGGCCCCAGGGACCTCAAGGAGTCAGGGGAGACAAGGGACAAAACGGGACTAGTCAGTCTGGGGTGAATTATGTTCGCTGGGGAAGGACCACATGTCCCAGTGGTGCTCAGATTGTTTACAAAGGTAAAACGATGGCTTAAGAGTTTTGAAATTATGTATTTGACTCACAACCTATTAATTGCACTAAATGTAATCCCCGGCCGAAACATTTGCACTAGGGTTTCCAAATGTTTTAGTGCTTCTCCGCAAAATAATCAAAACCGAATTTTGCCTCTGTTTGATACAATTAGTCACCGATTTCGCACACGAACCGAAGTGTGCAGAAAACCTGTTGATTGGGAAAAAGTATAAGTAGAGTACGAAGGTGAAGCAGATTAATGATGACTTCACTGCTAAAAAGGGCTGAATGCGAATATAGCTAACCCTAACCCTACCTCCAGCATTCCTATTGACATGTATTTATTACTACTACGTAGTTAAAACTAGTAATAATAAATACATTGTAAATGTTTCTTTCCCTGTTTTAGGGATCATTGGTGGAGAACATTACACCCACTACGGTGGTGGAACAAACTACCTTTGTCTTCCTCACAATCCAAAGTACGACAAGTACAAAGATGGCCACCAGTATGCAGGATACATCTACGGCACAGAGTATGAAGTCAGCCAGTACAGCGGAGACCCTTTTAAGAGAAATCTTCATGATCATGAGGCACCCTGCGTTGTCTGCTTCGTCAAGTCACGTGGTTCAATGCTGATGATGCCCGCAAGGAATGACTGTCCATCTGGATGGACCGAGGAGTATCATGGGTATCTGATGACTGCACATTACGGTCACAAGCATTCAAGTGAGTTCATCTGTGTTGATGGTGACCCAGAATATGTTCCTGGTAGCCATGCCGACAAGAATGGCGCCTTGCTCTACCCTGTGGAAGGAATTTGTGGTGCACTTCCCTGCCTTCCTTACGTCGCCGGTCGAGAGTTGACATGCGCTGTCTGCACCAAGTAAAGGGGAACTCAAGCACCCGAATCAAACGGAGAAGAGCCTCAATACAACACTTGATTTTGTGAACTGTCGTGATTTACGTAAAAACTAACATGAAACTAGATGAACTGGTATAATTCGTGGGTACAGCAAGCAAGCTAACATGACATTTGTTCTGAAAAGTTCTGTAGAGTAGTCACTAACAACAATAAAGGTAATGTGAAAACACCCCATGGAAATACGTGTTTTTTAAGTCCTCCATTCGTCGAATGTGATCCCTTGAAAAGACGGCGTGACTTAGTTGTTAGCACGCCATATTTGCATGTGGACGCCATAAGTTCGAGTCCAGCTCCGACCACCAAATGGATTTGTTTTCGGGAGTCCCAAATTCAAAATGGCCCACAACGTGTTCTTAAGCGAGCCGAAAGATCTCCCTGGAAAGTGAGAAGTCATTAATTGATTTCTTCTTATTATTTGAAAGTATTTTTATTCTCTCCGACTTTACTGATTTGTTTCCGCATCATAGCTTCCTTGGATCTTCCACATCAGTTGTTTTTCATTTCCAAGAAGCATGGACACTGTATAATTCGTGGGTACAGCAAGCAAGCTAACATGACATTTGTTCTGAAAAGTTCTGTAGAGTAGTCACTAACAACAATAAAGGTAATGTGAAAACGCCCCATGGAAATACGTGTTTTTTAAGTCCTCCATTCGTCGAATGTGATCCCTTGAAAAGACGGCCTGACTTAGTTGTTAGCACGCCATATTTGCATGTGGACGCCATAAGTTCGAGTCCAGCTCTGACCACCAAATGGATTTGTCTTCGGGAGTCCCAAATTCAAAATGGCCCACAACGTGTTCTTAAGCGAGCCGAAAGATCTCTCTGGAAAGTGAGAAGTCATTAATTGATTTCTTCTTCTTATTTGAAAGTATTTTTTATTCTCTCCGACTTTACTGATTTGTTTCCGCATCATAGCTTCCTTGGATCTTCCACATCAGTTGTTTTTCATTTCCAAGAAGCATGGACACTAAACCTTTTTTTTTAAGCAAGGCACGCAGGTCTTGGACACCTTCGTGGCAAACGCTATATGCTACCACTACTACTGGGTCGAACTTGCTGGGCAATATATAATATATGGGAAAGCATAAAGTTTACATTTAATCCAGCTGTCGAGGCCAAAAAATCAAAGTTCCAACGCGTTTCGAATTGATATAAAACCATTTAATACAACGCGGTTGCTACAAAACAAGTGAAAACGAAACATAAATTACACAGGTATAGATTACAAACCGAAAGCGAAAAGAAACTAAAAAAAAACCAAGAAATAAAGCGAAGCTAAGGACACTTACAAACGGTGTTTGATTTCCTGGACGACGTAAATCTAGAGACTTGATCGAAGGTCGGAAAAGAGTGAACTAGAAAGGCGAGACTGGACTAAATAATTCGAAGCGAAATTATGCAAGACAGCTAAACAGAGTAACTAAATACAGGCATGACAACGTGAGATAACAGGAAAGAAAAGGGCACCTAACATACGAAGGAGCGCAATCAACACCTGCGATTAAGCAAACCAAACGAAAGAACGTCAAAAGAAAAGTTACAAAGCGGCAGCAACACCAGCCAAACCACCGGGTAAATATTAGCCTGAAGAACAAGCTTTTTGTGTGCGATTCCGAGCAAGTGGAGCCAATCGCGAGCCAATCGCAAGTCACGCGCAAGGGGCACGAGGGGCCATAGGGACGCGAGGAGAGCGAATCACGCGGGAGGGGCGCGAGTCACGCGCGAGGGGAGTAAAACGAAAAAAGAAAACTGTTGCGGCGTTCAAAATGAGGCCCTGATAAGGGGGCTTTAGTCACCCCTTATCCCCAAAATTCCGGTTCATGTCAGCCTCTTTTTACAATTGAGTTCACGAACGAAAGTTGTGTGATGGTAATTCAGTCAGTTTAGTTTGCAGCATACGAATAAGAAATCGTTTTCAGAAGGGAAAAACTTCGCCCTTAAGACTCTCTTTCAAATACAGGCAGAAGTAACTAATTTCGATGAGATTGCTATGGTAACCTGCGCAGCACTTCGAAGAATGTGAATTAAAATATTTAATTTTCCAAGAACTCGTTCAGAAGTGTCCGCTTGTTCCAGCTCGAATTATTTTGAATGTCTTGAAAAGTTCCTTTTTAGTGCGAAAGAATTCCAAAGGACTGATACGCTGTTGTACTCAGTAGGGACCAAGGACTTCATGTAAGAACAGCATTGTGTCCTGGTGCAAAAAATGTGGGCATGTTTAACCTTTAAGGACCCAACAATGATTCTTATTTGATCGGCTGTTTACTTCCAAATGCGTTACCTCCTTGTATGGGTGGGTGGGGCTGCATTTTGACTCCGACAAGGAAAGAAATTTGAACACAATGAGGTGAGAAAAGACAAGCGAAAATATCCACTGGAGGGCTAGAGAGTGGAATTCAGAAAGGAAGGGCTTAAAGAAAAAGACTAGCAGGTCCACTTGAGCTGTTCTCCCCTTCCCACTGGAGTCGAGGAGTTGCCGATGGGAGGGAGAGATCGAACGCATCGCACTTTTGGCATATTTTGAATATTCAAACCCGCTCACTGCCGAAGACAACTTCGCGCTATCCGTTCGGAACCGCTCGTTGAGAAGAAGGGGACACCGGAAAACCAGAAGAATTAAGTCCTTGGTGTCTACAAGATTTTCGGCGAGCTTATAAGCAAGGCCTCGGGGTATCCATGAGAACTAATAGGGGGTATGAAAATAGGTTTGAAAATAATTTTATCATTATTATTATTATTTATTTTAATATGTTCTTGTACATATTTGTATATACTTGATGATAATTTTCTCTCCCTTTTTAACAACATTATACTTACTGATCACCACTGATCGGTATTTTATCAGTCTAAATAAAGATATTATTATTATTATTATTATTAATTATTATTTCCATCCATTATAGACTCAGGCTGGATATTCCGGGCCTGGGGCCCGTTTCTCGAAAGTCCCGAAACTTTTCGGGCGTATTTCGGGAGCCATAATTCTCGCAGTATCTTTCAACACAAGACGTTTTCAGCCCTGAAACTTTGCAGTTAGTTTTCTCTTTCTTACCTTGAAAGCATGTTAAAAGACCAGATTCCCGGAATAAGCGGATCGCAGTTTTACAAATTGCTTTTCGGGCCCGGAAACTTTTCGGGGCTTTCGAGAAACTGGCCCCTGGTTAAGTCCTTGGGAGCGGGTTACAACAAGTCACCACGGGTCACAACAAGCCACCACCATTATTATTATTATTATTACTTTACATGGGGAGTGGTGTTTGTCTCTTTTTTCACTGAAAACATTAAAATCTGAATAAATTCAAAATATAATAATCTCATAAATCTAAAAGTATCTAAAACTATCTAGAAAAGCGAAAGGCCAATGGCAAAACTAAAACCCTATATACAAGGCTGCTAAGAAACACTAAACAATGTCAATGGCTCCTTCGGCAGCTGCGATTTCAATATCACAATTGTTGTAGTCAAACGCGGTACGGGTTATTATAAACAGGAACTAACATTTCGCTTTATTCAAGAACGCTTTCGAGAATTTCTCTTAAATGTTGGAAACAAAACAGTTACGCACTCAATGGAACACAACAAAACGGAATCGAAGGCAAGGAGCTACAAATCACAACGTGCATTTGAGCTCTGTCTCTTGAGGGAAAACTGGAAATTCCAGGGAAGTAAATATCCGGAAAAGCCCGGCCAATACCAGTGTATTTCTGTTATTTAATACAATTACAAATAGATACATGGGCCGGTAACTGGGGAGAAGGGCTTAAAAAACCGAAATTAAACAGTTTACATTCAATTCAGCTTATAACCGGGATTTTAAAGCTTACGGTATTTTGCTTCACTCACCGTTTCACGTCTTCTCGAACCATCTTCCTGGACAATGGAGAGATTCTATGCATAGGCTCCTGATGCTGATCATGGCCGGCACTTCAACAATCAGCTTGCAGGCACTGTGTTGGACACAGTGAACCGTACACTTGAAGTTTCGTTGAACTGAGCTGGTGTCAGTCGAATCGCCGGAACAGCTAGAACGGGAAAACAAACAAGGGCTTATTGGCTGACAAAACGACTAAAGGCTTGCACAATACAGAATGTGATACTTACAACTTTTGTTACTCTCACAGGCAAAAGCTCCAACAAAGAAAAGTTCTGGTGGCAGAAAACAGCTGAGCAAAAAAACAACTTGCAAAACGATGGCGAGCACATGGCAAAAAGCGCTTCGCCTACCGTATCACGTGACCTAAAAATTTCGCGGGGTAGTAGGGGCGGGCTAAATGAAACAACTGGGGACTCGACGGGATTTTGACCTTTTTTGGTGTGTGGGGGATGATGCAATAATACGTCGGCCACATAGAGTACAAAGTTAGCCACAAGACACACTCGCCTGCCTAAATGATGACCGAACTGTTGACAATTATTTGCACTGAAACAATTACGCCGACAAGAAAAATAGTTACCAGTGCTTCGCTAGACGTTTGGTAATAAACATTGACAGACTCTCGCTTTTCTTTTCGGGATTAAAGGGGAATAATCGCGTGCTAAGCCCCTGCCCATGCAGCCAGCAATCGTATCCTGCCAAGTTCAATCATACGTTCAATGTTGTCATTACTGCTTGGTCTAAGTACTTCGAGTCGCCGATGTATGTATATATTTATTGTTTTCCGCCGGTGCTGTGTTCATAGTACTCAGGAGAAACAATGCCCTCGAGTATTTATACCGAAAAGAAAAGCACTATTTTGTTTAAAAATCCGCAGAGGGGCTTTTGATTATTAACTCGGCAAAAATTTCTTGTTCAAGTAACTTAAGACTTAGTATAGATGAACTTATCACAACTGACTGGAATATATATAATCGTTCATTGTGAAACATCAAACAACTATGGAAGTAAGTTCTGCCTGGAAAAACAATTCACTCTAGCTTCGGGCCTAAAATTTAAATGAACAGGTAAGGCTAAATTGGGCTAGCTCGTTTGAGGGGGAAAAAATTATTAGGTGCTACAGTCTTTATTTCGAGTTAGATTTTTTTAGGATTTTTTGTCTTTGAGACAGCGGAAAGGTTCTTTGTTTCTTCGATACTGCGCGGCTTTCTTTTAAATTACGTATTATGGAAAATTAAAAGCCAAAGCTGTAAGCAAACAATAAAAGCAAACAAAGACCTGTCGCCATGAAAAGAATAATTACTCCAAAATGAAAAATTTTTGGAGCTGGCTTTCGATAGTGAATACAAATGTAATTTGGAGCAAACAACACGGTGTTTTCTCTTCGGTGAGAGCGAAAGGCTCTTGAAAGCTGGAAACTTGATGTTTGCCTTTATTTGAAGAATATTACAGCTAAAAAATGAAAAGCACTGGAGAGAATAATTATCATGAGCTTATCCAGTTACAATATCTTTAGTCCTGGCTTCCGAAAGAAAATCTCAGACAAAAGGTGGGCCACCCTCAGAATACGCCCTCTGTTTTAGATACATGTACTTGTAAAGTTTTGAAATATTCTATTGCTTTTTATGCATGAAGATTCGTTAAAGGAACTGCGCCACGGCATTGTATTCCATCATTTGTTTAGTTTTGCCAATTACTAGCCCTTACTCGCTATGCAACTTAACCTTATTAAACCAAGAAATTGCTTTTAAAGAACAAAATCCAAGCTTCGTGATAAGACTGAAAAATGTCCCCCGAGCATATACAATTGCAGTGACAAACAACAGAGATACACTTTGAAAAACTGTTGGGCTGAACAGTTTTCAAAAACCCCATGCAATTACAACCCGTTTTAATCTTTTTCACGTTTGCCCACCCCTGCCTATTTTTGTATTTGCTGTTTTATTCAAACCTTTCGTCAATGTCTTAACCAGTTATTTTTGTTTCGCTTGATTTGGTTGCCAGGGTTCGCAGTCTCTTGCTCATTTGGCTAAATTTCGTGACCTTGGGTATTAGCGGCTCGTCTTTCCAATGGATTTGAAAGTTATCTTTACACAAACCCTATAATATGCTCAATCACTTTAAGTTTGGAACGAAAACAGCGCACTTCCTCGTTCGACCTAGGTACTTCCAGTTCCTGGTGCTTTGCACGAGCTTTTGCTTAATTTTCGGACGCAATCAAATAAAGTCGAACAAAGCTAACTCAATTGTAAGCTAAATCATTATGCTAATTTGAGCAACTTTATGTCGATCTAGCGACACGTAGACAATAACTTCCGCAAATCCAGATCAGTTATATTTAGGTTCTTTGAACAGCGAGTGCACCACCTTGTCAACGCTAACACTGTATTCAGCACAATGGATCGATGTTCAACGAATTTAAGTCAGTTATCCCCTCGTTTCTACTCATTGACATACTTTGACCACGGTAAAACCGTTTGTGATTGCACTCTCCTTACGGATTGTTTACAAGAATTGTAAATAGACTTTCTATCCGTTGACTGATACATTGACATTTACGATCATTATGCTTTGTACCCCGTAAACGCGAATTTTTTCAAGTCTCTATTTCACCGAGCTCCTTGTGGTATTAATAAAACAGCTTTCTTGTGGTTGACCTGACGATTTTGTTTTATTTCCCTAAGTTGGTGCCACAATCGGGTCAAGCCGATTCAAAGTGAAGTCCATTCTGTTCGCTATGACTGAGTTCCCCGGGGTGACAACTGGTCCTCGCGATGGCCTGCGTTTCTGGGCTGTGCTGCTGATGTGTTGTACAATTCTGGTTCACATCTCTGCGATGGAAGAACAGCGCCCAGAAAGTGACGATTGGTCTGAAACTGGTAACAAGCAGTCGCTGTTTGCAAAATGGTGGAAAGCCAGCGACGGGGCCACGTGGACCCCCTGGTCCCCCGGGACCACAAGGACCGGCTGGTAACCCAGGCTCGGATGGGCAAAATGGCCCAAAAGGTAGACGAATCTGTTCAATCAGGGGCTGTATGTAGCATTCACATTTAAATGATATGGAAATACTTAGAACAAAATATTTTATGCCCAAAGGATTTGAATGGGGTATAACACTGCCTTAGCCGATTAGGTTTATTAGAACTAAAACAATGCTTGCACTTCTCCAAGATGCACTTAACATGTCCAGAAATGCACGCAGCTACAAACTGTGACATTTGCGATTGTTGTAATTTTCGTTAAATCTGCAGTTTTGCATCTGGGGTGGCGATTTTTCGCAATTTTTGCAGCATTTAGTGTAAATTATGCAGTTTTTGTTAAATTCGCTTGACTCTCGTGTTTGTTTGTTTGTGAGGTAGCTTGCCATGTTTTGCAAATTTTGTAATTTTTGCCAGGTTTTCAGTTTTTAAACTTGGCTAGCGATTCTTTGCAGTTTTTGTAATCTCTGCAAAATTTGCAGTTTTTGTGGAATTCGTTGTTTCGCTTGCTCTTGCCTTGATCCCTCTGCCTTTTTTGTAACGAAAATCGCAATTTTGTAATTTTAACTAAATTTGCTGGGGTTTTTTATTTTTTATTTTTCTCTGGCTATTTTTGCTACATTTGAAGTTTTTGTTAAATTCGTCATTGCTCTCAACTTTTACCAATTTTTGCAGTTTTTGTTAAAATTGTGGAAAGGTAGCAATTTTTTGTGACATTTGTATTTTTGGTTGCTGCGTTCATAATGATGTTAAAAAAAAGTTCTCAAGTCAAAAAGGTTTGAAAAACAAAATGAGGCATAGGACAAATGAGAGCTTGTCACAAAATGAGGGAGTTTTACAGGCAAAACCCTAACTCCAATTACTGGTCAGAGTAACTTCCAATATTTCCTACGATGAACTTCAAAATTATTAAATAAATAAAAATAGAGCGGTTTTCAATTGAGTGTCGTAAAACCAATACCAAAGTAATTACTCCGACCAATCACAGCACGTGCAAACAGTGCAATGAGCCAATCAAAATTCGTAGCAATTACACGTAACTTGCTAAAAGCGCGGGAAAAATCACGCGTAAAAGGTGTGATTGGTTTTGCTTTTGCTTTTCATTGGTTGTAAAACTGGCGGGAGATTTTTAAGCCAATCACAAAGCGTAGCAATCGCAATCGCGTAATTACTTTCGACAGTCATTTGAAAACCGCTCTAAGGGGGGAACAAGTCCTCGGTGAAAGCAACCTCTGATAAACAATGCGAGCGCTAACCTTCAAATCCAGCACTGTCTCACAGGCTTTGAAATCTTACATTTCCTTTGCATCAACAACGGGAAACCATGAGCAACAGGACTGACATGCAGAATGCAAAAGGAATTGAAAAGAAATGTACTTTTCATCTTCTCCCTGCCATCTATTTCCATCACCACCACTGTCACAACCACTGAAAAACTCAACAATGATAAGCGATCAGGACTTTTTCATTACAGGAGATCCAGGCAAACCTGGCACTAACAGGCCGTCCCCAGGCCCTCCTGGTCCTAAAGGAGAACAGGGAGCCGTGGGTAACACTGGGCCCCAGGGACCTCAAGGAGTCAGGGGAGACAAGGGACAAAACGGAACTAGTCAGTCTGGGGTGAAGTACGTTCGCTGGGGGAAGACCACATGTCCTAGTGGTGCTCAGATTGTTTACAAAGGTAAAGAGAGGGCTGAACAGTTGTAATTCAGTTCGACTTCTTGAATTGTGTATTTGCACTGCTCGTAAGGGCTCCATTTAAACTAGCTATGCTAAACTGGATACTCCTGTATAAATATTGATTTAAATAAACAAAAAAGCAATCGCCGGTCGAAACAATTTCACTAAGGTTTTGATGCTTGTTATGAAAATTATGTCTTTCGAATTCTTCCTTTTTGTGTTTGATATAATTGATCACTGATTTCAAACAGGTGCCGAGGTGTGCAGAAAACCTGATTTGGAAGACGTAAAGAGTAAAAATTGAAGCAGGTCAAAAGATGACTTCCCTACTAATATAAGGGCTGAATGTGAATATAGCAAAACCCCTACCTCTAGCATTCGTATTGAAATGCAATTAACTAGTAATAATTAATACATTGTAAATGTTTCTTTCCCTGTTTTAGGGATCA